>VZTZ01043086.1:0-186574 GCA_013400955.1 Drymodes brunneopygia
TGCCCTAAACTAGGACAGTTTACTAAAGAGGCTGAAGCTTCCTGAAATATCACACCAGATAAAACTGGAAGAATTTTTCTACAGCAGACAAGCAAAGCAAAAAGAAGAGCAAGGAAGCAGGAGTGATATGAAACATTTCGATTCATGAAAAAACATGAAGTCTAAGATAGTTGTAAGTGTTAAAACTACAGGAGGCTGTCAAAGAGCACAAATAACTTATTTTTCCTCATGGGTACATATGAGAAAGTAAATTTCCAGAGATACAAAGGCAAGTGTAGTATTGTATATATAGAATGAAATTTGCCATAACAAGGACTGAGATTTTACTTGATGCAATCAGCTCAAATTGGTGGTCTGCCACATCTCCTGACCTTTCCAAAAGTTTCTTTTAAAAAAATCAGGACATCACCTGCTATTACGTAATCCTATGAACTGCACAGATATCTAAGATAATGACAAAGGAGCCCTAAATCAGTCAAAGATGTCTGGATGACCCATTATCTTCTTCAGAAGTTTCACACAATGTCTGTATATTAACAAAAATTGCAGCTTACCTGTAGTCCAAGATGAAACCAAATTCTCATCTAACAGCCCAGTCACAACCCTGAAGTGAAATAAAGGCTTTTTTCCCAATCTCCACAGCCTTTCAAGGCACTTACAGAGTATGCTGTGAGTGGTTACCCTGAGTTTGTGTGTTCCTGGCACACAGCTTGGGTCACACTTCTCCACGGCGCTCAGGCATTCTGAGTGCAGTGACAAATCTCTGCTTTCCAACCATTTGAGGAAGGGGCTGCCATACATCTGCAGCATGTTTGACTGCTTTCTGAGAAATTACGAGGAAAATCTGATACAAATCAGGACACTGAAAGTTGGCAAAATCTTGGTTTTCTGAACTAACCAAAACACAATCAAGAACACAGGTGCAGGAATTCTCTCTACACAGAATTCTCTCTGCTTCATGCTGGGCAGATTTAGAAAGGTGCCAAGAAAACAGTTAGTCAAGGGCTACAGAGCCCATGAGGTGCTGAGACAGTCTCAGCAATACTTCACATGGCTGCTAGTGTGAACTGAGACTTCCAAAGCTTCTGGTTTACAGAATTAGGAGATCTTAAGCACCATCTGACACAGAGCCTGTATCAGAACCTTCTGATTTATTCCCACTAGGGTTGACTCAGGTCAGTCTCAAAATATATCAACTTCCAATCCACCTTAAATCACAGGTAAAAAATACCTCATGTTTTGTCTACCAAAAAAGACTGGTATCTGATTTTCAGGACTCTCAAATCTAATTAAGAGTTGCTTGTTGTAAAATGACATTAGGAATCCAAAATGCAAATCCTAGAAAGAACTGTTTTAAGAAATATTGAAATGAAAGCATTTATTAACAAGGTAAAAGATAACTTACTGCCTCCTCATTTTCTACTTTCTTGGTCTTCTTGGAAACCAGCAGTTCTTACCACTACTGTTTACTGCTGAGGTACTGCAGAAGTCGCACTGTGGGGTGAAACCTGCTTACATTACCCACACTCAAACACTGTAAAAGCACAGGTACAGCACCAAGGGGTTTGCCTTATTCTGTGGTTTGTTTTGCACATAAAAAAACACTTTTTACATATTGCTTTAAAATCAAACTGGTGATAAGGAAAAAATTCAGGTCTGCAGCCTCTGTGACAAGTCAATCAAAAAACAGGACATGGGTAGTAGGTCAGAGCACCATCAGTTCAAGTCTCCTCTGAGCACGTGCAGCTGGTCTTAGAGTATCCAAATCACAAAGTAATCAAAGGAATAAAGTATAGCCTGATGGCCAATGTGATGCTGTGGAACACCTTTTTGCAGATACTAAAGCCCTTCCTTCCTATTGTAACAGAGTGATGCCAACTTAAAGACTAAGTTAAATAAGAACTTCCAAATGTGGGCACCCCTGTCTCTGGGTTTGCTTGATCTCAGTCTTCCCAATAATAGCCAGGCTTCTTCTAGCCTCATTTTAATCCCCTTCCTGTGTTTCACTTGACAGAGACTGGAGAGAGTCACAGACACTCACAGATCCAACCCAATACCCCTGCAGATCCTCAGATAAGAATAAGGTTTGTTTAATTAACCCTTTCCTTGCGCCACCTGCCCCAAGCCTCATGTACTCTGTCACAGACACTCAGGGTAGATTTAAAAGGTTGCTTATCCCTCAACTCCCAGTGACCTCAAAGGAATCTGCAAATACTTATTGTTTCTGACAGGCCATGTACTCAGATTGATAAACACAACCCTGTCAGATGACAAAAGAAGTTCTATTTTCATTTCAGTTAAAAAGAATGAAAAGCATGCAGCATTTCTTGGTGCCAATTTCAGGTGCTTTAATTCTGAATTTCAGCTGAAACACTCATTAAAGTGATCTATGTCACCTTATCTTTTCCACCCAGACAGGTCCTTTGGTATCTGTCTTTAGATCTTTACCTCTTTAACAATTGTTTGTATTCAAACTAATCTTGTATTCAGTTTCTCCCCTCCATCAGATGACTTACAGAGTCTAGTATTGTCCTACCTGTATAAGAGACAATTTTTCAAATACAAAGACCACTTTTATATAATCTGTGCTGAAGAAATTACTACAGATACATGCAAAAGAATGCTTCATCTAAAAAATAAATAATATTTAACTGCAATAATCAACCTGAAATAGGAAAAGTAAATTCTGTTTTTACAAAAACCACATTTCTATTCCAATGTCATGAACAAGTGATTTTTTATTTCCAATGTGAAATAATTTTCTTTAAACAAGGAGCTGCAGAGATGCTTAGCCAAAGTATTTGCCAGAACAAGAGTGGCATTCACAGTGTGAATGCTCCAGTAGATGTGTGCACAATAGGATAAATTCAGCTGTAATCCAATGATTAAAAAATTAAACAAAACAATTCAGAATATGATTATTAAATTTATTTTGAATCTGAGTATCACTGCAGAATTCATCCCACTGCACTGACATTATCTAAAATCTGTGTGATGTTCTGCAGTTGCAGTATGGTATCCCGAAGTCATCTCAGAGGTACAAGAAAATAAAAAGTTAGGCACTATCGTCCTTCTCTCTACCAGGATGTTAATGGAGTGTGAACTGTATCAAATGAGAACAAGGAAGAACATTTGCTGCAAATTTTACTCAACAGTAGTTCAAGCTATCATACATCAGGAAATGAAAATAAGAGGTGAAGAGTACGTATTTTATTATTTCAACAAGGTACTCTACTAATGGAATAAAAACCTTTCCACATAAAAAGACATTATTCTTGCTGACCATACACTTTCTCTCTCCAAAGGAATGACTGGTGATACAGAGTTGTGTCTACTTCAGTACCTACAAAATGAATTGTCAGTTGAAAACAACCAATATTCCCCTACTATATTTCACAGACTTGTTTTACAGCTTCTATTTTATGACTCACAGGTTAAAACCAAGTTCCTGCCGTATGTGAGAAATTTTTTTCTATGACCTTGAACACTACAGAAGTTATGAGACATTTTTTGTCAAACTTTCATAACATCTGCAGCTACAATATATGTCTGTCCTCTCTTTCAGGGATACAGATTGATGCAATTGATCTGCTTATCATATCAGTTTTAAGGCAGCAAAGAAAATATTCTTCAGAAAGAAAAAATAAAGGTAATAATAAGGAACGGGTGTTCAGATCTATCAACTCACAATACAACATGTGTTATGTGCATGGGCTTTGGGCTAAGATTCACATCATCTTAAGTTCGTTGTTCAAAAGGCTGATGGAAATATTTCTGGATAACATACAGTTGCTGAAATTTTTAAGTAAAGTAAAACTCTTACAGCTGTATAAATATTATGAAAGTATATATGTTACTTATGTTACTCGTATTTTTTTTTTTATACAGACTTTCAGACCACCAGAGGACTCTGAGTTCCTTCAGCTCCAGAGTCACACTGACACCATTTCACTCAGGGATGCAAATTCAAGTTTAAGTAACTCTTTACTAAGGGTTCTACTACAGAATAGTTTTTGCACCTCTGTTCATAACAAATATAAATTAGGTTATATGCAGACTGGTTATGTAAAGCTTAGATTAGGGACTGCCACTATGTAGGAGCCCTACTCTTTGCATCGAAGTCTTATGAGCACTTCAGTATTAATAGGGATGACTGAACATTATTCCTATTGCTCCTACATAGTGTCAATCCACTTTGTAATGGATGTAGTGTTTTTATCAACTTCTCTTCTTCTCATTCCTTTTGGTTTCTCTTCTTTCTGGCTCTCTGTCCTTTCCCACAAGGACTAAATTATCCTGTATTTTTCAAAGTAACCTGAACCTGGTGTTTTCTACTGCCACTTGTTTCTCCCTCTGATCTCCCTCCCCTTTGAACAGTGCATTCTCTCTTCCCTTGACAAGCCCAGGTCTTCCCCTCCTCGTGTAGTAGTTGCTGTTGAACACAATACTGAAGAAAATGCCCAGCCCTGTGTACAGAGCCCATCCCCATTTTACTTGCTAAAGAGAGGAATTACGTAAGAACATGGAAGTTAGCAAAAAGAAAGCCTGGGGGATTAAAACACTGAAATATGTTCTTGTTCCAGGCCATTTAATGAAGATATCATATAAGAAAGGCATGATTAAAAGCACAGCAAAAGAATAAAAATAAAACCAACCCCCAAACCCAAAAGCAGTCTAATAGGTCTCCCTATTTCTCCATCTCCAACAGGCCGTATGAGGAAGAGAACAACGAAGGCTATCAGACATGAAACACATTCTTCTAAAGACAAACCATGCCCAAAAAGGAAAACAGAAATCATGAGTGGGAAAGAAAAAGATTATATGAGTCTCAGCGGTCCAATATAGGGAGTAAGTAAAGCAAAATCATTATATTTAATGGGCATTTTTAAAAGTATTAAAGTATTATGGAAGAGAAATGAGAAACAACAGAAAGCTTCACTCTATAATATAATGTTGTCAGGTAGTAAAAGCCATCAAAAAAACCAAAGCAAAAAAAAAAATTCCAAGCCATTTAGACTTTTAAGAAAACATTAGCAAAAATAATTTGCAGTCTGTTCCACAAGCAACAAAGCAATACTAAGATACAAAGAACATGAACTAAAAACTGATGCATTGAACAAAGGAGCAAACACTGTAAGCAGGCATTTAGTAACCTCCCCTAATCAGGCTTTAAGACCTCTAGCATTTTCTGAAATGTTTGAAATATACACTGACCTACTTAGGATGTTTGCAACCAATCTAAAAAAAAAAAAAAAGAAAAAAAAAGCCTAAAGTCTAGGAGCTGCCCAGTAAAGCCAGCGATTCCTCCTCCATTTAGTGCTGTGATAACTTTGAAAAGTACCACTTTTCCCCACAAACACTATCTCACTACAACACTACTAATAATCATTTGAGTTCTGAATTAATCTTAAATATCCTGTTTCTGTCAGAAATGTAATTGCCTTCAGGCCAGAGAGTGCTGTGCTGCTAAAAGCTTACATCAGCAGCGGGCAGCTCAGGGCTCAGTCAGTCTGTCCTGCCACCTCCCCCTGGGAACACAAGCAAAAGCGGCAGCTGGGGAGGTGCCAGCTGGCAAAATGGGCACCCCCAAAAGCTGAAGGCAGTCCATGTGCCTCCAAAGGTCAGCCCATCCTGGGGTTAGTTTTCAAATAGACAAGAAGCCAACTCACAGATTCAAGGTGTGGGCTCCATGCTCTCTAGCAGATCTGTTCCTCATGCTGTCCTTGTGCGCTGCTCCTCAGTGACATCATCCTGTCCCCACTGTCCTGTCCCCACTGTCCTGTCCCCACTGTCCTGTCCCTGCCAGCAGCCTCTTGCAGGGCAGTCATGAGCCCACCAGCCAGACCTGATGTCTGACCCCCTGCAGACCCCTGTAACGCAGGGATTGCGGCACATGCAGGCAACCCACAAAAGCAGCAAAGTCAATTTTGAGCTCCACTGATTTCTATATTTTGCCTTTAGGTCAGGTCTGTGTCTCTAAAAATAAGTTTCTAACCTCTACCAGGTGAATATTTCCATCAGCAGCACTGAAAAGAACACTGAATGTGTGTTACCTCAAATCCTGATGGAAACAAACCCAAAGCCTTTCCAGAAATGTCAAAGAGGAATTTTAGAGGGCAACTGAAGGAATAAATATCCTGACATCCTGCAGGACAGAAACCCACTGGGGATTCTGAAATTAAATAGGCAACACAGGAAAATAACTATGATCTACCATCTTCTGCAGTCAAAATGAAGACACTTTCAAACAACTCCAAAACTAATACAGTGAAAGAAGCAGTTATCAGAGTAAATATTTGGTCTTACAAAACAATTCAATAATATCTTGAACTCAGTGAAAATTACTACAGGCCTAAGAAAGTAAACACTCCTGCCATCTTTCTGACTAAATGATAGCAAAACAGTGGACTTGAAAGGACAAAATTGCCTACTGTGTGTTTTAACTGGAAAACACAGCTACAGGGATTCACCTCTATGGCTTAAGCAGGAGGGGACAGAAGCTGGCCCTGCTGAGCTGGGCGTCTACAGATGCATGGGCTGCTGCTCTGCAGAGAATGCAAAATCAAAACACAGAAGATCAAATGTGCTGTACTATTAGCTTGTTATTGCAATGAGAATCCAACATTTTGATTATCCACAGTGTAAAAAACCCCAACCAAATGGCCTGGCTAATTTGAGGACCATTTCTCATTTGACTCACTATACAGCAAACCACAATTTATCCCCTCCAAATATATGTTAAGCATCTTTTAAATGATGGACTTCCTTTAGTGCAGCACCATTAAAATCTGAAGTAGAGGTTGCATCCACATGATGATAGCACACAAACTGCTGGCTTCACAGCAACACAGTGTTTAATACTCTTTAATTGAATTTTTCTTTATGCTGAAAAATTTCAGGCACCAGACTGAAGATACGAATATCCTAAATAGGCATTGAATATTTATTGATCGTGAGCTCTGGAAGGTGTGACTGTCACTCACCACACGTGTGCACAGGCAGTGCCTGGCTCCCAGGTTAAGCACACACCAGGCTCCAGCACAAGGCAGTCTCGGGCAGCAGGGTGTGGTTTATGCTCAGTGCTGGCAAAACAAAGGGAGAGAACAAGCAAAGGAAGAAGGGAAATTCCCAAGCCAGCTGTTCCTCAGTTTCCAAGGAGCTCTTGTGGCCTTTTTGAAGCTACATGTGGCCTTGCACTGAAGCAGCACGAGGCCCTACCAGCCCTGGCAAGCTCCTAGAAGGGACCCCTGAATAAAACAGTCAAGGACACTTCTATTGTAACATCATTAAAATCCCTGGGCTGTGGTATGGGTTGTTTCTATATATGGGCACAGAATGCAATAAAGAGGAACATTAATTAATTATTTGACATGTGAGTGATTGTGCTGCCAGGCACTGCAAGCTTTAAAGCTTTCCTACAACAAACCTAACTTATAGAGCAAGTTTTATGCAGGCATTTCTTCTCTTGAGCCTGAAACAAGCTTCAGGACCTACTATAGGGCTAGTAATGATGTATGTTTTCATATGGTGGTGAAGTTCCAGTCAAGACTAGGGTGAGTTTTGTATTGGACATGCTCTGAATGCTAAAGATTGACTATTGGTTCTAAAGATGTTATCCTTTCTATTTGACATAAATTATAGGAAAAGGAATATGAGAATGGAACTGTCAAGATTTACAGAAGGTCAGTAGCAGTATGAAAGCAGATCCTTAGCCCCTGCCCAAAGCTTGATCCATTAAAACACCTACTATTTAAATGCATGATTGTTATGACTACCCTATAACTGCAAATATTTTTGCACACATTCACTGTGTTTTCATTTAATATGTCTTTCAATGGTTGAATAGGCAAGATGTCATGTTGCACATAAAAATAATAAAATCATTTATGTGTAATGTTTTTCAGCCACTAAAAATTATTCTTCCTGGTTCTACCTAATGTTCCTGCCATTTTCTCCCCTCTTCAAATTCCTGGGAGCAAAATCAGTAAAAATTCGTGGAGTAACAATCTGATCTCCATGAGACACGGAGCTTCACAGTATAGGATAAAGCCCACCAGTGTAAGCTTGTTTAAGTTCATCATGGAAATGAAAGCACTAGAAGAACAAAAACCCTATAGCCAAATATTGAGCTTTTCTAACTTAAAACAAACATTAATCCAATAGACTTAAGCAAAGTATCAATAAAATAAGGTAGGTACCTTATGACTGAAGCACGTGTTTTGATAGCTCCTTATTCAGATTCAGTTAGACTATCTGCATTTTAACAAATGGTTTGGAGCCTCTAAATAAAGATGATAAAAATGTCTGTATGGAAATACTTTGATAGGATTTATTGAATTCAACCTGGTTTGTTTTTTTTTCAGTTACAGGGACAGCACAACTTATTGAGGCAGCCATGGCCTCCCTTCCATTGCATAAATGAAATTTTTGAATTTTGCAAAAAGACAGAGACTGGGAACAAACAGTCCTGGCTGCAGTGCACCTGATGCCTGTGGAGGTTGTGCTGGCAGCCCATGCCCAGCGTGGTAGCATAGCCCCAGGCACCAGAGGCTGGGGCAGCCCAAACCCCATTCCTGGTCTGCTGCCAGGCTGCTGTGACAGCTCAGGCACTTGGACTTACAGGGTTTCTCCTCTGGAAAAGGAGTGCATAGACATTTCTCAAATACCTGTCAAAGCAAGCAGAGGTTTGGCTTGTTTTAGAATTAGCAGCTCTTTGAAGTCTTTCTGAGCTCTGGAATGTGGAAAATGAGACCAGTGGCCTAAACATTGCAACTTAAGTTGCCAAAACTATATAAACACACATATTTATCTCTTGTCCTATTTATCTCATTTTCTGTCCTGCACACATCCATTTATAAAATACACTTTGTGCACATACACACGCAGATCTTGTCAAAGGCAACTCAGTCTTTGACTAACTTATTTACAGCCACATCTCAAACAGAACTACCAGAGTAAAATCACATTTTAAAAATGTAATGTGCATGTTTTGCGCATTAGGAGAGATATTTTAACACAACTGTCTTGTCTTGCTCACTCTTCTCTACAATCAATTAGCAAATATTTTTGTTTTACAGGAATATTCCGTAATGCAAATTTAAATATTTTTCTCATTGACTTGGATAAATATGGAAAAATACAAAGCACTGAGCAAGGCCAAATGATATACAACAACTGCTGAGATTTTACATCAGACAGGAAGTGTAAATAAGGAAAGATGGCATAATTGTTAGATCACAGCTGCCAATAATTCACAAATACCAACAGTTCAAAATAGAATAACATTTGGTGGAAACGAATTTTTTAGGTCTATAGTGACCCCTTTTAACAAAATGCAAAGAGTTTCAAATCCTGTTCTCCAAGGAAAATTCCTTTACACTCAGAAAAACCTTTACTACCTTCTAGTATTTCAGTCAGAATATATATTAATCATGACAATATTCATAATACACAGAAGCTTACTATTTTTAACTCTCAATATTCCCCTCCATGTAGTTTGGCTTTGTCCCATCATTTCTCCAGTTCTAGTAACTTTTTTCCTGTCTCAACACCATTAAGTGCCTGCTTTCCTTGAATGTTAAATGCTCATCTATGTTCATTATGAATGACACCCCAGACATTTGCTTCCCTGCTTGCTGGTCTTTATTTAAGTAGACACTTTACAGGCAGGCAAACATGCCAATTCAGCAAGCTTTCCAGTAATTTTCACTCATTTTAAATATTTTTATTTTTTAAATCTTACTCCTTTTTTTTTGTATCACTTTCCTATTTTTTGAAATGTGCTGAACTAGATACAACAATTGCAAGTGGCCCATAAAATGACCGAGATAAGAGTGAATAGCTTTGCAGCTAGAGTTACATCTTTCATTAGGAGACCAAATGAAGAAATTAATTCACATTAAACTTTCAAGAAAGGAGATGGGTATTGCAACATCCACCCCTGTCTCAGCAGACGTGAATCAGGCAGAAACAAACCTGATAGTAGGAAAAAAACACAGGTAAGAAGGGATAAGAACATATATGCAGAACAACTATGTATGGTCATTGTTCTGTCCCAGGGTAACAAACTGGAGAGATACAAATTTCTCTCACTATTGTAGCGGTGTTGAGATACTTTTTATTTCTTTGAAGAAAAGCTCCTGATTTTATTTTAAGCCACAAACAGGAAAGAACCACTAAACCAAGCACTTTTAAAGGCTGCTGCTGCCAGCAGCTCTGTCTTAAGAAGAATTTGGCACCTTTAGTTCTCCAAAGTACTTCACATTTTCATTTGACTTATCGAGGTCATCTTAACACCACTCAGTTTTGTAGGTACTTGATCCTGTCATCAAGGCAACAGAAATCTGTGCAGACCCTTCCACAGGGTTGCTGCTCTCTTGCACTGCAACACATTGTACCTAATAGTCCAGGAAATCTCCCTTCCATCCTCTGGTACTTGTCCATCAGCATCCAAGTGTTTGAACTGCAATGATTAGTGGTACACTAATGCAAAGGTCACATGATTTTTTTTTTTTCTTTTTCGTAATGAGAAAAGCGAGATAGGAATCTCAGAATCCCTGCAGATCTATTTTTATTACATGCACAATAAATATATCGCAGTTTCACTGATTGCTGGATCATTTATTCTGAAAATATTAATAAGCACAGTATCTGGATATAAGGGTTAAAAGTATTGACTGTGTTTTTCTGAGAAATATTAAAATAAAAAGAAAACAATAACATTCTTTAAATATTACATGGCCACTAAAATTTGTATAGCAATATACAGTTGTGCAACATTTATGACTTTATATGGATCTTCTCCTGGATAATGTGCAAACTTAATGCTAAGTAACATTGTATTAAAGTTCTTTGATTTAACATGCATAAAACAAAGCCAAGACAAATTAAAACTCAAAAATAAAATTAGGTTTTATCAGTATTTCTACTATTAGTTCATAGGATTTGCAAGATGGGAATTGACTCTTTTTTACTTATCTTACATAGGGTCAGTTACAGCACTGCTATTTAAATTCAGTACTAGGAAGGAGACAGAGACTGAACCTGTCAACAATATCAATGCCACCTTATTTCACATTCTATAAATGGAAACACCAAGAAATAATTTAATTCACTAACACATACACAACAACAGTGCTGGAATGAACCAGAAAACTGTTTCCCTAGAAAGTAATGTTTTCACCAAACCAAAAGCTCAAACAATTTAATTGCTTATTGTAAACCCCTCACTAGTTACTTTGAGGCAACATTGCCAGAAATTGGTTCATTTATGGGTTCAGCCACAAGAATTCAATAGAAAGAGCAACTAGATCCTGCCCCTAAACATGAAGCTTTTATTTCTTAAGCCTCTGCACCATCACACTTTTGGTACATGAATACAGATGGGAAGCAGTCGTTCAGTCTCTGTGAATTACAGGCACATTTCTCAGAAAAATGCACCCTTGGTGAGCAATGGGATGTGGTATGGCTCTAGGTGCCCTACAACTCAGTGCTCAAGTGGGGGAAAGTTCTTCAGCATATATTCCTGCACAGCCATCATACACCCCTAAATGTACACATTGTGTTCTAGCAAAAAAAAAAAAAATTAAAAATTTGCAGTAACAGCATTCTTTGCTCTTTGTATTGCCCATTTTGAGAATTTCTCCATGGTAACTTGCTCTTCTTCCCTCAGTCAATATGATACATCCTGTTTCAATCCAGCAGATGTTTCCTCTTATTCTTTTCTCTAAGATTCATTATTTATTCTACATTAATGTGTGCTGCATTGCATCTGCCATCTGCTAACCTAGGCACATAAAATATCAAAATTCTTTTTATACTCATCTGCAAGGTCCCTCAAAACTTAGTGCTTCTCCTAACCATGCTTATCCGGCTTTTAGAGATAAATCCTGGAAGTGCTGCCCAGGCTGGGAGGCCCAATGCCTGCAAGAAACCAAACGTGCTCATGCTGGCCCCAAGGACAACTCATCATTCCTGAAGGTTCCAAACCTGCCCACTAAGGACAGCATCACTCTCATGCTTACCTTCATTATTTCTCAGAGAAAATGAAATAGAGCAGCACAGCTGTGAGAAACACTCTTATGTGTCAGGACCAACAATACAACAGGAATATGAATAGCATTAATGTCTAGATGGATAGTGTACATGAACATTTCTAGCTTATTTTAAAAACCTCTCACGTCCTGTATTGTCTGGATTCTACAGGCTGTAGTGAGAACCTGAGGTGAGATAAAGGAATAGACTTATACTCTGATAATTATTTAAATGTAAAATATAGAAGCAGTCCTGGAAACTAAGGACGGCACAGGCTCTTCCACTGATTTCTAAGCATCTTAATCACTTAATTCCTAAAGCACTTAATTTAGAGTAGGGTTGAAATTCTCTCAGAAAAAAAAAAAAGGATTTTACCAAAATCTCACTTTCAGTGTAAGCACTTTAATCACTGTGTTCATAAAGTGACATTTAAGATAAACCACCCTCCTCTGCATTCCTCTGCTGACAGCAAAACCTAGACATAAATGGCAGATGATCATATCATCAGCAGCTATCCTAATTTCTAGCTTCCCCTGCAGGCTTCCCTGCATTTCAACAGCTGCATCTGCCATTTGCACCCATAACATCTGGATATCAATTTTAGGTGACTTCTGTTGTGATGATTCAACTTTCTGGACTTTCAGGGAAGAGAAGTGGGGTGGGTGGCCAATACTGATGACACCTCAATGTTGTGTTTGTTCCTAATGTTGGCTAGGAAGACAACTGCACTGAAAGAGAGCTTCCAGAAACCTTGCACTCACTTTTCAATTCATCATGTTTATTAATGAGCTTCCCTTGCAGCTTGTCATCTCATAAGGTCTAACTCTGAATGCAGGAATTCCTTCAAGGCTGAGCAGTACCTTCTTCTTAGAAAAGACAATCCCACAACTACCAACTACTTCTTGCCAGACCTTCAGAGCACCTCTGGTCATTGCCTGGCGCTGAACAGCAGCACGCTCCAGAGCTCTGTGAAATCAAACATAACAAGAAAGAGGTTATCACCTCCTGCTACTATAGAGTCACTTAATGCTTCTCCCAGGAGCATCAAGCAAGAGGGGGCAGTCAGTGAGTTCACTGGATGAAGAGGAACATGCTACTCCTTGAAAAGCAACAGCTTTCCTGCCATCCCAGTGTCAGCAGGACCACAAACTGGAGGGAAACTGCAGTCTTTGAGTAGACTCAGGAGCTCTCATCACTCACAGTTCCTCAGCTACAAACTCCACTTTTGGTTGGATCCAGGTAGTAGTAACAGGTAGAAAAACTCCTAAGAAGGATTTCTCCACAGCAATCACAGGCAGTAGGTCAACAATCCTCACTGATTCTGTCAAAACACTGTGTTTGGACTTAGTGCATTTTGGTGAGTATAAAAACCCAACTGTGCATTGTGCCAAAGGACAAGGAATGAGAGCAAGTTCCAAATGTTACCCTTCTACTTTTCATGAGACTGTTATGTACAGAGTCAAGCAGAACCCGGATTCAGAACACAAAGATCAGGAAAAAGAAATTGCACCGAATAAATCCTAGTATAAGAGGGAAAGTTTTGATAATAAAGGCCAGAACTGTCTTAAGTAGGGAAATATATCTTTTCCTGTGAGACAAGATTTATCTCCTAAGCAATCAGGCATAAAAACCTGAATAAAGATATGTAACAGGCAGGTATGACAGTCTGCAGAACTTTCTGTCATCAACCACAGTACTTTGTCTCTTTCCAAATAGAACCCAGGGAAAAGTCATCTCCTATCTATCAACTTTCCAGAGTAATCTATTAACCAATGAGATGATGACGAGAACCCATATTTCTTCTCTTCATATTCATTGGATGCTCCACCTTAGTTGAAGATGCCTTGGATAAAACAGAAGTTTGAAGTTTGTCATATTAAACTACATCTCAGCCACAGGCCACAAAGAATGACTGGTTAAATTAGTACTTAATTCCATGGTATGCTATAGACCTGTGCACATATTCAGAAGACGAGCATACTGTAGAAAAATTTGCCTCTCACTATGTAATATTGTATGTAATTTTCTAAAAATTGAGTCTCTAGAGAAATTAAACATTACCTTCTTTTTGCTCCACTAGATGAAAATTAAACCTTCAGTTTTACCCAGGTATCTGAATTAGCGTATCTACAATTTTGCACCATGCAGGCAAAAGTAATCATCAAAACTAAATAAAGACACAACACGTTTGTCCCAAGAAATAAGCCATCCAATTATCCCTTGCTGCCAGCTACTTGCCCCCATGCTGATGTCCTTGCCTGTGTGGCTGGGTGGGGATGGGGCCAGTGTCCAGGATCAAAGTAACCTTGCAGGGATAAAAAAAGGGGTCGGTGCAGGATTGCCTCTCTCATCATCCAAGAGTGTTTGCTTAGAGCTGCCTGGTCCAAAACAACTGTTCTTTAATCAAAGATGCATAACCAGTTTAAACATACCCACCCACCCAATGTTTTATCTCAGCAGACATCTTCCTGGCATGTACCTCTCATTCCTCTTGTTGCCAAAAGCAATCCCCCCAGCCCCTCCCTGAACACTCACATTTACAGGCACTCATGATTTATGTTAGAGGTAGAACACCTGAGTAGAAAAATGAAACATTTGTAGACTACTTTTGAAAAACTTCAGATAGAAGCAAAAATACTTCCACCTCTCAGCACAGCAAACAACTGCCAACACCTGTTCAAAAAATGAGAACCAAACCAGTTTTGTTTTTTAACACATAGTTCAAATACAGTTTCTGCAGCTCAAGAAAGATAGATGTCTTAGCAATACAAAGAATTTCGAGGGAAGCTTCATAGAAGCTGGAAGTGTTTGTTGACCTAGAAAGTACAGAGAAAATTACTCATGTATCACCTACAACCTGCACTTTATCCATGGAGCACAAGCTTCCCAGAGCTTATTTACTCCATCATCCAAAATGCAGAAACATAAATGAAGTTTTCTAGAGGTCCTAGAAGAACTTGAAATATCTAATTTAAGTGGTCAAATGATTTCCAAATGAACAACAAACACACAGAAACATTTCAGAGGGAGAAATGGTGGCTTTGGGGGCACAAAATAAATGAAGGCACAGCGGCTGGCAGGTGTACACAAGGGACAGAGGGAGACTGAAGTATAAGCTATGGTAGAGAATTCTACACAGAGTCAGTAGGAGAGTGACTTCTCCAGACACTTCAAAGACCAGAACAGATTCTCCTCCAGTTTGGAAGCTCTTGAATACATGACTCAATTAAAGCCTGGCTTCTGCTCCATGAAAGATTCAACACAAGTTGAACACTGCCGTGCCGCAATGCTGGCGAGCTGCAAGGGAAGCCAGGGCTGAGCCTGCACTGCTCTTCCCTGCCTGGAAAGCAAAGCTAGACACAGGCACGAGTTCTGCTTCAGCCTCTGTCATCACAAAAAAGGAGGCAATTGCAAAATGATACAAATCTAGAACCCTAAAATGAGGAAGTGCCCCACAGTTACAGTGCACATGCCAAGGGAAATGATCATCAGATGAATCTGGAGTGGAACCTTTCCAATGGAATGGGCAGAACAGTACCACCAGTAACTGGAACAGTAATGGTTCAGCACTGTCCAGGGACATCCACTTGTTATTCAGAAAAATTATTTTCTTCCTCCTGAAAGAAGCAATTGCTTTCTTTTGCTTTAGAACAAGCATGCTAGCATATTAGACGAGTTAAAGCTAAGCTAATGTAGTTGGAGAACATTCATGGTTTAATTGCTGTGCCAAAAAACAGAAAAGAAGGTTGCTAAAGCAGCATTATCTCTGCTGAGCTCTTGGGTAATTTTACACCTCTGCTTTGCCTCTTGCACATTGCCTGCTGCAGGGTAGGTTAGGCTGGTGTTTGTACCACTGAATGCAACACAGGACCACAAAACTGGCACACGGGGAACCTGAACCAATTTTGCCATGGGAAACTAAACTTCAGTATTCCTTGAGTTGTTATGATTTTTAACAGTATAACCTTAAAGTTGCATTAGTACAATCTCCAGTTTTGAAATATGTAGTCATTTTACACAACTTAACATGTCTTCTTGTAAACATCATAATTTTTATCGTTCCTCGGGCAACCCATCCCTCCCAGCCTTCAAGCATCAACATCTGACAATGTGCCCTGTATTTGACAGGCTGCTTTGTTACTTGTTCAGATTTATCATTTCATGAGCATTTAGCCCCAAGGCACCATCTCAGCCACAAATCCATTTACTTATGGTCTACAACTTGTAAGGCCTTGCCTGGCATGCAAGGGAACGCAGCAATTGTTTCACATACATTCAGTGCTAGAAAAAACTCACCCATTTCTTTGATTTCTTTAGTCTGACCCACAACTTGCACCAAACATTTCAGATGGGCTTAGACTAGAGTTGTTATAATTACTGTCATAAATTTAAAAGGGTTGTATCATACTCACAATCACAAATTACAATCTATGATTGTAGTTGCACATGATAAAAAAGTGAATTTCTAATAGAAGTTTCCTTAAATGTTAGACATTGCGAAAAATAACACCTGGGCATCACAAACTTGCATTTACAAATGTATTTAGGGTTTTTTCAGAAGCTTTACTGAAATGTAAATAAATAAAGGTCTTTTTTTCTTCATCATCTTATTCTGATTTGGAAACTTATGTCTCTCATCTTGAGTAGAACAGATCCACTACTACAAATATGAATGCAGATTAGGGCCATAACACAGGTGGGGATTTCTATGTTTATAAAAAATTTTCAGGGTAAAAAAGAAAGAATGAATGAGAGGGGAATAACCCAGCCATGACATACCTGCAGCTGGGAGAGTACTGGGTAAAGATGTTAGAATTTTATCACCAAAGCTCTCAGTGGAAGATATCAACACATTAACAACCTTCTAGTCTAAAAACCTGCCTTTTACATTGTCATGATTCATCAGAAGAAAGAGGCAATTGTGTAGGAGATGAGGTAGCAAGGACACAGTTGTCACTGTACAGATCCACGAGAGTTTAATGTATTTTCTCATTTGCTTACTGTCCACCAGCTCACAGACATTGCCATGACCTGCTACAAGGAAGCAGGGCAGTTCCAGAGGTGTATCTGCTAATCAGGTACATATCCTGTCACAAAAGGCATAGCATGTTACAAAGAACTATTAACAGTAGCTTTTGTCCATTTAGATTAAGTATAGAAGTTACTCCAGAGTAAGTTCAAGTTTACAGTACAGTGTGTGTGTGTGTATCTATATATAAATATATATGTCCGTTTATGTGGTGCCTTTTTCATAACACACTTCACAGAGTAGTAATATCTATTCATTGTTATGGATCATTGGATTTGAATGCAATGACATGCAAACAGGACAAGACAAGGGTAATTTTACATGGAAAAATATGTCCTTTTGGAAACATTGCCCTTTTGGGTGCAACATTTTTCATAAACAACAGACAGAGACTCCTTGGAAGAGCTCACTTGGATGGGATTTAATGGGCTGGAGTTACCTATCATGGAGAACATGAAAAACCACAATGTGGCAAAGCAGAAACACTTTGGAAGAAACACTAAATAGCTTAGCCAGCTGTATTATGATACTAACACAACCTAACAGTCCTTTTTCATGCATACTTCATTCACACCTTGCTCCACATTACTGCAGCCTACATTTTCCCAGCCCTCCTCACTCCCTCACTGTGGAAATACCTCATCAAGAAATGTGCAGCAGCTCATCTTCTCCCATTTCTTGGGCCACACCATTGCCATCTTCAAATACTTTGACTTGCCTCATTATGCTCATTAAGATAAAGTTGTTACTTCCCAGAGACAGAGGCACAAGGGGGAAATCAGAGATGAGCACAGCAGTCCTCTCTCCCAGCCCTGGTAGGTGGCTGGCCCTGGGCTCTCACCTCAGCAGCCAGCCTGGAGGGGGAAATGCTGCTGCCCTGAGCCAAGAATAAACACAGCTGGGCCATGGGAGATGGCTGGCTGCAGGCCTGGGAGGGGAGGGAAGGGAAGGTAATATAGGTGTGCTAACCAGTAGCTGGTTTTTTTGCAGCAGAGGCTCTGGGGGCCACCTCGAAGTGGATCTGAAGCACCAACTGGATCTACACTACCTAGATGGTTTTCCTCCAAATTTCATAACTTGTTTAGCCTGTTTTGTCCACGTACAATCATTACTTATTTATTATATACAGACTGTCAAATATGGGGCCTTTGAGGAGGAAAAAAAGGAGTTTGTACTGCTGACTGACCTACATTCCCATAAATAAAGTTTCTTTTCCTTTCAAGTTGGTTGTACTTGGAAGAAATATCCACAAAATATACTGTGTTTGGGGAAATAAATTCAACTGATTTTCTATTCCCATACAGCTGGTATTTTTTCTGAGGCTGTTTTTACATAGGCATTTTATTATTTTCAATGTAGTTTGAACTGGAGGACATTATTTGCTGAGGAATTCCCTTCATAATTTGAATTTAAATAATCTAATAGATCTGAAGAATAAATAATGATGGATATGACTTAGGGTTCCTAAAGAAAAAGGTCTGCATCAGAACCAGCAGGATGCTCCCAGACTATTGTTGCCCTGATGGGACAGAAACAGTCTCTCCGTCCACACACATGATGCTCTGATACTGCTGGTGCATCTTCTGTAGCCTGTCAACAAAGCTAGGAGTTCCTGGCCTGTGAAGTTAAAAAAAAAATCCCTGTCCTAAAACAAATAACTCAATTCTTCGACTTTCTGAAATGCAGAAGCAGGAGGTTTACTCTTAATGAGCAACCTTTAGTACCACAAAAGTCTGTCCAAAGGGTGATTGACTAGATGCTATTTTTGAAAGCATCAAGATAGAAATTCAGAATATTAACTTAATAGTCTTGTTTACTCAGCTCTGGTATAGTTTGTGGAGTGGACTTTTTTATTCTCTGGTTCACTATTTTTTTATATTTTGAAATACTAAAATATTCGTTAAACACAATTCATTTGTACCCTGTTCTACCAGAAATTTATCCTACTTACATCACCCTTGAAAGGTTTTTCTGACACAAGTGTCTGAGCACCAGTCCAACAAGATCCAAAGGAGGATAGGATAACACCTAAGAAATCATGACCTTAACATCATTGCAGACTCCAGGCACTCACTCATGAGATTTCATAGGGCAAACCTGGTTTTCTCTAACATCCAACTGTGTTCACACCATAAATTTTACCTGGAAGGCCAGTGTGAGGAAATCCTTCTATATATTTGGTTTTTACTGCCCATATTAAGTGAGTTTTAAAGAGGCAATAATGCTATTGGATATTTACGATTTTTATTTTCCTTAACTAAGCTATAAAAAACAGAGGCAAGTTTACTCCTCCTTTCCAGTCACCCTCTCTATTAATTTAGTAATCATTGTGCTTCAAATTGCCTATTTTTTGTGGGTCTAACTTCATTATTCTCTAATTATTATTATTATTATTATTATTATTATTTTAAACCAGTCCCCTATTCTTTCTCTGTCACTTTTAATCGTTTTTCCTTTTCCCCCTGTCTATCACAATTATTGCATGCTAATTTCTCACTTCTACTGAAATTAAATAGTTTCCTAAAAACACATTCCTCTCCTAAGCCTATTAGACCCAGGCTACTATGAAGAAAAATTATAACAAATTAATTGAACAAAACTTTATCACCGATCTCTGATCTGGCCTCTCTTTTTTTGGAGATGGACAAAAATCTTGCAAACCACATCTCTACAAACTAAACCTAATTCTCCTTATGTATCTTTTTGTTAGAGTGATATTCTGACATATTATCTAGCTAAAAAACTATTTGAGAAACAGTTTCTAGTTTTGCTCTTACATTATTTCCCAGTAAAATTTACATGATTTTTTAAAACTTAATATTACTTATAAAAAGTAAGCACATGCAACTGATAAAACAAACCTTAACAGGAAAATAATTTTTGCAATTCTTGGTTAAGATTTGGTTAAAGTGGACAAAATTTTATTGCTGAGACTTTAGGAAATCAGCAAAATGATCATATTGTTCACAGACCCCAAGGGGAAAATACATGCTCCAAGTGTGATTTGCACATCAGGGTCAACTATTTCAACTAATACACTATCAGTTCAGATGGGTGCAACATCTAAGTATCATTTCAAAATTTGATGCCTCAAACTATTTCCTTTTGTGATAGGCATATTTGCCTACATTGCAAAGGTTTCATGATTGAAGCAGAAATGTTATGGCAAGTAATCTCACCCTCAACTAACAAACTATTTAAGTGAATCACAAAATAAATAACCGATTCCTCTACACTCATTGCTGGCTGTTGGACAAGCATGGAGGCACACACATTCCATTTGTTTCTCTCTTTGATGTTAGTTTTAGTATCTGTGAGCATCACTGCAGGAAAATGAGAAGCATCCACAGAGCAGGAATGCTCAATCTGCGCTGCTGCTTTTCTTCTTGACTTCTTCCAGTTTAAAAGAAATCTGCCAGCACCACTCACTCCTTCACTTGTCATGACCTGGGCAAGGAAGGCTGAGTGAGGCTGCCCTCCCATGGCAACAAAATAGTTAATAATGGGAAAGTGCAAATCATTTTCCTGAACACTCTCAGTGTACAGTGGCAGGAAGGGAGGACACAAGACAAAACAGGCTGGGTGCAATTCAGTTTATGTCAATGCACCAATGCTGGTATTCACTCCACTGAAAATCCCTTTTTCCTGTCTGCCATTTAACCCTTTCCCTTCCTTCCCACACTTACATATGATAACGCTCCCAAGGCCAAGATAAAAGACATAACTAACCACTTCCTTGATAAACATCAGAGAAACCAGGAATATCAGCTCAGAAATGTAGCCAAGATGTGCCTCACTTGACTATCTCCTAAATAAAAAAAAATTAGGAAAAGAGGAAAGATCCCTGTGGGCCCTAAGGACAGGAGATTCTAGAGGGGAAAGCAAGGGGAAGGGGACAGCAGCCTGAAAGGGGACAGCTGCTGGCACCATCACATGGGAGTTAGTAGATTAAGCCAATGACTTAACAAAGGAAATGTTTACTGAAAATCTGGAGTTTAAGGAAAGACTGGAGGTGACACTTAGTGTCATGGTCTAGCTGACATGGTGCTATTCGGTCATAAGTTGGACTCAATGATCTCAGAGGATTTTTCCCAACCTAATTGATTCTGTGATCCTGTTAAAAAAAATCTCCAGATAGAACCAGCTGAAGCAGTCTGTTATTTCAGCTTTCAATAAGGTGTGAGTGATGACCAATAACTTGTGGGTGAGACTGGGGAAGCCACAAAGTCATCACATGCTCTCCCTGAGAGCTCAGACATAGCAGAATGAAAAAGTGCCAAGAAAAAAAAATATGAAGGTGAAATTTAAAACCAACTCAAGTTGTGCAACAGACTAATTCACTCATTATTCAGAGCTCCCAGATCTCCTAGGTACTAAAACCCAATAGGTGACTCCTTACTTAATGTTTCCAGGAAAAGTTCCCTGTGCATTAACCTTGATTACCCACACATATGCTTATAGCAGACAGGCATCTGCTGATCAGCTGTGCTCCAAGACATGTAGGCTCCAGCAAACAGCTTAGATCTGTTAAAAACACTGAAAATCAAGATGTGGCCAATGCTGCAGTAGTAGCAGCCATGGTGGAAGCACATGTATGCATTTTACACTTTCAACTACTGGATAAGCATTTTTTTAAGAGTAAGAACAGTCTTGGAAACAGGGACTAGGCAGAAAAACACTCCAATCCCCACCTTCAAGCCTGGCTCCACCTACGTTTGTTCAACGACTGTTGAGCTCTTGGCCTCACAGTGACTCCAACTCAAAGAGTGGACACTGCTTACAGCTTCTCTCTCCCTCAGCTGAGGTGCTCACACAAGACAGGCAGGCTGACATTTGTCTGGGTCTCTCCTCTGAGGTATTTGTACTCCTTATACAATTGACATTCCAAGGCAAACACCTAAGGCAAGTACGCAGGATTTTCCATCCCATGTCTCCAGAGATGCAGGTCTCCAAAAAGTGCCCAGGCAATGCAGGTTGTTGTGATGAGCTGGATGGCAGAGGATCACTCTCCTGGAAAAGCCATCTAAAATTTTGGTGGGGCAGTGCCTGATGAGACACCTAAACAAAAGACTAGAGGCCATCCCAAAGGATGCCCATTCAGTCCCAGGAGAGGCAAGCTGTGCACCACCCATACTTTAAGCTTTAGTTATTTTAACATCTGGAACAGATTTACTTATCAGTGTTACTTATTCCTGCTCACTCAAAATCAATGTGGGCTGTATCATAATGTTCTTGAGGGGGAATCAACTGTTTTGATATTTATTATTGAACATGGAATAAAGCTGAGTCTCTGAACTACTTTAGCCACAGAAACTGACTGCTTGCATTCTTTTCTAGGTCACTAAGAATATTAATTAGGAATCCCATAAACATAAAACATTGGGTTTTTCTTTTCAATGCAGATTTTGGACTGAGTTTTCAGAGCAAAAGCATAAAGTTCGTTAATTAAACAAAGATTTTTCAATTTCTACTGAGACTGAGATATATAATTACCAAATGCAGTAGATAGATACAGTATAGATATTGTTCTTAAACAATCAAAAAAATACTACCTAAATGAGCAAGAAAGACAAGAAAACACTTTCCAAAATTCTCATTTTCTCCCTTTTTTCCCATGCTTAGGTGTGTAAATACCCAAGAAGAAAACAACCTTGCTTTTAATTTCTCTTAATATTTGTTTTATAAAATACCTTTAAAAACTCTTCAAACTGCAAATCAGTAAATGAATATTCCTGTTAAATTGGCATGAATTGGAAATGTGAATGATGGCCTAAGGACAAAAAAAAAATCTAGGAAGAATATTTTCCCCATGCAGTGGCATGGATTGAGTTACATTATCTGGTGCCTATTGAAAACAAATCGTGGAAAAGGAAAGTTTTATCCAAATTACAACTAAAACCAGGCTGTTACTAAAAAAATATTGATACAAAATAAAATGAGTTCTAGCTTCCTCTCCTTTACTTTGCTGGTAGACTTTCTACACCTAATGCAAGAGAAAAGTCACTGCATTTTCACTGAGCCTCAGCAATTGCATTGATGAGGCATAAGCCCACTGCAGAATGTTAACATATTTAACTTTTGTTTTATTAATTTTATACTGCAATCTTTTATGTCTACTTCCATTTATTTACAAATGATTTTCAAATTTGAAGCTTAATAAACTAAAAATATTTGCATCTTTATAACAAATGCATGGTTAAATGCAACAAATAAGAACCCCAGTACTGGAGAATGCAGGCACAAAGTCACAGTACTGAAAGCACTCTGACAGAACAATGCAAAATGCCATTTATGCACTTCAGTGAGCCACAGCTCTATGTTAAAAGACAGACAAATAAAAATGACCAGTCCTCAAAAGAGGCTCAAAAGAAGGGCTCGGCTCCATTTCTGTCACCTGTAGGACTCAGAGTCTGGCCCAGGCCATTTCACTCAGAAAATTAAGATGTGTAAGGTATTTGAACACGCAGATGCAAGGTGTAATTTTATTCAGTAACTGGCACTCACCTCCCAGTGTTCTCATATGTGGGGTTTTTTTGTTACAATCCAAACTCAAAAGTGTAAAAAATTCGCCTTTCTTCTGAGAGCAGAGTGAATCCTGTTATCCATATAGATAATGCTGGGGACGTCTTCCAAGGAATCAGTTGCAACTCCACTGTCCTGAGATGCTCAGCATCAAGGAGCTTTATCCCAGGGCAAAAAATGTGCCAAAAATCCCTAAAAATCATTAATAATAAAATACTTACCATCCCCAGGGATTCATGATGAGAACTTAATTCAGAGAGGTCTTGAGAATTCAAATTTGGAGAGGTTTCAAACCCTTAGACCCTGACACACACATAATTTTTAAAATGTTTTTAGTTTAAATACGCATTTACTTCACATAAGCTAACGCTTCTTATGACCTAATTTTTGCTACATGCTTAGCCTGCTGGCAGGTTAGCATCAGATAAGACACAATAAAGTATAAATTTTTTTATATTGTGTTTGCACTGTTTAACATATTTTCAGACTACTTTCTTTCTGTCAGAAAATAGCAGAATAATTGCATGTCCTTGTGAGTCATAGAAACAGATAACATTTGGTACATGAGATTACTAAACAGCTGGAATGTAAAACATCCAAAATCTCGATTCAGTGAGTTGTTTAAAAGTGGTCCTTTAGCTTTAAATAAAAGTGTTGGCAGAGACTAAAATTTATGTTCTGAAAGACTTGCTAAATCAGACTTACCTGACAAAATTTACTGCCTTTACTATCAGAACTGTTATTACCACCAGTGAAAGAATGACTGAGATCTCAAACCACAGCCTTTAACTTTGCCAAAATACAGACAATTGGTGACCCATTCAGAATATTTCAGAAGTGCAACTGAAAAGGCTATGCCATTGCTAGGGAGCCTTTTTGCAAGAAGATTTATGGTAAGAATGAAAGCTCATGGCATTCTTTTCAATCCACTTCATCCATTTTTCCTTTTCCTGGAGATGAGATAAGCAGCAGCTGATGTGGAGGGGGGTTGTTGGCATAGAATAGAAGAAGCTGCTATAACTGATGCACACAATTGAACTGATATTGCCCTTCTCCCCTGCCTTTTTATAAGGGACATTTTTCATAATACCAAATCAGAAACATGTAAAAATTAACAGCTGATACCTATATTCTAATTAAGTTATTAATAACATGAACTAGATAGCAATCCAGTCGTTAAGTACTTCCTGAAATTTGAGAGTACTTCAAGAGCAGCTAGAGAAAGACCATGAATCTTTTAAGATTATGCCTCTCTATACACTATGTAAACATATCTTTAACAGTTGCATCAGTAATTTTTGCTTAATTCTGATGTAGTGATATTAATCATATTTTTAAAAATATATAAATAACATAACCCCAGATATGGTTACAGATATAGACAGAGGTAGCCCCAGCCATCCAAGAAGTCATCACACGAGATTACTGAATCTGGTCAAACACTTCCAGAGAAGTACAAAGCATTTTGCTTTAACTTTAAATCTTGGGTGTTCTTCAAAGTCTTATTTAGAGATATCAACTAATCAGAGGCTTTCCTCTTTGAGAGGTGAAATAATTGCTGTCCATCATCACACATTTTTTTTAACTGCTTCTTGTACTTGTATATGTGTCAGATACAAATATTTGCCTCCCATAAGCCTAGCAGTTATTATAGGGGAAAATGTGAAACAGTATCACTTTATTTACATCCAAGTTTTAACCTTTTCAATTAGATACAAAAGTACGTGTAAATAATTATGAACAATATTTTTTCAATAGGAAAGGCCAGCTCCTAAGAACAAAAATATGAGAATATATAAAGCCTAAAAAAGAGTGTACTATACTTGCTGAATTACCCAAGGGTTTACTGAAGGCACAGAGCACAATGACAGTGATCAACATCTATAGTGATTGATTGTTCCCCTAAATGTCTGAACAAAGAAAACCCCATGGAAGGAAAAACAGCAGAGGTAAGATCCCTTCCTATTTCTCCTTCAAAAAATAACCCCTACATGCACATTCACCCAGTGATTGCTTTCTAATCTTGTCCCTGTAACCAGAAGAAAAACCTGCAGATGAGATTTTCATTGAGGCCAGCTTAAGCAGAAGGACTCAGAGTACACTGAGTTTCACTCTTTTTCTGAAGCGACATTCTTCCAGTTCCTCTACCCATCTCCCTTTTATTGCCAGCATCCTCTTTTAAGTGGTTATTTAGACACTTTTGTGTCTAAACACAAAATGTTTTCCTTATGCCCTCCAGACTGTGATCAAAGGCCCTGCTTCATCCCTTAGCAGGCAGGAGTCATTGCTCCCTTGGCTGCTGCTGCTGACAGCAATGACTGCGGGTGCTTCTGAAGCACTGAGAAGGCAGCGGGAAAGATGATGTGAGAGGACACGATCCACTGTTAAACAAAAAAAGCTGAAAAATAATGCATGTTTAAGATATCACTACTCCTTTTTTCCTAACCTGTTTGTACTTATTCATGTAAGTCAACACCAGATAACCTCTGAAAGATCTTCTGCTAAAGCCAAAATCAGCATAAATAATTATAAAAAAATAAAATTGCTTTTTCTTTGGGTGCATCCTATCTGTTGTCATGTTCAAATAACAGTTTTTTAAACACAGCCTTAAAAAAATTCATTTCTGTCCCTGCTGCTTGCTCTGCCTCTGCCTGCTGTCATACAGCAGCTCCCTAATCTCCCACTCAAAGTTGGTCTGTAGTTCTGGAGCTCAGCTCAAGAGGAGTTGGCTTGGCAAGCATCTGCCTTGCTGCTGAAACTGGGGTAGCTCCCTAGCGAAAGCAGAAGAGAACAAAGGAGCCTGTAATGCTACAAGAGGACTACAAGGAAACACAGGAAGGAGCTCATTCTTGTTTGGAAACAAAAAAAAATATTTCCGATTCCAACACTGAATTAACATTATTAAGCAGTTTCTTTGTTGCTGCACAGCAGTCAGGGCAGTCACACAAACAGGCCCCAAGAGATGCAGGCAATACATATCTTCTACACACACACACAAAAATACATAAAATTTACGAGTGCTACTTTGCGCTTTTGAAAGCAGAAAAATATAACAAGTAGTCCCACCAATTAGATATTCAAAAGAGCATAAATAACTCATGTGTTCAAACTCCACAAAGTTTTAATGAACTTAACTGCCTTACTTCTCTTGAGGCTTCAGTAAACTACACAGTTACTCAAAAACTTATTGGAGATCAGACAAATCATTATGATAAATGAGGACCAATTCAGAAACATTCAGGAAAAAAATAAAATCATTAAGATATTGAGCTCTACCTTGAGATGCTGAAATTCAGAGCTGATGTGGAAGCTCTGCGTATTGTGTACTCACATGTCAGGGCTTTGGCAAGGCAGAAGGTGCACCAGAAAGCTGTCCCTGCCCACCTCACCTATTAATCAGCCAGATTCGTATGAGAATGAGAGACCATCCAGTGAGACGCAAAGTTCCTGAGACTGCATTTTTGTCTTTTTCCTCAGCAAAAGAGGATGAGTAACTGTAAAACCTTGTCATTCCCCCTCCTGCTTGTACCACCACCATTAGCACTTTGCAACTTAGTGTGTATAGATTTAATCTCCACTGGGCATTTGCTTTATTCCCCTGACTGTTCCTACAAAGCAGACACAGTGAAAGTGACTGCTGACTCCTCTGTCTGGGCATTAGCTCAGAGGCAGCAGGACCAGGTCAACAGACACAAGTTATGCACCAGCCAACTATTGTGCCACTTCCAGTGTGAGGCCACTTAAACTGCATCTGCTAATCCCACAGTTCTGCATGCTCAACACAGACAAAGCAGGCCAGGCTGCCCCTAAATACCCCCTTCCCTACAGCTATAAAGAGGACTTTCCTTTCTAACCCCAGGGATTGGAGTCCGTTGTGGAGCTTCATTTGCTGCTGTCCTGTTTTTCTTTCTGAGAAAATCACTGCTTACAATGTGCCAAATAAACTTCCCTCATGCATAAGTACAAGGGAGATTAAAAAAACTGAAATGGTCAAAATATTGTCTCATCCCCATTGAATAAGATCTTGCCATGCTGTATAGAAAGCACTGCTGGTAAGAGTGACTTCCCCTGCACTCCCTTCCCTGGACATTCCTGACAGATAGGGTATATTAAACACTTTAAATTACTAAAACCTCCAGGCACCCTGCGGACAATCCATGCTGCCTCCATACCTCATAGGTCATACACTTAAAGTCTGTAACAAAAGACAGTAACTTCTCAATGCAGATATTCCAAATATCCAGTAAAAATGAAAGATTATGGAATGGTATCCAGAATGCTCCTTGTCCTCAGGGAGGCAAGGTCAGCATGGGCCTTCCCTCACTAAACACACTGTGCTTTCATAACTCTCATTTATATAGACTGTATGAAATCACCCGCTTATGAGATTTAAAACCCACATTTCTTCTTAACCAAAAACATAAGTGGAGAAGAGACACAAAAAGTTCTTACTAGCAAATGATAAAGGCACTCATAGATCACAATATATGCAGTTTTTATTATTAAAATGTTCAAAGACCAAGAATCCAAATAACCAGTTACACTGTTGGCATCAATTAAGTGTCCAAACTCAGTTTCTAGATGCTACATGGAAGCACACACTCACAGAGTTCACTGTCCTAGTTTCCCTTGGATGCCTGTGTTCAGAGGATATCTATATTCACCTAAAGCGATGCAAAAGGACTATTTTAAAGTGCAGGGCTTTGAACATTTTTTAATGCTATTACTCAGCTGCACTGTAAGAAGTTATGGAAATAAAGGGGACTTGCAGCAAACTCAAACAGGGACACAGACTTGAGGCTGTACACACATAGCCACATACACACATCTATGAATTAAACCTAATTTACACAAGATACTACCCATGCAACATAAATATATAAAATCACCTAAAAGAACTCACTTTAGCTTTCAGTGGATGAGACTAAGAAAGGTAAAGAGGTTTGTTCAGCTCCAATTCTCTTTTCCTTACCAATGTAACCAATTGTGCTACGCTCTGCTGTGGAGGAAGCTTACAGAAGGCAATTTCAAAGGGGAGCAAAAAGACTGAGGGAGAGAAGGACACCATTATGCAGCTAATGCCTCACACTGTCACTGTCAGCAGCAGAGGACAGACATCCTTATGGCAGGATTAATTTTGTCTGTACCTCCCCACCATCCTCCCCCTCTGAAGTGCATGGCTGTGTACAGAGGATAATCACAGGAGCAGGCACCAAAATTTTTAGCAAATGTCATCAGTATCGGGAGAGGTGTCATGTTTACATCACCAACACAGTGGGGAGAGGGGAAGGGAAAGATATTTCCAAAGACCAAGCAAACCATAACTGGCTAACACACATTTGCAGCATCAAGAACTGGAAGGTGGAAATAACAGTGATGACAGGTTTGACACTGAACAAAAATTAGTTGAATGGCTCATGCAAATACTGTGCATATGTGCACACTTGCCATTTATATCCCTGCATGATTTTGCATGATTGTCCTACTTGCAAAACATTTCAGTCTTTCCTGAAACTTTTTGATAGTCTAGGCTATCCTTACATAAACCACAAATTTGTAGATGACTTTGTGCCTTCCAAACTATTATTTTCATTAGCTTCTTGAATAAGTCCATGCTTGCAGAAATTTGTCATTTAACCACTTGTTTATTAATGAGAGGCCATCAAGGTTGGTTAGTTAAAAATATTCAACAGTCTGGTTTAATTACATCAAAAACAGGAACTGAAGTGGCCTGAAAGCACATAAAATACTCTGGGAGCTCGTAAACACAGAATAAGAAAATTCATAAAATTCTTAAGTATTGGTTTGTTTATTCAATGTACATGACTCACACTACTTGTGATTTGATAGTATCAGCAAAACAATGGGCATTTTATAAACATAAATAGACAAACCTTCAAAAAACCACTTGCACTTTGGCCAATAAAAAGAAGATAACAGAATGTAAAAACAGATGAGATAAATAAACAGGACAATGAGAAATCATTTACAGTCATCACTGTTAAGCACTTCGATATTGCATAAATTCTATTTAATAAATACAGTAAACTGGTCCATGTATCTCCATGAGCTGTCCTTTGATTATGAAGGTGAGACCCTTTTGTCCCCGATACTGAGGCAACATCTACTAGAAGTATCTGGATATAACCTGTCAGACTCACCAGACAGATAACACTAGGGAAAGCAAGACCCCAAAGCACTGGGGAAATGCAGTTTAAAGTGTCAGTATCCAGGGCTACCGACACCATCGAGGTGAATGAGACTATCCTGCCATGCACGACACTGACAAAGTATTCTTGAGTCTTTGCTGGTGACGAGTTGTCACTAAACAATAAAAATATACTTCTGTGAGGAAAAACTTTTTGAGAAGTCAAAGAAGTGCATAATCCTTCAGCCTAATTGAAGGGTTTAGGAACTCAGATGACAGGACTCAAAACACAGAAGCTTGGTGCTTAGCAAATTCTGTGCAAAAAAAAAACGGTTGATGGGACAGAAAAAAAAGAACTTAAAAACAGAGACAGGAGGTAGTACTTCACACAGACACCCCAAATCCTACAGCCCCAAACACCAAAGGAGTTGAGATATCAAAGTCCTGGACTGGGAGAGACATGCTGATGTTGTTTTGGGACATGGTGTGGAGGAGCTTTTTACAAATGCACATTACATAGACACACGATCCTGGTAGCAAGAAGTTGCTTAAGACTGGAGTGGAGTGGCAGTCTCAGAAATGCTATGCAAATCTCAGTTTCCTGAGCAGCTTTGCAGTAAAGATAAATATCTGGTATTACATCTTTAAAAATAAATGTCATAATTTTGTAGAAATTTGTTCTTTAAACTTGTCTTAAAAGAATTCATTAAAAAGACATAAGAAACTAATTGAAAATGGTCAATATAACTTGTTTTGCAGCTAATTCCAATCTAGATTTCAGGAAGATGAGACATTATCTGTCTTTTTCTTGTCTTTTGGCTCCCTCTCACTGGAGCACATCAAAACCAAGTGCATTATTTACACTCCCAAGTATGAATCAAAGTCCAAAAGGTTTTCTATAACAGAGATAAAAGAACAGAGCACAGACATGATCCATCACACAAGTGAAACACAATAAAGCTTCAACCCTAGGCAGGACATCTGTATGCTATGCTGCAACACAAAGCTTCCAAAGCCCCCAAAGTCTTTGAAGACTGATGTGGCAATTCAGTTTGATGAAAAGGACTATATTACATTTCTTATATAGCATACAAAGTGAGTTTATATTTCAGTTTTGGTTTATAAATGTTTAATCATGAAACATCTGAATCAGCAAAACAAGAAGGACGGTTCTCTATATCAACATATTTTCTTTTTGTTCACCATATTTAATAAGGAGCACATTTATGAATCCACTCTGTGGATTTCAGTCTCTTAGAGGAATTCAGACCAGAAGCGAGGTAGGAATTGAGAAAGGTTTTAATGCAAAGGGATGAGTCATTCAAAGATTTCCCAAGTATTTATTTGCCCTACAGAAATCACTTGATGGGTGGAACATGAAGTCGAGTAACACCAAAGAGGTCCCCCCACCTCTCTATTTGCAAGGCAGGGCTGGCACACAGGCACACACAAAAGCTTCAAAGGCTGTGAGGGGCTGTGGGCACATCTTTGCATGTGTATGGGGACAGGAAGGGGGAGGGCAGGATGGTAACACAGATTTTTCAGTCCATACTTTCCTTTTACAAGCACAATGCAGAGAGATTACAAAAGGGTGTTTTCTTTGGACCTGAAGTGCTATTTGGGAAATGAGCACTATTTCAAATGGTTCCTGTTGTTACAAATAGTCCCACTACTTAATGAAAGGTCCCTTTTTATTACTTCATGCCCAAGTGACTATATAAAACAGAGATGGTCAAACATTTTTAAGCAGGTTTTTTTTTTTAATTCAATTTTCTACATCACAGGCAAATAAAGGCAACCTACAATGTGAATTATTTTGGGGGGAAAAGGGTGATTTTTAACATCGTAACAACATCAGCCTCAGTCAGGTAATACTACCTTTAACAACACCTCATAAAACTGCATAACTTTAAAATCTTAAATGCCAGAGAGCAGACACAGCAATAAATATTGATGGTGGGGGATGCTGCTTTAGGGCAACATTTTTGGCTTGTCTATTAATACCATAAGAGTAGAAGGCTGTTCTTCAACACTGCTTTTGAAACTCTTCTCTTGATATTTCTTTGGACATCTGCAGCCCAGAAAGGGTACAGGTAACTCATACTGAAATCTGTTGAATTTTAATGCAGTAGAAGTAGACATGCCACAAGGTCTCCATTATTGGTATAATGGCTTGTTTTGTCAGGTATTTAATGTGGTGGCAGAAGGAGGTTTTGGATCCCAGGCATTTATTTCAGTGGCATGTCCACAAGTACAGCCTAGGAGTAACCTTCTTCAGTCATGGTATTATATTAAAATTATCTGCCTACATAGATATGAAAGCGACCCCTCTGCACAATATAGTGCTCCTAAAAACATGCTTCCATAAAAATGTGCATGGTGAAAATGCTTATGTTTACCATCTGAAAAAAACCCAAACAGTTATTAACAGTGCTAAAACCAAGAATGATTTTTAATTTTATCAAACCACATTATGAGCGCTCTTAAGTTTTATGCTGTTGGTTTACACTTACAGCATCAAATGTACCCTGTCTGCTCCACCAAGAAGCCTGAAGGGCACCAGATTAGCCTAAGAATACAGAAGCTTGCAAGTGAACTCATTGCTACTGAGCACAGGCTGTGCTGAAACGCTCTCACTGTTCTCTCTGCTACCCTCTAGTGAACAAGGAAAAATAAGTTCTAAATGCCTTTGAGTCTTACACTGAATTGAATCTTAATTGAGATATTAATCAATTCAGTTTTTCAGTTTTGGACTAAAATAGAGACCTCTCTCAACAACACTTCCGGCAATTATTTTTCCTTACTTTGTCATTCCATAAATTGAGAAGTTTAAGACTGCAAACTGCATTCAAAAACACTTTTTTGTTGAGGAGGTCATGTTGAGGAGGTCATGGATCAACTTAAGTTTATCTTAAGGTCTTTTTCTCTCTACATTCAGGACCTTTCTTTATTCCTTCCAGTGATACACATTGATAACAGTTTAAAGCATTTTTTTTCAATTGTAACTTGCTTTGAACCATGGTAAGTGCTTTGCTCTTGGTGAGGAACTACTTGTCTTCTTTTTAGAGGGAATATTGGGAAAGGGGGATGCAGTGGAGAATGAAGCATTGGAGAAATTTAGAGAATTTGCAGTAATTTTATATCTACCACCAGACAAAAGAAAAGGGTATTTCACTGAACTATTTAAGAACAGTGACATTCAGACGTGTTGTGAAGGTTACTACACTGTTACTGTTTGCTGTTCCTCCACACCATTTCTAGCTCCTTTTCTGCTGGTTTCTGAGGATTAAACAGATGGTAAACAGAAACTAATGTCTGTGTAACTCACCATCTGGCTAATAGATGCATTTTTGCATAGGCTCATTAGCATGCTTGTTCCATTCCAAATCCTCCGTAACAGTTTCGTCTCTGTCTGTATCATCTTCGTAACACAGTTAATAGATGCAAAATGCATATATGAAGTTGCAGTTCATGTGGAACATAATCACAGCTTTTAACTAACCAAAACATCAGAAATGGGACTCGACCCAACCCTCTTGAGCATCAGCTGCATTTGCTGTCTGGTCCACTTTTTGATTATTATTTCATTCTCCTTGAATATCTGCCTTTAATTTACCACTGGTTCATTTTTTACCTGAGATGCTCTCTGCAAAAAAAAAGCAACTGCTAACGTAATCTTTATAATCTTTGTTTTACTTAGAGGGAAAGGCAAATCATTAAAAAAAATGCCTTAAAACCGAAGCTTATTTGAGTTATAGCTTGGCTGACTTTTCCCATTATAATTACCCTGAGATGCCTAAAAGCAAGAAGAAGAATGACAGGGCTAATTTTAGCCTATTCAATAGCATTACGCAGTTCACCAAGAACAGGGATTTTTTTTTTCTCCTTGACCAATTCTGTCCCCATTTAATAACACTGGTCAGAAAGTTCAAAACTTGGGTTGTTCAAGCTCAGCAAATTACTGCTTAGAAGTAGCAGTGTCATGACAGACTAACAAACAGATAAACACAAAGTCAAAAATACACACAGGTCAGACTGAAAGTGGGATTCAGCAGCAGCCAAGTGGAAGTCAAGAACACCAGAACAGTGCATTGCATTAACTAAGGTCTCTCCTCAGCTACTTGTGAATCATCAATTTTAAATGAAAATGGGAAATATTCAGAGGAGAAAAAAATCTACTAACGTTCACTAATATGTTATCTATGAGTGTTTTAATATAGTTAGATAAAATAGTAAAAGCATGAAAATCTTCTGCCAAATACTGGGGGAATGACAGCAAAACCAGTGGACTGGAGCCTGCACAGGATTAGGATGCTTTATCAGCACAGGCAGCACCTGCTCTACAGCCTATCATTGCACCACTCTGCGGATGTAGCTCAGAGGCACAGCATTTCAGCCAGCCCAGACTCAGGGCTGGTTTTACATTGCTACCAAGGTTTCAACAAAGAGGGGGAACCACAAGGAGACAAGTTTGTCACTGAGCTGAAATGAACCCAACACTAACATCAGATTTTTGTTGGTTTGGGTAGTCCTGTGAAACTAACAGAAAGGGAAGAATGGAGAGGAAATAAGAGTAGAAGAAGCAATGATGGAGAAGAAAGGTAGGTACAAAAGAGAAGACTATCAATAAAGAATGGAAATCGGTTGAGAAGAGGGATAATCTAAAAATGGACAAAAAAATGTTGGTTGCACAAGCCAACAACAGCAAAGCTGGAAGTCTAGATTTGCTCAGTAATTTCCAAGAGATAGCATTTCAAATGCACCAAGGATATGCTGTAAATAACTTGTTTATCCAGATTTATCCACGTGCAAATACAGCTTATGACCAGTTTTTAGGGAGATAAACTTAAAATATCTTCTTTAGCAAAAATTCTGATATGGACAGCAATGCAATTTCTGACTGTAACTCCAGCCCACCCCTCAGTGAGACTACACTTCAGTAGTTGTCTGGTAGGTTTTGTCCCAATTTTATTTGGCAAGACTATCACTATTCATTTATACTTGCACATTGACTTGAAAACATAATCATTTTACCTCAGACTATTGAATTACCAGCATGACTCTAAGAACTCTGGTTTTAAAAAAGAAAACTCTAGAGAGAGTTATATCGACTCTGCAGACAGGTCACTAATTTCAGATCTCTTTCCATAAGTTGTTGAAGACCCTCAGTTTCAAGCGATAACATTGTCAAGCACTTAGCATACACAGGTTTTGACCTTAGTCATCTAAGTTTCAGAATTCCCATATGGTCCACAGGCAAAGTGCTTCAGTTTTTAAAGTGCTGGTCTCAAGGCTACAATGCATTGCTTAATTCCACACTGGACAAATTCCACACTTCAGCAGGAAGCTGTGTTCCAAGCAGAATTTGCAATTATCAGACCCAATAAAAAAGAATAGGGAAAAAAGGAAAAAGTTTTAAAAAAAGAAGAAGGTACGTCTGGCCTCTTTTGTAACACCAACCATTTATGTCTCCACAGTTCTTTTCCAGTCCTTTGTGCTTCTACATCTGAGCTGTACTTCTCAGCTATGGGCTACACAGTGTTCTTCAGAGGAAAATGACAGGCAGCAGGATGAAAGGGACAGCTAAGGGTGCAAGGACCAATTTTTCTTCACTCCAGACAGTAACCCTGTTTCAGCAAGCTCCCATCCATAATCATTAGCCCACACCTGACATGGCAGTATTTGGACATAAGGCTCACTCTTGCAGCACCGTCAAAAGCAGTACAAAGAAACCTCCCAAAGACAAAAAACCCATCCCCCTAAAAGTCTGCATACAAGGAATTAATTCCAAAAGAGTTAAGTTATCTAAAGTAACTGCTGTCTGGGCATGTGTTTTTGGTTTTCCAGGCAAGGTTTTGGGGTGGGTTGGGGTTGGGGTCACTACAGGGGTGACTTCTGTAAGAAGCTGCCAGAAGCTTCCACTATGTCCTGACAGAGCCAATGCCAGCTGGCTCCAGGATGGACCCAACACTGGCCAAACGAAACCCATCCGTGATGGTGGTAGAGCCTCTGGGATAAGATATTAAGAAGGAAAAAGTTATTTGGCAGAAGTAATTTGCAGCAGAGAAGGAGTGAGAATATGTGAGAGCAACAACTCTGCAGACACCAAGGTCAGTGAAGAAGGAGGGGCAGGAGGTACCAGAGCTGAGAATCCCCTGCAGTTCCATGGTAAGGACCATGGTGAGGCAGCTGAGCTCCTGCAGCCTACGTAGGACCCCACACTGGAGCAGGTGAGTGCCCAATGGAGGCTGTGACCGTGCAGGAAGCCCAAGCTGCAGTAGGGTCCTGGCAGGACCTGTGGGAGACCTGTGCTGGAGCAGGCTGTTCCTGAAGGACTGCATCCCATGGACAAGACCCCTTGGGAGACCCACACTGGAGCAGTTCATAAAGAACTGTAGGCCATGGGAAGGACTCACATTGGAGAAGTCTGGGGAGGACTGACAGCATACTGGAGCAGGCAAAGAATTCCTCTTCCTGAGGAGGAAGCAGCAGCAGAATCAACATGTGATGAACTGACCATAATCCTCATTCCCTGTCTCCCTGCATTACTGGGAGATGGGAGGTAGAGAATAGGGAATGAAGGTAGGCCTGGGAAGAAGAGAAGGGTGGGGGACGGGTTTTTTAAAGATTTCATTTCCTTCCTTACTTGTTGTCCCACTCTGATCTTTTGATTGATAATAACGTCAATTAATTTCTCCAGGTCGGTTCTGTTTTGCCCTTGACAGTAATCAGTGAGTGATCTCTCCCTGCCCTTATCTCAGCTCATGATGTTTCATTGTATTTTCTCTCCTCTGTCCAGTTGAGAAGGAGAGTGACAGAACAGATGTGGTGGCACCTGGTCTAGCCAGGGTCAACCCACCACTGGTTGCTGTCACGAATAGAGTGCACCTTTATCAGCATTACAAATCTGGACTCATTAAAGGTCACCAAATAATCCTGTACTGGGGCAGGGGCAGGGGCAGGACACACAAAAAAGGCCTTCTGAGTATAAACCCTTTCAATAGGTGATGATGGGCAGTTCATATAGGGGCGATCCACAATTCTAAGGTCTTCAACAGGAATCAAGAACATTTAAATCGATGAGGTTAATCAATTGGCACATGTTCAAGAAGGGTGTGGTTTAGGTAAGACATTTTGCAATGCCTATCCCAGGTGGAGATTAGAACAAATACAACGGGATAATTACTACCTAATTAGAATATAAAGTTATGACATTGTAGTCTGCACTTAGCCTGATAATATTAGCGATACAAAGCAAGCACCCACTTAATTATTTCAAAACTTGAACAATACAGAGATGAAGAAACGTTTTCTAGAACTAAGATTCATCTCAGCGGAAAATTCCACTTTTTTTTTTTTCATTTATTTATATTTTAAATCATCAACATTCCAAATCAGGATTAACAGAAGTGGGGATTTCTGAAGCAAAAAATAAGCCAATGAAATGGGATTTCAGATAAATTAAAGTATTGTGTATCATAAAACTAAAGTTTTTATTTCAGGTGATTTTAGCTCCAAGGAGCATACACACAAAACAAAAATGGCAGTACAAATCTAGACACCTCATGCCACCTGATACCACCTTGCAACTGGTGTTTTTAGTGTAACAGGATAGTGCTTCTCTTTCTCTCCTCACTGCCCCCCTCTACCACCAAACAAACAAACAAACAAACAAAAAAATCCAAAGCATCACTAAAATATTCTTTTTCCACCAAGGAAATACGATTTTTACCAAATGGCATTTTCCAGGAGAGAAAGAACAGCATGGAAAAACCCCTTACCATTGCATTCTCCAAAGCTACTCCTGCAGCAATGCCAAGGAGTGTGCCAGGCTGTTTGTCAGACAGCTCTATTAGAACCTTTGACTCTCTGTCTCCTACCAACACATCACCTGTCAGAACAAACAGAAACCAAGCTGCCTACCTTGTGCTTAGTTCATTCCCAGCTTGCTGCTTCCAGATGGGGTAAAACTACTGAAGCCATCTGGAAATATTATGATTATACGTTTGCAGAGAGAAGGCTGGTGGTTCTTTCCATCTAATTCCTTCAGAAAAGTTTATGAACTATTATTATTTCTCTGTTCAAGGATTTCAACTGGGGTTTTTTTTAAGAATACAATAAGCCAAATTTGGAACCACTGCAGACAAAAGTCCTGCCAAAAGTAACATCCACAGACTGAAAAATGTTCACCACCCACCAGGAACAGTGCAGAGTCCATCCCAAACCAGTGTGGCAGGCTGAGCAGTAACCCAGCTTCTGTCACTCCAAACCCTGAGCTAGGCTGAGACCTATGGGACAGTGTCAAATGCTTTGCACAATCTCAGGTACGTGCTGTCAGTCACTTTCATCATCCACCAACACCTTTACCTCATCATAGAAGGTTACCAAATCTGTCAGGAATGATTTGCCCTTAGTGAAGCCATGTTGGCTGTCACAAATCAGCTTCCAATTTTCCATGTGCCTCAGCATAGTTTCCTGGAGGATCTGCTCCATGATCTTGCCAGACACTGAGGTGAAACTGACAGGACTGTAGTTCCCTGGGTCTTCCTTACATCCCTTCTTAAAGCAGGCATTAGGTTTTCCCCTTTCCGGTTTGTGGGAACTTAATTTGGCTTCTCAAATACAATGGATAATGGCTCAGGCACTTCATCTGCCTGTTCTGTCAGAAGATTTCTCTAATATATTTCATCAGATCTCATGGACCTGCGCACCTTCAAGTTCCTTAGATGGTCTTGAGCCTGATCTCCTCTAGAGCAGGTGGTTCCTCACTCTCCCAGTACACACTTTTTTCCCTTCTGCAATTTAGGCAGTGTGGCTGGAGCACCTGTCAGTGAAGACTGAGGCAGAAATGTCAGTGGGCACCTCAGCCTTCTCCAAATCCCAGCTAACAAGGTCTCCCATTTCTTTCCAGAGAGGGCCCACTCTTCCCCTTATCTTTCTTTCACCACCATATATAGAAGCTTTTCTTGTTGCCCTTGATGTCCCCTGATATCCCTGATCAGCTTTAATTCTATCAGGGCTTTAGCTTTCCTAACCAAATGCCTGGCTGCTCGGACAATCTCTCTGCATTCTTCGCAGGCTACGTGTCCTTGCTTCCACCCTTTAGAAGCAGGCTTCTTTTTTGTGTTTGAGTTTGTCCAGGAGCATCTTGTTCATCCATGCAGTTCTTCCAGGCATCTTTGCATAACTTTCTTTTTGCTAGGATGTATTGGAGGAGGTGATCCTGGAATATTAATCAGCTTTCGTGGGTCACTTTTCCCTCCAAGGCTGTATCCTGTAGTATTTTACCAAGCAGATCCCTGAGGAGGCCAAAGTCAGCTCTCCTGAAGTCCAGAGTAGAGAGCTTGCTGTGCCTCCTCCCTGCTGCCCCAAGGATCTTGAATTGCATCATTTCATGGCCACTGCAGCCCAGTCTGCCCTTAAGTTTCACCTTCTGCATCAGCCCCTCCCTTGGGGAGATCAAGGTTACACAGCATCTTTCCTTGTTGGCTCCCCTATCACTTGGAGAAGGAACACATTCCACAACACCATCCAGGAACCTCCTGGATTGCTGATGTCCTGCTGTGTTGTCCCTCCAACAGCTGCTGGGGTGGTTGAAGTCTCCCATAAGGACTAGGGCTTGAGAGGGTGAGGATGCTCCTGTCTATAGAGACCCTCATCCACTCAGTCTTCCTGGTCAAGTGGCCTGTAGCAGACCCCCACTGTAATGTCACCTGTCCCTTCTGTCCCTTTAATCGTGACCCATCACCTCCTCATCCATCCCCAGGTGGAGCTCCATGCATTCCAGTTGGTCATTATCATAGCAAACAACACTCACTCCTCATCTCCTCTGCCTGTTCTTCCTAAAGAGCCCAACTCCTTCCATTCCAACACTCCAGTCAAAGGAACCATCTGACCACTGATGATAACTAGCACCAGATCAGAGTCCTGTAGCCTTCGTTATTCCCCACGCTACGTGTGTTTGCACAGGGATATTTAACTTGGGCCCCTGATGAAGCCAACTTACTGACTGTAGGGGCAGCAATTCCTTTGTCCTGTTCTTCAGGTGCTCTGCTGCTGACCCGTGATCCCTCTCCAGGCTCTGGGCATCTCCTGCTGTCACTGGCATCAAACTGGTAGGAGTGGGATAGATTGTGGTTCCCCTCCCTTGGCAACCTTAGTTTGAAGCCCCCTTCACCAGCTGGGCAAACCTATGATGAAATACTGCAGTTCCTTCTCACCAATAAGACATTATTATTCAGGGGCTTGTACTATGCAGCAACAGCTTATCTGCTGCAGATAAATCTCTCCATCTCTTCTGATTTTAAAAGGACAGTAAAATGGATTTCTCCATACAGCTCGTCCTGTATTTTAAGTAAGCCAGAAGAAATCTTCTGTTCTCAGACTGGTGGGGGCTAATACAAACCTGAACCTTACCCTGGCTGTATGAGCTTCCCACCTTGCACATTGCTATTACTGAGAGACTTACAAGAAATAAGAAGAGTTCTGGGTACTTTTGCTGCCTATCAACAATTTAAAGCATAAACAGCTTCAGTCCAGCACCTTTGCCTATGTCTATCAAGAAGAGTACCTAATTGTCCCAGATTGCCACCGACCATCACCAGCATTTCAGAAAATAAAACTAACCTTAGCCATAAATATGCTCAAACATGCCACAGACTTACCGTAGCTTTTCAAATGTTGCCCTCACAGATAGCCCAGGGGAAACCCAAGGAGAACTCTACAGCTTTTATCAGCTTGAATTCAAAGGAGGGAGAGAACAGCAACAGGACGGAGCATGCACAGGCACATTAGGGGAGGAAACAGAGACGCTCCTTCTTGCCTCACTGGGATGTAGCAACGTCCAGTGATTGCAGCCCAGCCCTCCTCCAAACTGGTTTGTGCCATGAAGGGTAAGCCAGGAAATTAAAGCCTTGTCATGCATTTTGGCAACATGCTTACATATCATTTTCAGCAATACATATGTTCAGGGGATATACCCTGCATGAGTCTTTGTAACACAGAGGTAAATAAAACATCATGAATATAAAACCAAGAAACCTTCCTCTCCAGGCACTCAGCCTCTTGTAGGCTGTAAATATGCACTGTAAATGCATGGCTGTCCTACAATAGTTTTCCTGGAAAAAATCATTGGAATTATACATATTCAAACCACCCACAAAAAGAAAATTTAAGCTAAAATTAAGAGCAGAAAAAATAAAGGAAATTTAGATAAAGAGATACAAAAATCTTTACATAGAATACACATGTGCAACTCCTTAAAAAAAATCCTGTCTTGATCTTCATTAATTGTTTATAACCACGTTCAGTTAATTTATGGATTTTAATTACTATCAGACAATTGTGAAGACAGCCTTTTAGCTCAACAATATTCTCTCTTGGATCACTAACTCAGCTCCAGAAACTAAGGAGGTAAACTGAGTTCCTACCTTACTGCTTACAACAAATTGTGGAAATCCTTCTCCTAAAAACTCTTTTTGTCCACCAGGCCAGGATGTCACCGTGACCTCTTGTGCCACAGCTGCACTGACAGAAATCCTCACCCTTGCTCTTTTTATCCACATAAAATGAAATGAAAATACAGAGAAGTAGAAGCCACCAGCTCTGAGGAAGGACAACTGCAGGGATCTCAGTACTGCACTTTGCAGAGTGGGGCTGTGGTGGGTGATGGAGATGACCATGGTCAGAAACAAATCACAGATCCCTTGCAAATTAGCGATAAGTGTGCTGCTGTGTGTAGGGAGACTGACAGCATTCAAATAATACCAAAAATCTATGCAGACCATACTGGCACCACCAGACAGGCCTAACAGCCCTCCCTCCCCTGGTGTGTGACTTCTTACTGTGTTTCCTTTGCCATAAAATCAAGGATTCACTGAATAATTAAGGTTGGAAAAGATCTCTAAGTCCACAGAGTCCAATTGTTAACCCAGGACCACTAAACCATGTGGTATGCAGCAGAATCAGCCCCAAATCCAGAACGGGCAAAACCCATTATCTGTACAGATCCACACCGAGCAAGGTCCTGCAAGCACCATCCACCATTTATCCCTGCCAACACTGTACATCCCTGAGCCTTCCTTCCTTCTAGATAGGAGGCAAATTAAGCCTTTGGAAAATAGGAAGTAATGAACATAAAGTATTAATGCCTCTTGATGCAACAGTATTCAATATTTTACTCTTTGTTGCTTCCCATCAATCACAGTCTCCTAGATGTCAGAGGAATGTTTGCCCAGTCCCTGTGCAAACCCAAATATTCAAAAAGAAAAATTCTGCTCATTCTTTGACTGAAATTAATTATGTATTTATAAGATCATAGCCTGGTGAATCACAGGTATTTTGGAATAAACTAAAATATAAAAAAATCATTCTAGACTACATTTTGCATGCAAAACTGGCAAATACTACAATTCCTATCATCAGTTATAAAGATTAATATTTTTCTAATCAAACAAAGGAAGCCTTCCACAGTATTTATCATAAATGCAATCAGGTTACTATTAACGTTATATATCACCTTATAAAACTATGAGACATATACAGAATTTTGTTCTTCAGCAAGTACTGTTTGCCAAAATGGACTTTCATTTTCTGTTTCATAATTAATTCATGTTTAGATATAGGTGTCTAGAGGAAAAACCTACACCTGAACTGAATAGTGGATCAGCTACAGGTTTTACCTTACTATCCTTAAGAATTCAGCAAGGAACAAAAAATCACATAATGATGAAATGAGTTTGCCAAGGTTATGCAAAATGTGCCTGGCAGAAGTGGGAATCAAACCTTTAATCACCAGAGCCTACTTAACCACAAAAGTCCAACTTTCACTCTCTTGAATTCAGAAAAAATAAATCTAAATCAAAGTGCTTTCATAATCTTCCAGAAAGGTATCATATAATTGAATACTGAATAAATAAAGCCCAGCTTACATGCTTATTGTATTTATTACATTTTTTGTCAATATTGACATATGTCTACTTTGCTAATACTGACTGCATTTTCTGTATTTTAATATTAATATATAAAAATTTTGTTCAGAATTGCTGTATAATAACACCTTTCTCTGAAACTGGGCCAATTTTGAAATATATTTTTAACTACTTTTACAAAGCCCGTAATAAAAATTTGTCTGAAATTTACTCCATCTTTTCCAAACTCAAAATACTCTAATGCTATCAAGTCCAAGTCTAGTATCAGTGTCAGGTTTATTTTAGTTTTGTGTGTCCCACTTTCAAACCAAATGCTTCTAATGAGATTAAAAGGGGAAAAAAAATCAACTAAATAGAACAACTCACCTGGGCATCTTAGAAGATCATTTCAAATCCATATAAAAAGCTTGCCTGGGACAGTTCTAACATTGAGGAATAACTTATTGGCCACAAGAGCCTGTGGTTTACTTTAGCCCTGGGATAACGAAAAAAGCAGAACAATAAATAAATGGTCATTTGTCTCCACTTTCAGCATGCTGCATGGTATGTTAAAACAATGTAAGCCTGAACTGTGTAAACCTCTATCCCTCAAAAATTGTGAATAGTTTCTCCATGCTGGAATGTTTCACTGATTCCTGCTACGTGATTTGCAAGGTTGAGTAGAAAAACAGAAATATCTTCTCTGTTTCTCATATGAGGATCACCATCTTTCTGAGGTGCCTTAGGAACCAGCAATGAGAGAGGATCAGAATGGGCAGTGGTTGCTGCAAGGTTTGAGTCCAAACAATCAGACTGATCTTTCTTGGTGTCATTGATGATAATAAATGTGATGGTATTAGTTCCTTCCTTGCTCATCAGTGTGAGGGGATTTTCTTGTATCTACAAACAATTCATAGCTGTATTTCATGAGCTCTGGAACTAAAAGAGTCACCATCAAATATGACTGGTGCTGCACTGGTTTAGTTCTGTTAAAAGAAATAAATATCATAACAATACAAACCCCCCACACTTGTCTCAGGGACTATACACACCCAAAACTGATATGATTAGTCTTTGCTGTGAAAATACTAGTCACTCAGATCTGTCTAAATGATAAAAAGAGAAATTACTACTAGAAATAGAGAGTTAAAATGATTTTTAATAATATCTCTATTTAAACTCCAAAATAGCTACACCTTAAAGCATTTATTTCATAGCAAGCTCTGCAACCAAACAACACTTAATTCCTTAAACACAGAACTACTTACCAGCCTACCAAGCCTTTAGGACTACTCCATTAAAATATAACTTACAATCTCAAAAGCCAACACAAGGAAATGTGAATTCTTGTTTACAGGATGTTACAAGGCAACTTAAACCTGTGTACCAAGATTATGCTTTACTTAAGACTAATCCCAACTCTGTTTTGGGGCGAACATATTCCCAGACCTCTGGTGGTTTAGGGCATGCCAGAGGATGTCCTAAGACAGATCAAGGCTTTGCCTGCCAGCAGCACAGGTGTTGCTGTAGGAGGCTGACCTGCCCCACAGTTGTTCCTGGGACACTCAGTGTTGGCTCTATATCTCAAGGCAGACACAGAAATTTCTGTGTGTAACTATCTTAACCTCTTCACCTTGGTCGATGGTAATTATGTCATGGGATGCTCAAAGAGGAGGAAAATGAGTGTGAGGATTCACCCAAGCTCAGTAAATGTCCTTCCTTCTACCCTCCCCAGCTCCTATGTGTGTAAATTTCTCCCTCTTACAGCCTTCCTGTTTCAGTGGAAATCAGAATTGATACTTGAATTAAGCTGTTTTCCACCAATCCCAACTTAACTCACTCACACCCAGTCTGCTACACAGCACCTAAGGCAGCCCATACTGACAGCAAACTCCTCAGGAGGCTTAGCAAGGGTTTCCCTTGCTATACAATCTTTCCTAAGACCTGTTTTGAGTTTCTAGTAACTTTTGTTGATGAGATAGACTTATCTATGTTTGTGTATGTAATTTTTCTGTGCAATTATTATTAGAGCAAGCTTTGCATAAAGTCCAGTTTACTTCCTAAAAGAACCAAACACAAAAAGAAAAAAAAAGTCCAAAAAAGAAAAACTACATCAATTCCAGTGATTCCTGAAGTCTAACTTTTGAATATGCAAGTAAATTTTATGTTATGAAGAGCTGTCACTACTTCACAGCTGAGCAAGTGAGCAGGTGCTGTATGGAGTGTCCAAGTGTTTCCAACTCAAAAGCCTTCATGGGAGGGGAGCAGCTTTTAAGCAACATAAAATCTAAAATTTAGAGAGTAATAACTCTCCCTGAGATTAGCTCAGCTGGTTAGAGCAAGGTGCTAATAACACCAAAATCATGGGTTCAATCCCTGGGTGGGCCATTCACTTAAGAGTTGGACTTGATGATTGCTGTGGGTTTCTTCCAGTTCAGAATATTCTGTGACTCAGGTGAGATCTTTTATCTCATGTAGTGATGCAATAGCTCCTTGCTGCCACTGACTGAAAGCTAACGAGCAAATAAATTACATTTTTAATGTCACAGTACTTATGCTTTGATTGTTTCTGGACACCAATTCACCATCATACTGAAAAAACTGACAATGTAATTCCTAACCTGAGAATTGGCCAAGACAGCCTCACACAACATCACCATTCACATACGATCAGTACAGTTAGAATGAGCAGCAATTCACTTATTTTTGCTTTTCCTAAAATTCTTCCTACACAGGTAATTTACCCTTTCCTTAGACACCCTGCCTCTCTGTTGGGCTTTGAAATTCAACAATAATAATGCCTTGACCTTAGGTGTACGCCTTCTGGCATTTTGTGATGTTTCCTTCTAGATTTTGGGAGACATAAACCTTTACAAACCTTCACACACTTTCCCAAAAACACTGGGAGCAATTTGGCAGAACTGAACATAAATCCCTTCCCACAGTCATGCCTTGCCACCCCTCTGCTCCAGTGAGATATAGTTCACCCTGGCAGCTGATGCCACTTTCTGGAGGATAAAAGAGACCAACAGAGGGGATGCTCCTACAAAACTTTAACACAAACAGCTCGTGACAGCACTGGAGAAGTCACCTGGGAGAGAGCAGCGTAAGGAGCCGTGTAAATATGGGTCAGAAAAATTTTCTTCTCCCAAATCATCTTCCCCAAACTCTACTGCTCACTTTGTCCCTAAACTGCAAGGTCCTGGGTGCTGTCAGCAAGACATTTTGGGCTGGACTTCCATCACTTCCAGCCTCACAACAGCACCCAGCTCTGGCAGGGACAGGATTGCCAGAGCCCTGCTCCTGCCTCCACTCACATTTTAAAGCTAATGCCTGACTCAGAAAATGGTATTCTTTAAGAAGTGCCAGAAAGTTCATTTATATGTGATTATAGTTTTCTAAACTCCTTAAAATTCAGAAGTTGGAGCTAATTTTAACATTAATTGCCTAAATATTCAGCCAAATTGCTTCCCTGCTCCCAAGTGAGAGGGTAAAAAAACAGATTCATCTCAAGGTTTGCAAACATAATTGCTTTGGCATCCATAGCTGTGAAGTAGTGACAGCTCTTCATAACATAAAATTTTCTTGAATATTCAAAAGTTAGACTTCAGGGATCACTGGAATTGATGCAGTTTTCCTTTTTTGGACTTTTTTCTTTTTGTGTTTGGTTCTTTTAGGAAGTAAACTGGACTTTATGCAAACTTTGATCTAAAAATAGTCACACAGAAAAATTACATACACAAACATAGATACATCTATGTCATCAACAGAAGTTATTAGAAACTCCAAACATGCAGCAAGACTCAGATGCAGGAAGCAGGTTGATATTTACTTTTAGGTGCTTTTCTAAAACCAATTAACTTTCAAGTTCACTTCCATCCTTTAAATATAATTTCTCTACCTTCCAAAACAGCCACAAATGGTGCTTCCCTCCACTTTATTTAGCACTTGGCCATGAAAATAAAAGAGCAAAAAATGCACACAGCTTCTTTTGAATAGGATTTTAATTCATAATTATATCCCTGTTAGAAAATATTCCTACATTTAATATGCATTAAACTTTCATTCATCCATCTGTACATGATTTCTGTCAATCATAAACACAACAACTCCTTTTTCAGAGCAGTAAAAGCTGTAATGGTTTACAGGCACATAAAAACGGACCTTTTGTGTACACCTGCTCCAGGTTTTTGCTTCAAATAAGGAACAGTGAAGAGTTTTCTTCTGCACAAAAATATACTGTAAACAGTGCCGTTGTCTGACAATTTTGGCAGGTATAATAAAAGAAAAGCAAATGCCAATTGGAATATCTTAAAAGAAATCACAGAATCACACAGCTGTTCTGCTATGTTGGAAACTTCACGATAATTCTGAGGCTGCCCTACATATTTCCTACAGAAAACAAAAAGTGTGTATATATACATATTTTTAAAATTCAAGTCCTAACCAATTATCATCTCCTCTTCCACCTCCCTGCCTCTGGTTAAAGCATCACTTCTTTTCCCTAACCTACACTACACACACTTAACAAAGCTGTGGGTGCCTAAATGTTCTCCCATTTGACATGTTAGAATCGTTTTTAACAGCTTAGTTTACAACTGAATGCCTGTAATTTCCTAGCATGTCCTGAGGCAGTTTCCTAAACTGTGTCATTATCTCCATAAGTCTTCAGGGACAGGGCTAAACAAGGTTTAAAATGTTATCTACAGGGCTCCTTCGGGGTTCTTAAAGAGTTTTTCTAGTTATTTGGGTGCTTAATATCAATGCTTTTATACCTTTTCATTTGGCATTGTCTTTCCACCACCACGTATTTCCCACAAGTAACAAAGTTATTGCCCATTTTCATTTGTAGAAAAACAGTATTTTTTTTATTGCCTCTTGTATCTTCTAAAAATTTCTATAATTAATTTTATAACACCACCTTCCACTGAACATTTTTTTCCCTGGGCGCTTCCAAAATTGCTATTAGGAAGGCTCTTCTCTCTGAGTATATGTTTAATCTTTCTAAAACATTACCTCCACTAAATTTTACAAGAGTATTGTAAAACATTTCAGACATGGAAAAAAAAAAAGTCATTTTTGTCACATTAATTATACAAGCACTTCAAGTTTCCAGGAGTGATTTTTTCAATTTATTTTACTCTCATTCACCATCATCATACTCAAAATGACAGCCCTTACAGGTCTGACTGTTTCAGTAAGGGGAAGAAATCTGCAACCACAAAAAAGCTGTATACTTTCCTTTCCTCCTCCTCCTTGAAAATGCTCTGCAGAACCACTCTGAACATCTGGGCATGAAAGGGATCTGGATGGGATTTTGTAGTACAAACAGCTCAGCAGAGTTATTTTGTCTTAATTTTTGTCTTCTTTACAAACTGATAAAAATGGGGATTGTATCTATGACACACAGTAAAGGAACACTAAAAAAAAAGAATTTCCTTCTTCTGCTTTTGCTTGAATTTGTGTATTTATTTCAAAATGACAGGGTGAACCACGACTTTTGGCCAGACTTTTCATACCTGGCCATTTTACATTAAAATCTGTCAAATTATTGAAAATCACAATCAAGAGACAATTTGGAGTTAGAATTCTGGCTGAAACAGAAACACTGCTTTGAAAGACATCTGCAGTTACAGGTGTTCCTGTCTGGTTTTTGATTACATCAGTGGGATTAGGCAGCACCCACTCTCATCTGGGATCATACTTTCAGGTCCTTAAGCTTTTAAGGCATAACCATCAAATGTTTCAACTTTCTCTATTGAAGTGGAGCCTGAATATGTCATTGGATGACCATCCCAACAGAGATCAATCAAGGTAACAGAAGAAACAGACTCAAGGGCATTTTGCATCATGTGGAGCCTGATGTGAGGCACTTGCTCTGGCTCACACAGGAACAGCCTCTTCAGCCAAGGGTCTGAAATCTGAAAAAGCACTGATTTTCTGAGCGGGTCCTGGCACAGTGGGAAGCAGCTCCAGGCACAGCTCTGGGTGGTTGGCACCAAGGGCCCCTTCTCAGCAAGCTGGGCTTGGTGATGTCCTGGAAAACCTGCTCAGAGCTGGAGCTGAGCAGAAGATTCACGCTGTGGGGTGTCACTGTTGTGCTGCTGTGAAGTCCACAAACACAGAATTCCTACATGACTCAAATATCCATTCTTTTCCAAACCCTGCAACAAACACTCGAGAAATCTGTTTCCTGTGTTCATCTGCTGATGAAAAAGATGCTTCTGTAATTTTGTAGCATGTCAAACCAGATGAATGAGCAAGATTCCAATCAGTCACAAGCCAAATTAACATCCCAGATACCATCTAACCAGAAGGAACATCAGTGTAATTTCAATCTATAAATTCCAGATTTATACAGTGGTAATAAATAAAATTCCTTGGCCATGTTTGGTTTTCAAAGGTAAAACACATTCTTTGCCACATTTTCATTCCTACTGAGACCAATAAAAACACTAAGTGAGAATTAACAATTAGCTCTCCAGGTACAAGTGATTAAAATCACTTTTTAAATTCTCTGTTCTGGTTTTATGAAACATAAATAATAAAAACATGAGAAATAAAAAAGGAAAATTGAATATGGATTCTAGGCTTACACGGCTACCTTTTTTTCCCTCACATAAGACTACTTCTAGCATATCTGAGTTAATAAAACGCAGGGGAAAAAAACACTATTCCTATAAATTTAGTGATAATGTATCATAATTAATAGAAGATGAGTTGATTAATACTCAATTAATAGCCTGGTTAGTAATAAATAATAATGAACTACTATTATTCTTATTATTATTAGTGGTAAGTGATTAATAAGCTGATAAAAAAAATCAGATATTTTTACACTTCATATTTAGACATTTTAGTTTTTTAAAGTCAGGCAACTTTTCTTGATTACATGACAAAACCAGCCACAGCTAATATCATTTAAGAGTTAACAGTCTGACTCTGAAAATTGAATTATGAAGTTTAGTTTTACTTTATGTAGCAGAATCATTCCTTCATTAAAACACAGTTGATTTAAGATGAAAATTGATTAAATATGTAGTTTTATAACACAATTGAGAGATCAAAAGCCTAGAAACAAAATACTAATGCTCCCAAAATATCTTAAGGAGAGCAAAATACTACCTTGAGACAGAAATCCACAATTATTTGCCTTGTAACTACCAAAATAGTACTACTTCTTCTCATAAGATTACAGATAAAATTAAATTTGTCCAAACTAATTTTTTACCTACAATTGCTTGTCTTACCTATTTGAATGGGGTTTTGTCAGGAGAGTCAAGCATTTCTTATTCTAAGGTTTTTAACATTAAATTCAATTTATAAGGTCATAGGTAGTTAAATGCATTTCAAGAGGATTCTTTGACCTAATTTTACTATGTTTAGTGAACTGTTATATTTTTCTCCCCAGTTATTTATTGGTTTCACAGCAGAAGCTCAATCAATTTCTTTCCTGTTGATAGAGGGACATAAATGTCTATCTTCCATGTAGATATTCTTAAATGCTAACAATTATCTAGAACATGATAAACTGTATTAATTTATTTCTATTTTATCTTGAACTACTAAATGAATAGAAAGAAGAAAAAGAAAACGAACTGTAGGTGCTAAAGTGGTTTCTGCAAAGTAGAAAGCAGAAACGAGGAAAGGACAGGCACTGACGGACTTCCAGCAATGAAAGCTATAGGTAGATAATTACTGACAAGCAGAGGAAAAATGAAGCCCCTTTGCCATTTAGCTGAAACACCATGTCAGCCTCCCAGCTGTGCAGCTGCTCAGAGCTCTCTCCTGAGCACAGAGATCCCCAGATGGGGACTTGCTCCACAGCCTTCCCTGCAGAGTCCAGGGCAGGAGGCACTGCCAAGCTCAGCCACTGCACCACTGCTCCCAAAGCAGCAGCGAGCAGAGGCCACAACAGCACTGGGACACCTGCCCTGTCCCATCCTTGTCCATGGCTGGTCAGTGGCTTCTGGGACTCTGCAGGAAGCTCAGGCTCATTTTCCTTCCCAAATCTAGGGAGAGAGGATCCCTGTTTCTGTGCCTGCCCTCATCACAACCATATGCAGCCCTTCTCAGCACTCTTCCTGTGCATTAATTATTTAAAATGTTCAACAGACAACTCATACAAAATGTATTTTCCTCCCCGAGTTCAATACAGGATGTCCTGCAGATGAGAGGTTCTACTCATGACAAGGAGGTGGAACACCTGGGCCTATGGGCACCAAAAAGAGATACAGGAATATAACTAGAACCACAATGTAAATTAAATCTATATTTGCTCAGAAATAAACAAGACAGATGTGTTAGATGTATCAAAGGCAGGGAGAGAGGAAGGCACAACAGAACAGGTTTCACAGCAAAGTGTTTAATTTCAGCCATCTATGAAATATATTAACTCACTTAGAAATCTTTCTTCTGTGCCTCTTCTGCAGAGAAAGCAAGCGAAAACTAGGAAAAAATATCCTAAAAAAAATACAAGTACAGCCCACATTTTTTACAGAACGTGGAGTCACCAGGCACAATTCAAGCTGCCACGTGGGGAGAATAGATAGCATAAATCACCTTCAATTCCTACTTTCAGTAAACCACTCTCACCCATCCTGACCTCCCACAAATTTGTTTTGCAAAGCTGGAGTTATCCATCAAGTGATCTATTGTGAGCAAGCTGAACAACAGCCATACCTGCATATATAGATAGCTCTCTCCAGAAAAGCCATCTCTTACTTTTTGCTTGTTAGTGGTCCTGCACAGACTCATGAGCTCCCAAAACCCTCCAGAACCTGGTGAAAAGTTACACCCAGGAGGTTAAAATAATGCAAAAGTTTCCTATGCTGATTGCTGAGGTCAAAAATATTTCTGTGTCACAGAAGTGCTGACTGATGCTGACACAACTTGTACCTAACCATCCTTGAAACATTTACTGGGCTAAACTTTCAGCATAATGATTTTATATATGCATTAAAAAAGATGTTGTAACAGTTCATCACAAGCTTCTTTCTGCTCCATAAAAGAATGTGAAACACAGGAAATGAGAAGTCAATTGCTTTTCTGTCCGTAGATGAATGAGTGAGACACCAAGGTTGTGTAACAAATGCAAGGCATTCATTCCCTATAAATCAGAATATACAGATTCACTATTTGTGCATTCCCTGAAGTGGCAGAAAGGCATGATACATTCCGAGGTAACATACATTGAATGTGGAAATCAGTCTAAAATGTGGCTATTGACAGGGACATCCAGCTACTCACCTTCAGAAGGACTTCATGCTTCTGATTTCTTCTTCAAACTCCTCCCACTTTCATCTTTAAACACTGGTTTTTAAAATGCAATTTATTACAAAAAAAACCCACCAAAAAACAGACATTGAGGAAAACAACTGTTCCATGAACATCCACATTAACAACAAAACTCACTACCCAGGGCTTTTAAAACATGCAGGTCTCACAAGGCTTCGCCAGTTTGGAGACAGCCAAATTGAAGTTTTCAAAGTTCCCTAGCTCAGTAGCAGCTCCCAAGGTGCTGCAAAACCCTCACTGGGATGTATCAGAATTCAACTGCAGACAGCAGAATCACAGGTCAGACCTCTGCCAGGAATTAGCATCACCACATGAAAGCACCCACTCAGTTTCCAATTCAGGGGCAATTTTAGAAATTGAGTAATTTTAAATCTGTAGCAAGAGGTGCCCAGTAAAAACTAATCAGGAGTTTATTATATGTATTCAGAAAGGACTAATAAATGCTGAAGATAGTGATTTTCAAACAAGAACCTTCTGACACCTAATTAAAAGCCCAGAGCAAAGCCCAGCTGGCTGCCTGTGGTCTGGGGGACACTGCTTTGGCAAATCCATCCCCAGAACACATTGTGGGGCAGAAAGCTCTGAGCAGTCTGAGACCAAACTGCTCTGTGTTTTGACAGACTGCAGTTTTCCATCCTGCAGACGCTCATGATAGACCCCGAGACACTTCACCATACAAAGCAGAGATTAATGTAACCCTCAGTGGGGAGCAGCAGGTGGCTGTGTGAGGTGGAAAATTTTTCACGGATTCCACAAAATGGTTGTAAATGTAAAAATGTTTATATTTGGGCTCACGTGAAGGTGATTTGAGAGAGACAGGAAGAAGCAAAGTAAAATCTCCTGAAAAAATGGTTGCTGAGGTTTTGATGCAAGTCAGGAAAAAAGTTCCAAATAGCGACACTATAAACTTCTTCAAAAGAGAAACAGACCTTCATCTCTATTTTGTGTTAGAAGAAATAGGCAGCACACAGCAGAACACAGCTTAGCTCACCACTACAAATATTAAATTGCAGATCTCTAGTCAACATTGTCAGAGGAAAAAATAAGCCACACTTGGAACATGGGGTGAAAACAATTCTTCTTTTGTAAGGTATAAAACCAATAACCCTCAGGAAGTAAGCTATGTTTCTAAAAGGAAGGACATGAAAAAAAACCCCTCTTCCCCATGTTCTCACCCTCTAAATTCCTCCCTCTCCAGAGAGTGACAATTCCATATCAGAGTACATGTTCAGGTACAGAAATCAAAGTACAGGCAGTATCAATTCCACCAAGCTGCTGCATTTGGAACCTGTGGTTAGCACATTTTTCCCAATACTAATTTTTCTTCAGAAACTTCTGTGCAGACAATACATGGCAAAACAGAAAATTCTCTCCGAAATACAATTTATATTTGAAGAAAGAAAAAGTAGTCCACAGACATGCTGCCATGTAAATGTTATACATATGTGTGTGTGTGTGTGTGTGTGTATATATATTTATACACATATACTATAGATCTTTTAACTCAGTATATATATATAGGCTAACATATTTGAAACCTACACTTTGGGGGGGGTTACTTTCTCCTGGACTCAAACCCCTTTATTTAGGAGAAAAAAGAAAAAGATCTTTTCATTGTAGTGTCATGTAGATTTTCTGCTGCAGCCAGTCTGTATAGTATTTCTTCCTAAACTAAAACTCTTTTTTCTCTTCAGGCTATTGTCCAAACACAGACTCTGTGTTACAGCTGGGATTGTTTTCTACAAATGAATTCTGCTACTGCTACAGGAAGAGACAACAATTGTTATTTGGAGAATGACCAAGTTGCAACTATTGCTTTATTTTTCTTTTGTATTTCTCCTTCCATTCTCAGCTCAAGCTGTTTAGAGCCAAAAGGACTGTCCTTCAAAACAAAATCTAGATTTGAGGATGGGTACAAATTACTGTAATATTTGAGTGTGCGGGCATCCTTACTACTCCTACTCTGCTCTTGTGAGACTAACAGGAGCCTCAGAATAAAAAGGATTTTTTGGTGCTGCAGTGAGTCCAGAGGAGGGACACAAAAATTATCAGAGGGCTGAAGCCCATCTCCAGTGAAGACAGGCTGTGAGAGCTGGGGTTGTTCAGCCTGGAGAGGAGAAGGCTTCGGGGAGACTGTAGAGCAGCCTGCCAGTACCAAAAGGGGGTCTACAAAAAAGCTGGACAAGAACTTCTAAATACAACATGCAGTGCTAAGAATAGGGGAAATGGCTTTCAACTGAAAGAGGGTAGGATTAGATATTAGGAAGTGTGAGGGTGGTGAGGCACTGAACAAACTGCCCAGAGAACTCTGGATCTGTTCCTGTAAGTGTTCACAGCCAGGCTGAATGGAGCTTTGAGCAACCTGATCTACTGGAAGGTGTCCTTGCCCAAGCCAGGGGAGTTGGAACTGAGTAATCCTCAAGGTCTCTTCTAACCCAAACCATTCTTTGAGTCTAGGAGACTATTATTTCTTATCCAGTTGTGCACAGCACTTGGAAAGACCAGGAAGTATCTGAGTATGTCCTCCATTTCAGACAGAGCTCCATTTTAGCAATTACTTCCCAGGGCTTGCCCTTTCTGCAAGCCAGTGTCTTCTCCCTCAACATCAGAAAGTTGCACCTTCAAATAAGTGCTGGCAGGCTCTAACCTGGAGACCCCAAAATCAGCCTGCCTTGACATCAGACACATTTTCGACTCATAATTTATTAAAACCAAGCCTGTTAAACACAAAGTTGGTGTAAAACCCCTGCTCAATAAATTAGATTTCACAGTTTGGAAACAGTTAACTGCCTTACTGAATTAATGGTTCTCTTTTCTTGGTTTTCTCTGCATGGCTCGCCTTCATGCTGGCCATAGAAGAAAACAGGCCTGCTAATTTAGAGCTATATAAAGGGACGTTCATCTTTCTCTGCACTTCACACACATGGTAGGCAAGAGTAGACTCAACAACAAAGCTGCTGTGCAGCATGGAGACCAATATGACCATCCCCCAACATCAGAAGAGACCACCTGAGCTACTGACTCCATCCCCAGCAGCACATGTGCCCAGGCAAAAGGATGTCAAAATCCATCCATGCACACACACAGCTCACAGCACGAGCCCAAACACTCTACACCAAACCCATGACTACCAGTCTAAGCTACAGGTCAGGAAGAACCAAAGGCATTACTAATTAAGCACAATGTCAATAATGGGAATTTCTTAGATTAAAAACCTCACATGATGTTAAATGATAAACCATAATCTGCATTTCAATGCACAACAAAGAAAGTTCCTAAAATCAGAAAGTAATTCCTAGATCAAAAGATCCAGTCTTAAACTCAATCCAAATTTCTCTATTTCTCCCTTTTTCACCGCACAAACTCAGCTATCAGCTAGCACAACTACCTTTGCAATTGCAGCTATGTCCCAGTGTCTGTACAGCTTTGCAACCACTGCATCCATGGTGACGAAGTGGTCATTCAAGAGAGAAGTGGCCTCCTGAAGTCAGATGTGCAGGGTCACCATTGCTGCTGGCCAGAGGCTCTATGCTTGAATCAGAGACCATCCAAAAAGCTTTCTCAGGAGGTGTCCCTTCCTAACCAAGGCTGCCACACCAGGTGGGTGTATCTGGCAAAGTCTAAGTATTTCTGTAAAAAATGAGTGTTTTGTAAGAATTATCATGTGCTGTCAGAAGATACAGCACAGCCAGTCTGCACCCAAAACCCACAGGCTTCTGAAAACCTTCTGCCTAGCTCCTCTCCCAAACCCTATTTTTCCAGTTTACATTGTCCACAAGGGCTTCAATAAGGATCTGTTTAATGATAAGGGCAAATATTCCCGAGTAGGTTCTCTCTTCTAGAGTAACAAGTCATCATATGTGCTTTTCAAGGAGCTGGAGTAAAAATTCATCATTAACCCATGTGGCACTTTTTCTATGGTGGCTGAGGGAAAATGTTCAAAGTCTCTCTCACTCTGAAAACTCTCAATCCCTTCAGGTCCTTGACCTCACACTGCTGATGCAAAAAGTTTCCACTAGATGGTGTGGGATATGTGGGACGTGTAACTCTCTATGTTATTTGTAAATACACATTCAGTAAATAGTGTTTCCCTGACTTTTAATTGCAATTAGCTTGCCTTTCAACAGAGAGAATTAGTTTATAGGGAAGCAAAACACATACCTTAAAAAGCATTAATTCTACCCAGGATGTGTGCACACTGGTTTTCCAGGAGGATTAAAGCAGTAACTCTGAAATCCTATTTTCCAGTGAATTGCCTTAAAAATTAAGCATGCCATTTTATTACTTCAAGTAGAAAAAAAAAAAAGAAAAACAACCCACAGAAAAAACAAAGTCATCCCTTTGGAGAGGAGAAATCTCTCTTCTCTCCCCCCCTGCCCTTAAGAAGAGAAAACACTTAAGAAGTCCAAGAGAATGCAGAAAACCCTGAAGTTTGGTCAGTCCCATTTCAGCCCTTATCTGAAGGGCTATTCTGCTTTGAAGATGTGACTTTCTTACTTAGGAATCTTTTACCAGGGGCCTGATGCCACAAGTTCTCTGGCCCCTGGCTGTGTCAGTGCAGCACACACAGTGCTCCATCCCTCTCCTCAGAGCTGTGAGCTGTGACAGTGGGATCTGGAGAAGGGGGGGAGGAAATTTATTATCAGAACTGCTATGCACATTTCAACATTTATTCTTTTGTAAGAATTAGTCTCAGATGATCTACACAGTTATCACCAAGGACTCAGTAAGGCTTGGGTACAGTACAATTGTTAATTAAGACATAATTTCTTCAGAAAACTTGCATTATTGAGTGAGAAGGAACGAATTCAGCTTGACTCTTGGATCACCGAATTTGCGGAGTTCAGAATAAATAATAATAATTAAAAAGAGAAAAATCATAATCTTCACATATCTTTAACCTTGGCACATATTAAAATAGAAACTATAAAGACAAAACCCATTAAATCTTACTGATACTTTTAGGCAATTTTCAGTGCTGAATAACATGTTAAGTCTCTACACTGCTGAAAAAACTGTAAGCAAGCATACATGATCTAAAGCAGAAACTGATTCATTCCTCTCTGACTAATAATCAGAAATAACAGAATAAAGTCAAAGTGCCACAAGGAAAAGAAGTGACATGGAAAGCCACCAGGTTTTTTTCTTTTTGGGTGGAGCTCGTCTTCCCTTAGCTTCCCAACTCTCTTACTCTTGAATGTCTTCCGAGCTCTGTTTTTCTTTCCTCCAACAGTTACTTTGTCCCTTGCAGCTTCCCCAAAGAGGTGCAAGCAGTTCCTTGGGAATCTCATAACTTTATAGTCTAGAATTACTTGGGAGCTATATTTGAGGGTCTTTCATTATTACTTTGTAATTCATCACCAAGCAGGCCAGTTACAGACTCAAATGAAGAGGTCATTCAGCCTTATTTTTAAAAGTCCATGACAAGACAGTGATACTGATGGAGCCAGACTATCTGGCAGCAGATGCACAGAATTACTTTATCAGTAGTTCTTGTCAAAAACAGTCTGGAGTTTGTGATTTTATATGCTTTTATACTTTTTATTAACTATCATAAAACAGGTAGCTGAGAAAAAAATAAGTGTTACTTGCTTATCCCACTTCAACAAAAACCCTGTGGGAAAAGTTTGTTCAGTATTCTCATAAATTATTAGAAGGAATTCTGCAAGAAGGGGGAAGAAAGGGAGAGGGAGGGCCAAAAAAGCCATTTCATAATAAATTGGATTTGCATGACTGCAGACAGAGTCCATACCTGCCTCAGGAGGGGCTGATGTAAAGCAGTCACCCCAAAACCACCTCTTTCCTACTGCCAAGTTGTGGCATGCAACTGTCAGGCACTGGCCACAAGAAAGGCATCCTAAAAAGCCATCAACAAGTGGGTTACAGCTGCCACTCCTGTACTGGAGTCTGCTAACAGGGAAATTCAGGAACAGCAATCATTGTTTTTACTCTCCTGTGTGGTGTTCTATAGCATACATCAAGTTTAGCCTGTCTTTGCTTCTATCAAAGCCAATACAGAACCTTTCCAAGGACTTCCCCTATGTCCCTGACTCTTGCTGTCCTTTACAGGGACATCAATTACAGCCAAATTCCTACTACTCTATCTACAAAATGTTTCCAGGATCAACTCCATCTATCCTCTAGCTTCAGCTAATCACAATTATCCCTAAAAATTCACAGTGGTTTGTCTGTGAAAAACAGTAGATGCTTTTCTACCTTTAGAAAATCACATGTTTTAAAAAAAGAGAGGTAAGATGTCCTCTCAGGGTAGCCTATGACCTTTTAGCTTTTAAACTTCCCATGTAGTGGAAATTGCATTTTCAAAGGCCAGTCCCTGACACCACGGCTGGAGTGAAAGCAGAGGACAAACTCCAACCCAGAGCACTGAACTGACACACGAGCAGCATTAGAGAGCATGGGAGAATAGATTTTCAGATAAGAGTTAAAGGACACTCTGAGAACAAGAAAAGAGATTCCTACAGTGATTACTTGATACATAGAACAGCCAAAAGAGATGTAATACAGGCTTGTGGAACATGGAGAGGAGAAACATAGGAGAATAGTATGCAGGGAGCAGACAAGAGAGCTTCAGACAGACATATTAAAGTAAGAGGTTTTTAAGAATCTATACATGTTGCTCTATAAAGGACTTAATTACTTCGATATACTAGGCTACATTTCCTTCTTCCTATACCAGCAGACCACTTACAATATGTTATGAGAAGATACAGACACATAAAATCATTGACTTAATTAATTCCTGCATAAATCAAGAGAAAACCATATCCACAGGAATACAGCCAACACAGAAAGGGGACGGCAGCAGACTTGTTCAGCATTAGGCTGAAGCATCACATCAGCAGACCTGACTCAGCCTGAGGATCAAGGCAGCAGCTTCAAACCCAGTCCTTTTCCAATGCTTCACTCCGGGGCAGTGCCCATCTGCTGTCTCTGAAGCTGGTGAAGCCTTGCACCCACAGGTCTGGCCCATTTACACCCCAGAGATGCTGACCTCTTGCTGACTGGGAACAATTGGTCAGCTGTGGGAATCAGTGCTGGTTGTTCCAGGCCACACTGAGCTGCTGGAGCTCACACCAATGCCCTGATCCTGCTTGCTAGCCCAGGTGGAGCCTACAGGAGGACCAGTTTCAAGTCTAAGCTAACACAAACTGTATCTCATGTTGTGATTTACTTTGCTGAGGTCTGAACAAGCCTTGGAGGTGCCACAGCACTGTTGCACTGCTGGCAACAGAAGAAACACACAGGCTTCAGACCAGCAGTTGAATCACTAGGCAGGATCACCCAAAAGAGCTTGTCCTTCTTTATTCTCACATTTATATATGTTTCTAAAGACAACCATGGATTGGTGAAAGAGGTTAACACCTCTATAAGTTTACAGGATAAAGACATGGTCAATTATCTTCCTCCACCGCAGGGGAAAGGAATAAAAAACAATCTACAAGTTTAATACAATCCTGGCCAGTTAGGAAAACAAGGACTATGTTTACAGAAAACGCATGGGAACTTCTACTACAAAATTACAAACATGAAACCCTGCAAAAAGCAGGGCAACACAGCACCAAGACAATTACAGCAACTGGAGAAAGAGCAACCTACTAATCAAGCCCAGTACCCTTTTCTCCCCAGAACCATATTTAGCTCCTTTTAATTTATTTGCTGAGTTCCGTAGTACAAGCACTTATATTTTTTGACCTTGACACCCTCATTACAAAGCTATTTTTTAAAAGATGTTCTTTTCCATTTGTATTTAAAAATGTCACTCAAATGCAATGTCCTTTTCTCCAAAATGTCTCCCTTGGCTTAGATACGCATTCCAGATACATACGATTCCTAAGGGGGGGGGGGAAATAGATTTCTATATTCAAGCCACTTTTTTTTATTTGAGCTGCACAGCCCATTGGACTTAGATAAACTAAGGAATCAGATTAATGCAGTCTGTCCTTTCCAAACCCAAAACCTCATATGCATGTTTGTATGTATCTTTCCATGAGAACTCAATCCAAGCCTATTTACTGGAGCCAGCTGTCTTAATGGCCTCATTACTTACCCAAACCCACATCTCAATAAGGTTGGGGAAGCTGCCAAAGGATTTGGCTGAACCTCTTACAAGGCCCCATGACAAATGGTAACTATCATTTTATTATCTCAGTGATAGGAAGGTCTGGTTGAATTCCCCAGTTCAGGAGGATTAAAGAAGAGCGGTGAGTTTCTGCTTTCCCCCACCATTAACAAGAAGATTTTGACTGGACATTCAGGCATTTCCTGAATGTGCAATACATACCCTGTCACCTCTAGGCTCAGACCCTGGAATTCCTGGTAAATCAGGCAAAACCCCTGGGGTATATTCAAACACCAGAGCACCTGCTGCCTGTTACGTTCCTGAAACAAGAGTTTCAACCTCTGAACTTTGCACTCAGCCAGGATGCTGCTGGGTTTCCACCCCAGCAGTCAAGTGAAGACACCCAAACCAAACACAGCACAAATGAGTGGCAATAGAGGCCCCAAAGAGCCCCAAAGGTGCTCCCTCAGAGTTCAGACTCACTTCCCTGACACCTGAAGCTGACTGGTTCACTTTCAGACTGCAAAAAATCAGGTTTCTGAGCAGATGAATGGGAATGGCTGAAGTTCTCCAGGAAACCCCAGGATGGAGAGCTTCTGAAAGAATGTATCAGCTTTAGTGCCTGCTTTCATGCAGCCAGTTGTTTTGCAGTAACCATTACTGTATTTCAGTGGAGAATTAAGCCTACCCTGACATTCAACTGAAAGAGAAAGATTGTTCTTTGTTTTAATGATTAACTGATATTTTATGATACAGAAGGGAAATTACATAAAGAAGTTTGAGTTGCTTGACAGTTTCAATTTTCTCCAGTTCTTTTAGAAAATAGTAATTTCTACTTAGTTGCACTAGAAGGACCCCAAATTACGAGAGCTTTGGCCTAAAACTTTATTCTGAGCCTTGTCTAAAATGAAGCCTGATGTGCACTGCCTGCCTCCCTGCAGCCTTCTGTTTGCTGGCCCTATCACTGTATTTCCATCACTTCTGACGTGTTCCTTAAAGTGCTGCAATAATAGTAAGACAATGCGGGATGGGAGAGAACAACAGAGATGTTAAAAAAGCCATGCCTGAGGCAAGGGATATCTGAAAGAGCAGAAAAATAAGCAAATACTTCTGTGCAGAACTGCTGCTACTTTAAGACTGTATAAAAATATTACAAAATACATCTAAGACACACAGACTCCCCTGAGATGGTTTCTACAACTGAATTTCTCCTTCACCTCCAAAAAGTATTTCAGCTGACAACTTTTCAACTGCCTGACATTTCAAGCTTTTCCTGTTACCTCAAAAAAGGCATCTCTAAGCTCCTATATATGACTTTCCGCAGCACCAAGAGGGAGATTCTGTTAAACATTAAAACATTTAAATGGCCTAAAAAAATCTCTCATATATGATAGCTATGGTTTCTTTGATCCTGGGTTTTACTCACCATAACACTGAAAAACAGCTCTGCTCAACAGCAACTGTACTCTAAGGGGGGCCCAGCTCTCCACCCCACCAGCCCAGGAGCAGGCTCCCAGCAGGGACAAGCCCAAATGAAGTGAAATGAAAAGCTCACTGTTTCAAGATTTCCTGTAACACCAGCAAGTCATCCTGGAAGTTTTACTAATGACTACAAGTGAAGGAGGCCTCCTCACTCTTCAGCAATGTGGAAATCATTCAATCCCCAGGATGCATCCAGAGCACACAGAGCCAAGTGAGAGAAGCGGCACCTCTGGAGTTCAGGCACTCACATTCATGCACCAGGACATGAGACAGAAGTAAATACAAATGGAGTTTAAAGCATTAGAGGAGCATTAATTCCCTGTACAGAGATGACTAAAGAGCTGCAATCCTACGAGAGGTCTCCTCTTTCTCACTGGACCATGTTGTAAGCGGCTCTTCCCATCCCTCTCCCTCCTCACCAGACTAAGGCTGCCCAGGATATACTACTCCAGCCTTTATTAAAGATAAAAACAAATTCATCCTTCCTAGCACAGATCAACGCCTAAAGAAATCACCTCAACATTATTTTCAAGTTTCCAGCAGTATCCAACTCAGTTTTTATGACCCATTACCCAGGTATCTCACCAACTATGTCATGTTGTCTCTTGCATATTTATTAACTATTCATGTTCCAAGCAATCTTAACTTTGTTTTTTTAAAAAAAGAAGTAGCAACATTTAAACTTTTCCTTCCCAAGTGCCTTCAGACGCTTGGCTAGATTTCAAACTTTTAATTTAGTGCTCTTAATTGTGGGGTGTTTTCCTATCGGGCTCCTATATTAGACTGCTGGCGCCTACCAACTCATAAATTTGTCTCTACTTTTTTAGTATTTTTTGCACATCTTGTCTTAGCAAAGGTTCAAAAGTTCAGTAGAAAAATACAGCTTATCTCTGTGTTTATTGAAAAGTCTTATGACAGATGATGTCAAGAAATTTAACACAATTATGACAACTAAATTACACAGTACTACACAGATCTTGTAAGGTTCCAGAAAACATTGTAAGTAATTAACTGTTGTTAAGAGGTTTACACTGCCTCAGCAACACATAGTGAGACCTAAATCTGAACTGCTAATAAGTGCATCAGTAAATTTTGTAAGGAGTCAGGCTGAATTACACCATGGCATGGATGTCACTTGGTTTCCTTATTGCTTTCCTAATTGATAAAGGAGTATTAACATCTGATTCTTTATTATCTTTGCATCCTGGAGGGCTTTGTAAAAGACTTTTCTGTAGTACAAGAAACCTGTTTCTCCCTCTGCCCCATCAACATCCACCAACAAAGGCAGAGAGACAATTCTAAACTACCTTTCTTTGGAGAAGTTCCAAGTGTGGAGAGAAGCAAGCACAGGGTCACAACCTGTGCTTGGAAGAAGTTATTTTTCTGTCAAGTGGGATGGAATATGCCACCTGGAACAAAGGTACTTTCAGTGTACACAGAAAAGCATACAATGCACGGGAAAATGGAATAGAAAAAAGCAATCATCATTTAATGGACAACAACTTACTTTCACAGATATTTTAAAGTGTTCTTGATTTACAAAAATGAGTATGCCAATAAATTTACAAAAAAAAAAAAGAGCAAATTAATGAAATATATGTATTAAAATACAGTGGCTGTCACTATTGGATTTTCTTCAGTAAATGCAGGCTATTATATGCAGAAATTAATCCTAATCAATATTACTTTTCCCTCCTACTTCTCATAAGGAATCTGTACAAGAATATTGAAAAAGAATACCACCAAAAAAAGTCTTAATTTAAGTGGTAAACACATTCAAGCACCAATATCAATAATTCCCTATAATCGAATTTTCCCTTTTACATTGGGCTAAAAGAAAATAACTTCTGTTAACAGAGAATATTTATTTTTAAAATCCAAACTAATGTGTACCCTCCTAGCATTTGCATCTCTGAAACTCTATGAGCAGCAGACTCAGACAGCAACAGTTGAGTGGTTTCCAACTTACACTCCTTCAAAAATTGCCATCAGCAGGTACAAATGTCCTGCTGTTTCCTGGTGATGTAACTGCTTAAATAGGAGCCTACAGTATAGGCCAGATAATGACAAGTGTCAGTTAAAATAGAAAAAAGAAACAAACCAACCAATTCTCCTGGCATAAAAAATAAGTTATCTCTTATTAATTAAACTGTAACCCCTGTAATTAAACTGTGACACCTGAACCAACTGTTTGTTGGTTCCCTTTTTTTTTTTTTTTTAACTGGATTGGGATTGCATGGCCAGGTTTTGGTAGCAGAGGGGCTACAAGGGTGGATGCTGTGAGAAAGTACCAGAAGTTTCCCCCATGTCCAACAGAGCCAACTCCAGCCAGCCCCAGGATGGATCTGCTGCTGGCCAAGCTGAGCCCATCAGTAATGGTGGTGGCATCCCTGGGGAAACGTATTTAAAGAAACTGCTGGAATAACAGCAGCCCTGAGAGGAGTGAGACTATGTAAGAGAAACAACTCTGCAGACACCAAGGTCAGTGAAGAAGGAGGGGGAGGAGGTGCTGCAGGTGCCAGAGCTGAGATTCCCCTGCAGCTGGGGGTGAGGCAGCTGTGCCCCTGTAGGCCATGGAGGGCCATGGGGGAGCAGGGATCCCCCTGCAGCCTGTGGAGGACCCCGCCCTGGAGCAGGTGGATTCCCAAAGGAGGCTATATTTCCATGGGAAGACCACACTAGAGCAGGGTCCTGGCAGGATCTGTAGAAAGAGGAGTTCACGCTAGAGCACGATTTCTGACAGGATTTGTTGGCCTGTGCAAGACCCACGCTGGAGCAGTCTGTTCCTGGAGGACTGCTCCCCATGGAAGGAACACATGCTGGAGCAGGTTGGAAAGAGCTCTGTCCCTGGGAAAGACTCACACTGGAGAAGTCTGTGGAAGACTGTCTCCTGTGGGAGGGACCCCACACTGGAGCAGGGGAGAGTAGAAATCCTCCCCTCTGAGGAGAAGGGAAGGGTAGAGACAACATGTAATAAGCACACCACAGCCCCCATTCCTTATCTCCCTGTGCTGCTGGGGGGAGGAGGGATGGAAAACAGGGAGTGAAGTTGAGCCCAGGAAGAAGAGAGGGAGGGATGGGGGGGAAAGTATTTTAAGATTTAGTTTTTATTTTGCGTTACCCCACTCTAATTTACTACCTCTCAAATCAAAATAATTTTCCCAAGTTGGGTCTGTTTTAGCCATGACCATCTCCCTGTCATAATCTCAATTCATGATCTCTCATTACATTTTCTCTCCCCTCCCTAGCTGAGGACGGGAGTGATAGAGTGGCTTTGGTGGGTACCTGGTGTCCAGCCAGGGTCAACTCACCATGTAAAGTCCAGTCTTTTTACTGGAAAAAAACACCGTGACAGTAGGTTTGTGCCAACATTTTAAAGTTCCCAGAAATATTACAAAGGTAAAGGGAACAAAAAAAACCTCACAAAAATGTTCTGAGGAATTTTAAATTTATTATATTCCCTCCTACAATAACAAAACTAAATCATGGTTGGGGTCTATGGAAAGACAGATGGGTAATGATTTATTTTCACAACAACATGAAAAATCAGTGTCACTAATATATTTCCCCATTCACTGAAAGAAACTGAAGTTGAACATTAGGTTAAAAGCATTTTCAGTAGTGCAAATACAAATATTTAGTAAAGTTTTCAAAGACTCTTCATGTAATTATTACACAATATCTACAGTTATTAGAAAAGCAGTTTCAAGTAAGAGAAAATGACCTTGATGAGTTACTACTTGATGACATACTGAGGAAAGTAAATTCATTAACATAATGCATTCACCTAAAAAAAGGAAGCACACACATATGTGCAACAGTGACAGAAGTGATCTAGTCTGACTGAAAATAAGGAAACACAATGGCAGTATTTAGTACTCACTCAGTAAAACTACTATCACAGTAAAAATTACTGAATGCCAGAGAAAGATCAAGTGCTAAAGCCAAAAGCATACACACAGCTCTAAAGAGAGCAGGAAATAATAATCAAAAAATCCGGAAAAAATCAAAAAGTGCTCAGGGATGTAATACAAGCCATTTAAAAAGATAACGTGTATTAGGATGAACTGAAAGACCATCAGTTTCTAAATGAGAGTTTTGATGATTTTCAAGTCACAGGCAAACAACATCTTGAAGGAAAGCAATTGTTTAGTGTGCAAAGTGGTGGAAACAATTATCAGTGGTGCCTTGGCCCTGCAGCTGTAGGATATGCTACGCTCTTATTCACAGCCTTAAACACAAAGGATTAAAGAGACAGAAAAGGACAAAACACCAGCACCAGGCAGACATCTCTGAGTTAGCAAATTAAGCAATTTGTTTTATGTTCACAAGGACAACCAGCATCTGCAGAAACTCAGTTTTAGACTGAAGAGAGTAGCTGGCCTTTCATCTGCAAATTAAGCAGTATTGTGCTGCCACATCTAAAAGACATTAAGTAGTGCCAAATCTCATTTGAGATGGTTCATCCTTTGCCTTTCTCCATGGAAATGCCATCCAATTTAAATCACAGTCCTGTGCTTCTGGGGCACTGCTGTGTGTGCACATAACCAGCACTATTCACCCAGCACAGCCAACAGGAGCAGCTGCTCCAGAGCCACCAGCAGAGATTGCCCTGGTGCTCTGCATCCTGCATCCATGACTGTCAGCAGTTCCTCCAACACAGCCCTGAGCTCCACCTCCACCATGGATCTCCCATTGTAAAAGCAAAACAGAAATGAAAAAGCCACCCACAGGACCACCCTTCCCCACAAACCATTCAAGAATCTCTATCTTAGAGAACACAAGTCCTTTTATCTCCAGAAAGTCTTTTCAGCTCACCTGTGAACAGAACCAAACATTGCAGACTTATCAAAGCAGAAAACTAGGCATAAACATGACAGCTGATCAGTGTCTTTCCAAGCTTGTTCTTTTCATGCCTGGAATATTAAATCATTTGGGATAGAAAGGTTTCTCCAGCCTACAGCAGCTCATGCTTGGCCTACCTATGCTTCCACAAAATGCATCTTCATGAGCTTTTATTGACTTTTTTAAAGCATCTGAAGAGGGTACTAAAATTTTCTAATTTTCTCAGGTTGTATGACATGATTAGCTGTCCACCAAAATGCAAATTGAAGTACAAAAGAAGGAAGTATCACCATGAGCTCCAGAGGTACACAGTGATAGATGTTTTTGATCAATGTAAGGAGCCAATGAGCAGTTTCCTGGATCACACTTCTCCCTCTCCCATTCCTGTACTTCCCTCCTACACTTGCAGTGCTCTTAAACAGAACAGATGCTCCTATGAATCCCACAAGAAGCTGTTAATATGCAGTTAATTATTGGCAACATCTGGTAATAACAACACTCATTTGAAGTCAGCAGCTGCTGGCAAAGGTCAGATGACAAAGACATTGGCCTCTGCATGACATCATTTGCTTCTGCCCTGCTTCTACAGGGGGTGGGGTGAGTCCTGCCTATGCTCAAGCAACTTGCTCTGATGGTGTCTACAGAAATAGTAATTCCCTTTAAAACTCTGATACAATCTTACCAACAATAATTTTTTTCCCATTTTTCCTCTCAATTTTCTTTTCTGGTTAGAAAACCAGGAGGGTTAGGCAAAAAATCTGCCCAAAAGCAGCATCTGTGTAGACACAGTTGGGGAGAGAGTAAGGACTGTGCCAAGCAGGGAACAGTAATGGAGAGAAAGTCAGAGAAAGTTTATCAGGGCTTGCCAGTCAGGTGATCCCACTGAACCACTGCTTTGCAACCAACCACAACCAGAAGGACAGCTATAGCAGGGAGCCATAGGAGCACAAGCCAGAGCCAATGGATAAAGAACATCAAGCTGAAGAACAGGGTTAGAAGAAATATAAACACCACAAGATCAGGTGTGCAGCCTGAAAATGTCAGTATTTTCAGACCAAAGCACTGCTGGACACCTGGGTTAGCGATGGCCCATCCATCTGCTCCTGCTGGTGCCAACCATTCCCAGCACCTCCCCAGGTGCAGGAACCTCTTCCTCTACATATTTTTAATACATCTCTTATTTCTCTATGTCTGCTAATTTTTCCACTTGCAGCCCTCCATCCTCTCACTGACTGACACCCCCACATGTTGCTGTTTTACAGCACTGGTGTTTGGAAACAGGCACCTACTCACTTCCTTTCATTATTCAGGCAGCCAGTCTGACACCCTGCCTACCACTTGCCTCAGGATTTTCTGCTGAGGATTATTCAGCTTTTAGTGTGTGTTATAAATTGCCTGCCATGTCCCACAGAATGCTAAATCCTAGTAATAAAGACACTGTTGTTGTGCTGTCCCATCAGTTGACATGGGAAAGACTTTCCTTTAGGTTTTGCAACAGGACAGGACCTTGAAAGGTCCTCAAAGACCTTGCATGTTTCTGTAAGCTCCTTACACTGCTCAAGCACTCCAAAATATCAAAAACAAGCACCCATTTACATTCATGAAAACCTGTCCTGAAGGCAGAACTGGACACAGGAGCCCAGATTGCAGGCAGGACCATCCTCTGATGAGACCAGACCCGAGCAAGACTTTGGGAACAGACTTGATTCACAGGAAAGTTCTGCTGTCATGCAGATTCCAAATGTCATCTCTGATCTCCCAGGACTGGAGAGAGAGCACAGCCTAGCTGTCAGAGGGCAATGAATATCCTCATCACTATGCAGTAGCATCACACACTACATGATGTGCTTTTGCACCCCCAGGGAACAGGCAGAACAAACTGTAGGATCCCGTAGACTGCAATGTGAGCTTTCTTTTCTTATCTTCTCTACTTCTGTGGTCCCTTGGAGAAGGGCAAGGCCAAAAACCACACACAGCATATGGAGCTGAAAAGGTCCAGATAACCTTCACAGTGACAACCTCACGTGTACGTATGTACAGACACACAAACACCACAGCTGCAGCCACTGAGATGCTCACAGATAATTCCTCAAGAAAACAGGTAGACCCATGCTGAGAAACAAAACTGAATGCTCCTGAGCATGTATTTTGGGTCCTAAATCTCTCTCAAAGCATTTGTTGACTCTACACTTCAGTCACTTCAGTAGTTCAAGAAAATATCTAATAAGAAGTATCAAGAGATGTATCAAGTCAGGACTATTTCAGAATACATCAAAATCCTTTCATCAGTATGTATGGTACAGAAACCTTCATATGCATAAAATTAAAAATGCTTCCCTGTTTCACACACTCCTTAGCTCACAGTAGACATACAAAAGCTCCCTTCTGCTTTTGCAGTGCTAAGCCCTAAATATTGGACATAGCTTAGAAAGGTCTTTATATCTTTCATTAACAAGACCTTAATGAAATATAATCTGTATAATGAGCTAAAAATCAACAAAATTACATACAAATTCCTATTGGGTTTTGTTTTTTGGCTTTATATCAAAGCCATCATATTCTATCTTATGAACATTCTGAGAATAGCATTTCAATTATATATGCAGTCTACATAACCAAAAAAGTTAAGTGTACTTTTCATCTAAAATATGTACATTTAATGTAGAATCTTTCCAATACAGCTTGACACACTTCAAAGCAAAAAAAAATAGACTTTTTTGCTGTGATAGAATATTATGAAAATTCAAGAAAAATGACAGAGATATAGCTATCATTGCTTTTTACCTGGGTTTTTTTAGAATGCATCAAATAGGTAAAAAACAGAGAAACATTAAATCTATGCTCAATGCCACAAAGAGGCTCTAACAAGAGTTTGGGGGGGGGAGTATTTTTTGTTTATTTTTTTAGAAATAGCTCATTCCTTTGAAAATATCATCTTCTTTTCACTCTGTAAACTAACAAAAGTCCTAGGGTTATATATTTAAGTACTAGTCCCCTTTAGGAAAGACACCTACAGATACATTGATGCACAACCAAATTCTCCTCACAAATAGAGAACTTGCATTAAGTTTATGTATATAAAAATAGACAAACAATATAAATATAAATATATAGATAGATAGATAGATATAAAAGGCACTTTATGCATATAAAGGCATGATGAGACCAGACGTTTTAGACACTGAGCAAACCAAATTACTGCTACAAAATTCATTGAAAAAGGTGAAAACACATTAAACCTAAAAATGTTACCTTCGAAGAGCTTCATACAGAAATGAATTCAAAGTTAGGGCACTTCATAAAAACACAACTGAAGTAAAATAGCAGCTAAGAAACAAAGTGTGTTATGAATCTCTTCAAGTTTCCGCATACGTTTCCACAAATTTTTATTGCAAACATCAAGAAGCACTAACAGATTTCTTCAGCCAAAGTAAAAGCAAAACAAAAAATTTGGTGCACTAACTTACCTGCTTATATATATGATAGTTGAATACAGAATATTCAGTTTCTTTTTGGATCTAGTTTACTTAGAAGTCAGGCCCAAAAGTGCCTAAAGGAAGCACCTAAGTCAAAACTGTATTTAAGAATCTATGTGAACGTGACTAGTTTTCTGAATATGTGAGGCATACAGAATTCCCACTAAAGCCAAAGAGCTTAATATATTTAAACAAAACCAGGGACATATAAATAAGATGTACTCCTTTCAGCATTCACATGCTGATGCTGGCCCTAACTCTGCATGTAAGGTATATTCCCTTCCATTTCACGTTTCATGTGACTGGTTCTGATATAAAAAGGTAAACTGAACGAGATCCTGAGATTTAAAAGCAGATCACAATTAGCCATTTTATTGTGGATACAAGTGTCACTGAGGTAATAGAAATTCCATAACTCCTTAGATTAACCACAAAATTCACCCACAGGAAAAAGCACATGTGCTGTAGATGGGAAATAATTTCCAAGATTTTACAAAATTCCATTCTATCTTAACCAAAAATCACAGCTGAAAACTGCCTTGACTCACAGTGAATAGACAGATGAAGGCATATTTAAAACCATAAGAAGTCATCATGAGAAGTTTTACTGTCAAAAGGAAAAAGAAGATATAAGGTCTGGGGGAAAAAAAAGGTTTTTTATTAATACATGGTCAGCAGTTTAGGTTTCAAGAACCATAAAATATTACAAAGTTCACAATCAGTAATATATTTTAAAATTTGCTGTGAAGTTCCCAGATTTGAGTATGGAATATTACTCTTCACCTTCTCATATGAGCAGGCAAAAACCTCCAGACTTCTAGAAATGCTGTTATTGTGTTCAGATAATAAAGGTAATCTCAAAAAGGGTGAATAGCTTTCTACCAAAGATCTTCAAAACTCCAAATCACAGAGGAATTAGCCTCATGACAGGAGTCCAGTGGGGTTTGTTGTCCTTTATTTACTTTGCTGTTATGAGTGAACTGACTCATAAACACATTTCATCTCTGTTACTACCATAACAGTGAAATGACATAGGCGTAATTTCTCACCTTTAGGAAAAGTAACATAAACAGAATAGTCATAAATCTTTTTATCCAGAAATGGCTACAACACTTTAAAATTACTTTAAGATTCAAAGATGCAATTTTATGGAACAAAGTAGTTTAAGATGTCCTGTAAATCTGTCCTTCATTTAATTTACATATGTCTCAAGGTCTCCTACATTAAAGCAATGAAGTGGAGTCAATGACAGACTACTTTTTTAGATGATTATTTAAAGATTACTAGATCTTAAATCTGGACCTCTCTCTTGTTAGAAATGTCCTTATGAAGCTCATTACCGAGCTCACTTAAGGCAGTTAAGAAAATGAGGAGTCATCACTGGCATTGAGTGAAATTTTCACGTGGTAAAGGACACCTTTGAGCCCTTCCACACCTCTCAGTTGTATTGCATTTACCCTGGGGATGATCTACTTCACATACTTCCTTTAAAGCATTTTAAATACTAGTAAAAAAGGTGAAACTAGATGTTTGCAAAAAACATAGCAAGCATTTCTCTCATATGCTGTTAGCTGCCAGTTTTTATGCCTTTTGCTCATTGTTACTCTACGACACTCCTAGCCTGGCTACAACACGCTCAGGTCCTACTGAGCATCTGACAACCTCTTCTGACACAGCTAATGTGCCAAACTGCATTTAGGGCACTTCAAATTCTTATCATGTCATTCCAGCAGCTTTACTCCTCTGCATCTTCTGATGGTTTCTTGGTTTTCTTCAGATCTACTATTTCCAGGTATGCCAGATGAGAAGAACACAGACCTTCTGGAAACAGGTGGTTTGACAGAGATTGCACATTAGTGGGAAACTCTTACCTTCAATGGGAACGCACATTTTATTCCAAAAACTTAAGTGTAAAATATCTTAGGAGGATGTCAAAAGATGAAAAATATCCTAGGCAACATCTTTTATTCAAAACAATTAGAGTTAACATAGAATACAATGAAAATACCAGGATCTTATGCTCTCAAGTTCACCACACAGCTGTAGAGAAAGGCTATAAGCTAGAAAGAGGAGAAACTGCTCAATTTGGCAGTAGGACCAGAGCAGGAAGCCCTTTGCAACCAGGCAGGAGTGCTCTGTAGCAGAGATCTGTGGCTGCCTCCATGGCTGTTGGTATCTGATTTGCCTTCAGGGCACACCAACACCATTGCCAATTACTGAAATAGTTTTGAAATGTGAATATGGGTGCTCTGAAAACTGGACTGAGACCAATAATTCATTTTGCAGACATCTAGCTGGTTATTTGGATGTTAATGTTCTTCAGCCTGTAAAACCAAGACTGCATTTAAACCAGTACCCTAGGAGAGAATAATACCATTTCCTCACTGCCTACCTCATCAGCCACCTAATGCTTCCCAAAGCACTAAACATTTTCAAGTGCAAATATTGCTATACCTTCAACTGTTGCTATGCAACACTAGGTCTTATGTTTCATAGAAACATGATGAAAATTGGACTCCTGATCCTTAGCTTAACTACTATTACTCACCACCATATCATACACGATTTGGATTAATACTCATTGAGGAAACCAGGTTATAGTCCTCAACAACCTTCTTACAGAGTCCAGGCTCTACTCCAGTGTATTTTCACCCCTCATTTAAGATTTAATTCTTTTTTGAACATGACCTGCCCTGCAATTTTATGAGAAACCACCTGAGCTCTTCATTCAGCTATATTATAGTCATTTTGCTTCAGAATTACTCCCACAACAGTACCAGGCATGTCTTAGGGATAATTGTGCTTTATGGTTCTAAAAGTTAGTGTTGCTGGAATGCAAGAGGAGTAAGAGTACAGTGCTCACATGAGGTTCATAATGCAGCCCTTCTCATACCCTCAGGAGAAGGAATCCCACCCCACAAACAATCCCACACACACAACTCATCTTCAGGCATTCTGGACAATAAATCACCTTATCAATCAGCATAACTTTCAGAAGTAACAGCAAGAGTTGTATTTTTCTTCCTAAGGCAAATTATTTGCTCCTCTGCCGACATTTTTAGTGACACTTCTGGGTAATCAACTCCGTCAGACAGATGGTGTACTCTTTGAAACAAGTGACATGGGCTGTTTGTTTCACCCCAAATTGAGGCAATTCATTTTGATAAGAATTTAATTCACAGTTAATACAGATTGTTGGCATCTGGTTTTATATGAATTGATTGCACAGAGAAATCAGGTCAAGATCAGCTCTGGGTAAGAAGACTGACGGATCTAATGGTGAACTCCTGTCACTGCACATCAGCATGAAATTTAGCTAACCGGAGTATGACCATGCCCCACCAAAGGCAGAGGATTTATTATGTTTGCCTCCACCAATTCATTTAAAAAAACAGGCAGAAAAAGGAGAAGACTGGTAAATGCTTTGCCATTTCACTTGGGTAGGCACATCAGCAGCAGAGTCCTTTTCACCATGTCTTACAGCCATGTTTCTTGGTATTTGGGCTTCATAGTGCCTCAGTTAAGAAGGGATTAGTCAATAAGGAGTAACAATAAGACTGACACAATTTCACATTAAGTACACATTTTTTTAAAAAATTCAACCATTTTAGTGTAGTAGATTCAATTTATCAAAATATAAACAATGATCAGGGGATCACTGAAAGTTCCAAGAACTGCACAACATTCACATTGTATTTACAGTCATTTCCAAAGCAATTTTCAGCAAATTGGTTCACCTAGTTTCTGTCCAGACTAACTAGGTGAGTGCTAATTTCTTTGTCACATTAGAGAGCTTGTAAGTGAAGCTGTCTTTGGAGGAAAAATCATCTCAGTTCAAGTTAAAACTGCAGATCAGTTTTGAGAATGTGAACAAAATTATGACCAGACCTCAAAGTATTACTTTCAGATTTGGCACGGTGTAAGGCAGATTTTGCAGGGTGTAAGACTACAAAACTGATGTATGGCACAGTAGATTTGTCTATCCTTTGCATAATAATACACTTGATATATATTACATTTTCTATTTACATTATTGTATAGCATCTGGACTAGACCATTTGAAAGCAGAGTTATGAATCCAACACAAAATGGACCTTTTCCTGCACACCTCAACAGCATTCTGACAGTTCTGATAGAGTCACAACCACAATGAGAATGAACAAAAATGATTACCCAACAATGAGAACAATCAGTTCACCCTTAACCAGTTCCATCATATAAAGCTCTTCATTCACTGAAAATTAAGGGAGTCAGGTCGCCAATTTATAAAATCAGCACATAAAACCAACATGTTTATACTGTTCACTGATTTTAAACAGCACTCCCAAGCACTGGGAAAAAAAGGTGGTGTTTAGCAAAGGAAGTTCAGAGGGGTTTTTATTTGAACTTCAGATATTGATATTTTTCAGCAATGAAAAAGGCAAGGAATTATTGGCACTTGTGGATCTAATGCTGCATCTGCCACAGTCACAAGACTTGGAGATGAAACTGCAGATAGCAGCACAAGCAACTGGGTAGAATCTCAGTCAATAGCTACCAGAACTCAATCAAAGCATTTCCAGAACCCCTGGCCAATAGCCACCTGCAGGTGACACCACACCACTCCTTTGTGACTTTGTGACCCCTTCACACAGTATTAAGTGGGCTCCACCACCCCTTCTCCCTCCACAGGTCCCATGGCTCATGGCTCGTGGCTCAAGTTTACAGTGACCAGCAGAAGAGCAGGAACACACAGGTTCTTTCTAAGGCATCTGGGAACAGCAGAGGAAGTCAAGAAGGGGAAGAAAGAAAAGAAAAAAGCCAGGAAAATAGGCCTGCAAAGTTTGTTGTTGTCTTCATTCAAACACTGCAACATGCAGAACACTTAAAGGTCAAAAAACTCCAAAACTCCTGCAGAGTGAGACTGAGTCTTCAATTCCACTAAAATCTGGGTTTGCCTGAAGCAGTCATTCAACTTCAGCAGACAAAATAAAGTGAGCCTAGAAAATTCAGTTATTCTTTCTGGTGATCTGCACTTCTTTGGGTTTTTTACTTTAATGTGGAAATAGGAATTTTTGTATAGCTTGAGGTAACTTTTGTCACACAAAGGGCACCATTCAGAATCTTTCTTTTTTATAATATGACATGAATACAACCTTTTGAAAGAAAACCAGTAAAATATGCAAATGGAATTGCAAAACTGTGTCTTTTTGAAACAGCATTGGGAGAAAAAGTGTTTTAAACCACTGCTAACTACCAAACAAGTTCTGTTTGACAGTAGGCAACAGAACCTAAACCTGAATTTTTGTACCAACTGAAGCAAGTTACTCTGTACAGTACTTTGAAGGATGCACTTTATTTCTCATGTCAAATTTAGCAAACTACTGTGAAATTTCAGACATAAATGTTATTAATCCCTGTATGTGATAGTTTTATAGTAAAATAGCAGCAAGTAGCCATGAATAACTTCTGGCATTTGATCGAAGCAAAACTTGGAACCCTCCAAAATCTTTTAAAATATCTAAGTATATAGTAAAAGCAGCAAATAATCTCATCAAAAATGAAAACTGATGTGCAGCTCTGAAAGCATAAATCTTCAAGTTAAAACTGCATAAGAGAAAGATGGGGGGTGTCACATTTTATTTCAGGAATCCCCCAGAAATCTTTCAGCAGCTACAACAAAAGACCCATTTTATTCCACCTTCTTTAGCAGTCTGTGAATACCACTGAAGGACTCTAATGATTTGTGCAACTGTAAATTATTCCATCTTGCTAGAAAATGCCTCCAAAGTGTGCCATGTCCTTCTGCAGGGCACGGCACTAAATCAGTCCTCAAAGTCAAGCCCTCAGCAAAACAGATCCACTATTTCATAGAGGTTAAGGCCAAGAAGGACTATGCAACCACCTAGTCCCAACTCCTACATTGCATGAAACACTGCATTTTCCCCTCAATTCCACTTCAAGCCCAATGGCTCTTTAAGACATGTCAGAAAATTTTTGTGCCACAGGTGGAACGCCTGTATTACAAAGAGAGCACTGATGCTGGAACATGTTGGAGAACTGACAACCTGTGACCAGGGTCCCAGCATGTGGGTGAGTATCAGCATAACTGATTTGGAGAACAGAAGAACATTCCTTCTAAAGTTCAGACCTTATGAGCACACGGGTAAGAAATGTCACATCTTCACAAGAAAACAGAGTGCTCTGTACAACCTCCAAGCTTTGACTATCCCACAGATCCCAATCTCTGCTGCTGAGAAACTTCAGTAGCTTCTGAGAAGGGCAAGAAAACCCAGACAGAAACCCAACCCAAATATATTTGGCCAACCACACGTCAGTTGCACTAAGTCTTGGCTCAGGCACGTGAATCCACGTGCACAGGGCACTGACAGATCGAGCACCGAGCCAAGAGGGTACAAGCACATTTGTGAACACACAAGCAGTTCTGTTTTACTCTGTGGCCCACTGGAGAACAGGAAGATGTGCAGAGGCTCAGATCACAGCCCACAGGGCAACTCACTGCTCCTAAAAGGACTGCCACCACTACCAAGGCCACAGAGCCCTAGCAAGCCTAGCAATGCTTGCAAGAAAAGGCCACAAATGGTGAGTTCAGAACTAAGCAGCCAAGAATACTGTTAAAAGGTTTATTGTAAGAGAGTGCATCTCTAATATTTGTGTTCTACTTATGTTGAAATTCACTGGAAAACTGCAAAAGAAAGTCTGCATTATGAAAAACTTAACTAAATAAATAGTAAAATCAGGGATATCTCTAAAAATACTTTTATAGACTCATCTAAGAATTCATTATGATTTAAACCAGATTAAATCTATGAAGTTAAACAATTCTAAAGAGCGTGATTCTTCAAGGATTATATAACAATTATTTCCTGACATTTAATATGACATTTAATAATTCCTGACATTTTAATATCTTTTTAAAGGGGGGAGGGGGAAAGAGAAAGAAAAAAAGGGGGAAAAAAGAGAAAGAAAAGAAAAAGACTAAGTAAATAAGGAGTGCATGCAGCTCTGCTTCATGAAGTTGAATGGCAATCCATCCACTGCTTTTCTAAATCAGAATAAACTTGTTTTTTCCTTCAGCCTGTTCTCACATTTCTCTCATGCTTCACACAGTATTACAGTGACCATTACTGTAACCATCACTTTTGCTACATGAAAGAGCAATACAGGATTCTACCACTGGGAATACAATACACTAAAAAAATTAGGAAAAAAAACAACTGCAACAAAATGAAACAAAAAGACCCCAACACCCTTTCAATTGCTAAGCATCTTTCTTTGTTTCCTGCCTTAGGTGCTGTTGAAATCACTCTGAACATCCTGCCCTCTCCATTCACCTTCTTTCAATTGACAAGGCAATTTAGCACAATTCGACTGTACAGGATCTTCTTGCTTCTGTTTATTCACTCTCCTCATTTTCTGAGGCTCCTGGACATAATCCAAACATGCCAATGTACTTTTTTCTCTTAATAGTGTTCCTTCTCTCAGCGTTTGCCAATTTCCCCAGCATAGCAAACATATAGTGTTATAACTACAGAGCACTTTATTATTTGCTGTATTATAGCAAAGAATAATACCGTGAAACATTCTTGCCCTCATGATTGTATTCGCAGCTCCTGTGCCTGTGTCCTTCCCTCACTCTTCCTTCTGAATTGCAGCTGGACAAAGGAAGAAAGGTAAAAGCTTTGTATTTCAAAGAAAAATGAGTGCACCCAGCAGGCTCCTAGGATCTAAATCATAAATTGGCTGGGAAAGGACAAGCAGATAGTAGCATGAACCTGCATTTCTTATGTGTCTTTAGCTTGGGACAAGCAGAGGCGAACCTTATTGTGCCAGGATGCTTATTTGCTGTAACTGGAGCAGTAAGCAAACTTCCTTTCTCCATTCCCACCTCTCTGTGGGTGTTAGAAGAGCCTTGTGGTTCCTGACTATGAAAAGATATTCAGAAACACCTGCTCTGTGTGCCCTGCAGCCCAAAGCCGAGTTTTGTCCAAGTCTGATGGGTCACTACAATCACTCCTGGTGGCAGCTGCTGGGTGGCAGCACACCAGTGCCCCCACCATGCAGGTACTGGTGCACAGCACAGGTGCCACAGGGTCACCTCCACACCAGGAAAGCCCCAGCAGCTCCCTCCATTCCAAACACAGCTGAACAGTGCCCCAGCTCCCTCCTGAAACAGAAGGGCATCATTCTCCTGAATGCTTTCACACAGAGCACACACACATTTCCTCTCTGCCCATTTCTGTATATGATTCCTTATACCCCCATCTTGTGGGCTTGAACTGTTCTAACAGGATTTTAGTGCCAATAGGAGAGGGTAGCAAATGAAAAAACAACAGGCTCTGCCTTTAGAGAAGAAAGATATCCCACCCATCTCTGAGGGGATGTACAGGGACACACTACTATCAGTTTTCGGAGGCCAGGTCCTTTTTGGATAGAAAGAATTTCTGACTTTACAAGAACATGGAAAGGAAAAATAAATATTTCTTAAAATATTTATAAGGTATTTCAACAATAAAAAAGTTCTTCATATTGTATTCCAGAACTTGCACTTTTAAATTAGTTTTAAATAAAATTGCTTTGAATTTTATACTGTAGTTAATCAACAGTATTTCTGAGGTTAACAAAAATTCCCTCTGCTGCCAATGTACAAAAAAATTCTAAATGCTTATTCTCAGAATAAAACTGGTACGAGCTAAGTATGCAACAACTAGACTATAAAAAACCCACCATACACTCTCACCCTGTCATTCCCAACCAAGAGTAGCCAATTTGTGACAATTAGCACATTGTGCACAGCACAATTCATCTGGCCCTTCACAGGGCTGCCAGACGAATTCTGGGTGGCTGTTTGCACTAGCACTTATCTGCAGTGCTGACAAGAGATGCTGGGCATCAGCAAACACCTTCTAAAACATGCAGCACTTTGGCTGCTGCTCCTACCTGTCAGCCACTTCGCAGTGAGCCCTTATCAGGAGGAAGAACACTTAATCACAGCTCTCCAACAGCTAATGTTAAAGGAGAAGACAGGATGACTTCTGGCAAATTAAAATCAGCTGAATTTATCACCCTTTCCCTCATGGCCACACTGTTTCCCAGACCAGTGTGGGATAGTTTTAATCCTTTGCTGTAAAACAACCACAGGGTTTTTTCTCCCTTTTCAATTGCCTTTTCCATGAAAGGCTAGGGCTTAGCAAAGAATAAGCCTGCAGAATTTTAGCTCGCTAATGCAGGATCTGGTTCCTCAATCCATAATTTAACTTACACTGAATACTTACTACAAAGCTATCCCTGCACAACATACTAAAGATATAAAATTTCTAAGCAGCACCACATTCTGAAAAATATTCCATATATTATTTACTTAGTAGCTAAAAATGGCTCTTGGATGCATCACAGATCCCTTAACACAGAATTATCTTACATATAAATAAGTATGCATAGATAATGCATGGTAAGATCTCAAGAAAATATAATAGATAGATATAAGGCCTATAATACAACATCTTACAGAAAAATTTAATGAGAGATGAGGTTCTTCAGGGGCTGTGGTCCTCAGACATGATGCCTTAACAGATTTTCAATAGGTTTCAATTTTCTGCTATTAAGAAAAGAAAAAAAAAGGCACATCTAAATGTGACCCAGAACTCATTTTCCTTCAAAAACTTCACAGAAATTAATGACAGCAAAAATGCCTATGGATTTGTACCTCTTCCTTTCTTTTCTACTCCTATCTCATGACTAAAATCCTGATCTTCCCTCCAAACCTCATTTTTCCACTAATATTTTCAAGAAATTACTGCATCAACGGCCTGACAAATGCACTCTTGAGAGGCATGAATGACAACAGCCAGGGAGCTGGGTTCAAACTCTGATAAATCAGTCTGAGAAAGAAGATTCTGAGACATGCACAGAATTACAAAACGTACTTTCTTCTTGAGTCCATTAGCAGACCTGAATTAAGTAGTTCTGACAAACACAGCACGTTCTGACTGACCAAAAAAAAAAATTCAACATTGAAATGCAATCTGAGGGCACTCCTGGAGCTGTATGGAAAATAAACATCTTCTTACAGCAAGAAGATGCACTGGATTGACAGAAAAATAGAGGTAAACTTTCAAATCACAGCAGCCACATGCTCTGTATTCTGCGGCTTCACTGCTCAGCATAAGCACTGCCCCAGCATGCCAGAGATGTGACTAAAGGATCAGGCTCCACATCTGGAAAGGTGGGCTGTGCCAGCTCTGCACGGCCTCTCTGGGGCTCATCTCTGCATCCCACAGCAGTGCTCTGGGCTCAGTTCCCCTCATACCCTGCAGTCCTCCCACTGCCAACAGCAGTTTGCTGGGATTTGTTAGCAGAAAAGTCAAAGGAGAGGGAGGAAGCTGTTCTATTCTGGCAGAAATCAAGCTTTTCTGATTATCTTGTCCTCAAAAACCCAACACATCTGAGGCTAGTGTTGCAGCAGTGATGACTAACCTGGACAGCTGCAACATTTCTGCTTACTCAAAAAGAACTCAATTTCAAAAAGAAATTGCCATGAGAAACACCACAGCAGATCAACATATACAAGCATCCCAAAGAGGAGCAAGAGTAATTTTAAGTAGGGCTAAATACTTAAACAAAAGCAAATATGAAACAATAAAACAGACAATAAGGAAAAACAAGTATCTGTCAACATACTCAAGCCACACTGTACCTCAACACTATACCCAGAGCTCTTCAATTTTTATTGATTTTATTTGGTAGCTGTGTCACATAGAAAGTGGTGCTCATAAGCTCAGAAACCCTTCAAGCTGGCATTTCACCAAAATAAAAAGAAAACCTTAAGTTTAAACTTTCCCTTTTACACAAAAGAAGGTATATCACTGTAGGACACGTGCAGCAGGAACTGGTGTGGGTTTCACCTGGAAAATGAAGCCCCTGAAATTCATATTTGTGCATCCAGTCCCAACATAAACAGAGGAGAGAGGACGCTGGGCCCCAGTCCAGCCAGAGGAGGTGACTGTGCTCCAGATGGCTGCATGTCCTGTGACATTTCACTCATGTGCAAGACTGTAGCTAACAGGAGCTGGAGAAAAACAGAACACTGCCTTGTTCTTTTAGTTATCAAACTTAAAGAGCTGTGCAGAACATCATAGAATGGCTTGGATTGGGATGGATCTTAAAGATTATTTCATTCCAACCCCCCTTTCCATGGGCAGGGACACCTTCACTGGAGCAGGTTGCTGGTCCACAGATACAACTCCTTCCCACCATTAGGGGATCCTAAGCACATACCCCTATCCTTGTGGAGAATGCTCTGGAGTCCCAAGTGCTCCAGGACAGGGACTCCCCTTTCCCCCTTACCTTTGGGGCTCTGCATCAGAATACACACACCCTGCTAAACAAGGGGTGGCACAGGGGGGTCTCTTGTTCCAGGCAATGCCCTGGTGTTCACAACAAACAAAACCAAACAGTTCCACTGTTCCACAAACTGTTACTGATGCCAAAGGTAACCTTCAGTACAGCACTGAGGGAGACCCACTTGCCATAGCTTCATAAACCTTCCCAAGGTGAGATGGCACAGTTCAAATTCTGCTGTAAAGCAGAGATTAGATTTGAAATTGGATCTCTTCCTTCTAATACTTTACTTATCAAGGTAAGGATATTTCAGCCTGTGGGTCACTGAAATGTAATGACAAGCACTTTAAGGAATTATTTTTAAAGCACATTGATACAATAGCCATGGAACTGTATCACCAGTGCTACATGAGAAAGAAAAGCCCACACACTAATATTCACATCTTTTATTCATATATTTTAGTGAGACTAAAAGTTCACGTATTTTCAGGTTCCCATAAGTGTAATGTTGGATATATATGAGGATGAAGATTGTAGAAGCTATGACTGTTCTCAGGTCCCTGGATATAACAAAAAGACTGGTGGGTGCTGGAAGAAGCCTTCCTATGCACGCAGCACTATTTCAAGGTTTTTCACATCTTCTGATGTAGATCATTTGGTTAAACAACCAGAAGAGAGAGTTGGCAGGTTGGGCAGTTGTATTCCTTTCCTTGGGATAACTTTAAAGGTATTTGCTGTTCCCATTGGTTTTTTTAACTCATGTTGCATGTGTGCAAGAGACAGAACAACACTAAAAGGAAGTATTACAGTAAGAGATGTGGAGGAGGATGGCTCCCTTCAACCAAACAACATATTCATCAGTCATGCAAAAGATCTTTGGCTTTTCTTCTATTTGCATGGCAAGTGCTGCCTCTCTGGCATAAAACTCATCCCAAGGGACGACACAGAGCATCCCCAGCTTTCTGCTTCAGTCTGCAGCACAAATCAGCACAGAACTGCATAAAGGAGACTCCCACCCAAAGACTCCACATGATGCTACTGACTTTGCTGTTAATGATCGTCTTCTTGCTTTTTGGGACATGAGGAGATAGCAATTGTGCAGTTATCAAAATCTTGATGTCAGATTTCTAACCTGTTTTTAAACGCAGGATGGACCAAAGACTAGGCCTAGAACAGTTAATGTTTTTCCTATGATAAATGTGGATCTGTTGAACTACTACTGTATTTGTCAACTGAGAGAATTGCCCACTATGTACTATTGAAAAAACTGCTAGCTGTCAATGAAGAGGCTACAATAACTCCAGAGAACTTTTCTAATGCCTGAGAGAAGACTCAATGTGACTCTAAGTGGACAGTCACAACAAAAATTATTTTAATAGTGTGCTGGACTACTGAACTCCAAACCTCATGCAAGAGGCACAGACAGCCCCTAGGAATTTCAATTATCAGTGGTATCTGTGGCACACATGCAAGCAGCACTGAGTTTACTTATCCATTTCAACCAGTGAATCTGATGAAGCTGATTAAATAACTCAGGGATTCCTAGAGAGAATTAATCCTGAGTAAAGTTATACAGCTACAAATTCACCTAGGTAAAATACAAAGCAGAATAATAGGCAGAAATAAGCCTTTAGCAAGTTTGAGGAAATTTTTTGTTGTCATTCAAAGTACCATTAGATGATGGAGAGCTGGCATTATTTATTAATTGGGTTGTTAATTTAAGACTCTTGCCAGAGAGCACCCATAAGACCAAGTGCTTGTACATAAACATAGCACTGTAAGTAGAGAGTTTTATTTTGAAGGAGTTTCTTGCAATGCTAATCCATGATTTTCACTTAGAACTAAATCCTTTCTATGCAGAAGCCCTTGTTATTAACATGCACAAAGTGCACTTGCTTATAAAACATCCATTAGGAAATGGCACCTTTCAGAAAAAGAACATACAAGCTGTGCTGGAAGAGAAGTTCTATCTTGCACTATCGTGCAAGGCAGGATTAGCAAAGGTATTCATGGCTGGAGCACTCCACCAAGATGAACACTTCCCAGTGCAGTGTTTCCCCTGTTCTCACAATGCACATTTCTCACCCTGTCTGCCAGAATTCAGATCTGTTTTAGTTACATGACCATCTGTTTTTTGAAAGGCTTTTCTTTTCTTTTTTTTTTTTTTTTTTGGTTTACAGATGGATGAGGTTCAAATTCTTGTTGTAAACCAGCAATGGTATTTTACAATTCATTGTCTCTGCTGCTTACTGTCTTGCATTAATTACTTGAAAGGAAGAACTCTCATGGGGAGAGACAGTTTTCCAAATGCATACAATTTTTAAACTAAAATAAGCATATAAAATAAATTTCCGATGCTTTAACTACAAATAGCCTAGCTTCAGGTTTGTAACCTAGTTCTGTAATCCTGTATTGGCTCAGGTTTCTCTTTCATGTCCCAGAATAAAGGGATGTGGAAGCAGAGGGAGTACTTTAAGGAGCTATCTACAGCATTATAAGCATCATATTTTCCCCTACAGAGTCTCACAATATCATCTGGCTCTTTCAAAGTCTTAGTTCTTCAAGTCTGATGTTTGCAGAAGAGACTCACTTACTTTAAAAAGTTCCCAAAAAAACCCAAAACAATAGACTTTTACCCCTTAATATTAAAGGACTAAAAACATTAAAAGTTGGTAGACAGGTATACGAGTTTTGCTTAAAAAATTTCATGTTTACAAACACCTCTCCATTTTTATTTCCCATTTAATCCCGTTTTGCAGTGACAAGCTTGGAACAGCAAACAAACCTCGGAGATACCACTAAAATATAGTAAAAGGGTCCTCATTGATACCATGCTGGCAAGTCTGGCAGGCCTTGATCTGCAAGCCATAACTCCACTGGCCACCAGCTCCCTGGCCCATACCTCAGGAGAAGGTAAGTGTCAGGAAGTCACTGAGAACAGCAGGATTTGGGGGCTCTGTTGCTGACCACAGCTGTATCAGATTTGTGCCCTGGTTCCAAATCAATACCACGATGCTGCCCTCAGACTCAGCACTGCTTTACTCACTGCCCCACGGTCAGGGACTGGGATTAACCCCCAGCCCCTGCCAGGCACATACACAGCCCCAAAAAGGATGCAAGGCTGGATTAGGGATCAGGCAGAGCCCCATGTTGGCTACTCCACTGTCGCCCTGATTTTTTAGAGTGCTGTGTTTATAGTTAGTAGCAAAGGTTCTCATGGATTTTGTGTAAACAATCCATGTTTCTATAACGGGCCAAGGACTGTTTTGTACTTTGGAGGTTGTTTTTCATTCTTCTTTCTGGGGTGGAGAATGTGATGAACTGTGTTTCTCACCTATGGAATTTGAGAGGTGGCAACCTCTTTGTCCAATCCATAACTGTCTGTAAAAAGGTATAAATATAAAAATAAAGAGAGGCTGGGTCTCTTTTGCTCTCTGCCCAGCCTTGGTCCGGCTGACCTCCTGAGTTGCCTATTTGTCTCGTGTCCGACAGAGCGACACTCCACTGTAGCAGAAGCCTTAATCTGCATGCCAACAGGGCATGGAGGGGAGCCAAAGAACAAACAATCAAGCAAAATGCTAAACAATCCTCTAGTTTACACCCCTGGATTATGCCACAGCCCCACTCCACCTGTGAAAACGGTGAGCTATGTGTTGTGTTTGCATTAATTTCCCAACAGTAAATCAGTGGTGCCCATGGAGCTGCAGACCCCGGCCCCACAAACAGGCTCTGCCAGGAAGGGTCACGCCCGGATCCCAAACCAGGCACAAACGCTACAGAAAAATCCAGCCCAGATCAACAACATTCGGAATCTCTGTCCTTTATTATTCCTTCACTGTGACTCCTTTGTAGGCTTCAGTTTTGGTTTCAATGAAGCAACTGTTTCGAGAAAAAGAGAAACTCTAAGAAGCAGGGGAAGCGTGACAGCAGATATAGAAGTGAAAAAATATCTAACAAGTGTTTTGCTCCAGTTACTTCTTGATTTCACAGAAAAATCAAAAGCAGATGCTTTATTTACTGTTCCCATTGTACTGTTTACTGTACTTCATCTATTTCCTGAAGTTAATCCCATTTTCCCCTTCTCATTTACTAATAAAAGAAGTGAAAGACACAAATAGTATAGACACGGAAAAGAAACAGACAGATGAGACATTTTTCATCATGTTAAAAATCATTTTCCAGACAAAGTCCCTACTAACCATGTTCTTCTCTGAGAGTAAATACCAAAATTACTCATCAAAACCAGTACTGTCTAGATGCTTCCAAGTCCTCTAGAACTACCAGGTTTGTGGGTTTGGAGTATTTTTAATGTTTTTAAAAAACCCACCCTAAACCTAAGAAAGTAGATTTTATATACTCAAGTATTCTCCAGCACTGCCATGATGACTGCCCAACATTCAAATCCACTCTAGAGTCATGACCATACTCCATGCATTCTTTTTTAATCTTGATTATTTCAACAGAAAAAGAATAGGCCAGAAAGAATCTCTGTATTGAAGACATTTGTCCTGAAGTCATATTGGATCCAAAGTAGTCAGGACTACATATTACAGTGGCAATTTATTTAAAATCAAGATAGCAATAAAAATGGCACAGGGAAAGCATTTGAACATCACCGACAAACCTGACTGTTGTAACATTTTCCCCACATTATGTTTCATCATCAAAATTCCAGCCCTGATTTTTTTTTCCGAATGCTGGGATGTGCCAAAGGATAATTTTAAAACAACAGTACAAGATGTTACTGACTGATACCTGCTGCATTTTACAACATTTTTTTTGTGCATCACACTGCTCCACATGTTCCCCTGAACCTGGGTGACACTGACAGCACTGCATTCTGCTCCTTGCATCTCACCAGACATTTTCAAGAAAAAGTTGATAAATCATTTCTGCCTCCCTCAACACTCAAAGGTCAAATAATCTCTTCATACTTCAGCAATGGTTCGGTTCATGTCAGAAACTGGAAGTGAGACTCTCAGTGTTCAGCAGAGGTTAAGTGATGCCACTGATGCCTCCAAGGCTGTGGTCAGCTATCAGAAAAACATCAGGAGCTTCATAGCACACCCCTAGACCCTCCCGAAATCTAAAAAGCTGTAGGAATACTTCAGCCCCAGAGTCAGGTGGAAGGTTAGCAGTAAAAAACCAACCAAACAGAAAATCCAGAGAGAAAGTGGTGTGTTGACACAAAACTGGGAGGGAGCTTTGAGGGAGAATTTAAGGTCTTTCCAAGAAAAAACACTGCAGAAGAGAGCCAGCAGTGCAGGCTGGGATGTTTCCTATTCCCTTGAAAATGGTGGCAGATAAGAGAGGAACAAAACTTCTCAGGAGAAAATGCAGAAGCGAGGGGTTGGTCCCAGGTTCAAGCAACTGACACAAAATGTTACTGGATATCAGACCTCATCCTGATCTGAGCAGAAGGCCCTGTACATCACAACAGACTCACACCAATGTCAGCTCTGCAGGAATAACAATCAACCCACAGTGAATGCCAGTCATGGCTGGCTGTGAATCAACTGACCCCAAAAAATCTACTATTGGAAAGTGTTCACACCATTAAAAACACCCATAAGGCAAATTTCTACTGAATTACATCCACCCTCTTCCAAATAAAAATAGTGAAGTGAATAATCAACTGTGGAAAGAGTTTTTTAAAAAAACTGAAAATATATTTCCTTAAAGCAGATACAAAAGGTTGTAGTGGCACTAACCAAACATAGAGGGAAAGACTGAGACACCACCTTCCCAAACCCCACTTCAAAGCTTTGCTATCTCCCAGCTTGGGCTGGAAGCAAAATCCCAAAGGGGACGTAATTTTCAAGTGCTGAACCTACTTTAATAAAGTACTTCAGATTCCAAGAAGGTGTCTTGCAAAGACTCAGAGTCTGTCTCTCAGAACTACAAACACAGCAGAAAGGTCAATTTAAACTCAACCTGTCTCAAGACAGCCAATAATGAATGCAAAGCTTGAAGAACAGAAACAGCTTCAAATATTTCAGCTAATAGCATCACAAAACCTGATGACAAGGTAACTTCACTGGTCAGACCTCAAGATCTGATTTCAGATCAGATCTGACTTCAAATCAGGAGAGATTTCAGGTACATCTCTCCTTCCTGTGCATATATAAAGTTAAAGCAAACGATCAGATGTCAATAAGTATTTTAATTGTCCTTCCTCTTGGACAGCTGGATTAATTCCTAGAGATTCCCCTTAGAGCCATGGGAATTGTTGCCAGGGCTATTAGAAGGATCTAGGTCCAGAAGTCCACAGTTCTGTCTAATAGCTGACAACCACCTATAAAGCCACAAATATTGGCATGTAAATATCTAGATATGTTCTCAAATACGAGAATCGTAAGCAGGGTTTTCTGTGTCTCAGCAAGACTCTCTAGCAGATACAGTGATCTATACACTGATAAAATCATAAAGGAAGGCCCAAGTCCAATTCAGGCACTGAAAACAGCCAAATGCCTTCCTCAGAGAGTCAAACAGGAGGTTCCAGCTGCCCACCACACCTTAGTTTTGCAAGAGGGGAATTATACAACTGGAGTACCACACAGAGAGCAATTATTCCATAACAGGTAGCTGTATCTAACAAATTTCAGTACTACATGGAAGATGTGATGGCACATGAAGGAAACCAACAGTGTCCATGGCAGAAAAAAAAAAAAGATTTTCCAGAATTTTTTTAAAGAGGGGAGTAAGAGGGCATTTCAGATGCACCTCCTATAACCCACCTTCCTCATCCCAATGTTTATCTTCTGCATATATAAATATATATATACATAAAAAGACATTGAAGGCATAATTCACAACTTAGTGAGCATCTCCAACTCCTGTTAGTTCTGCCTTTATATCCTCCCTATCCATCTAACACATAATCACCTCTCCAGAGGAAACTGTCCCAAAGCATATCAGAAATAAGACACACGTGCACCCACCACTCCCAGCAAACTGTCCTCCAAAGCACACAAAGCCAGGAGAGCGTGGTAAGGCACATCAGAAGGGGCTGATGGGACCAGCCCATGCCACCAGGTTTGAGAAGACAGGAGATGTGGGCAGGCAGCATTCTGCACGCCGAGGATGAGGTTTCACTTACCCAGCTCTCTACAGGGGAGTGCCACGCTCCAGCGGGGCGGCCGGGGGGCTCTGCCATAAGGCATTCCGGGGCATCACAGCACAGGAGCTTCAGGAAACCTAGAACAGGGAAGAAGTGAGTCAAGAGTGAGTGTGCCAAAGCCCCTTTGGAAACCAGCACTGCTGGCTTCCCACAGACAGCCACAGCTGAAAACTCTGCAAACAGCACGTCATCGAGGCTGACTAACCAAAACATTGTCTGTTAAAATGCAATTAAAGCTGGAAGTACGAGCGGTTTAACAGCTATTCACTTCAGAAAAATATTGCAATGATCTCAAAACCAAATATTTTTTAACCCAACAGAAATGCCCTGCAGCAGCTGGGTGACAGCAAGACAGTCAGGTCTTTGAGTCAATTCCCCACACACCTGCACCCACTCCCTTGCAATTGTCTCTAATTGGCAATGTGATTTTTTCCTAGGATTAGAATTCCAGGTGGGAATTGCAGGAGGAACTGTCTGTATGTCCACATAATGAATGCATTCCAGAGATGGGGCAGCTGTGATGACTGCAATTGACTTTGGTACAGACTGGCCTGCAAAAGGGTATAAAATGCTGGAATCTGGGCCAACTGGTCCCCTAAAGCTGCAGGCAGCTTCCAGGTGGATCCCACCCTCGCCCCTTCCCCAGGCAGAGATGCCTGCAGGGTACATCCAGTCTGCAGGCAGGGAACACACACTTTTGGACAGGTGAGTAACAGCACTAAGATCTGGTCATGTGCAGAAATAAAATCCAAAAGTAGCCACAGAAGTGCTTTGTAGCCTTGTAATTGTGCATTCTGCAAGGGCAAAGGTTGAAAACCTGCACATTTCTAATTGAACCTGCTTATGGTATAACCCTTTAGGCCTGATTTTATTATACACTGCATTGGCAATATTTAGATACTGTACTAGCAATAGATCTAATCACAGTCATCCACATAATCAGTGTCATACTTCTCACATCTGAGTTTTCTCTCTACTACTCTGCCACAAGTTAGCAAATGATGCAACTTCTTAAAGTACGAGCTACCCTTTCATCACAAGGCAGAGCTGACATATGCCCAAAGAAATTCTGAGCTCTCAGCATTTAAAAAATTTTATTTCAGCTTTATTTCACTGATACCCATTTCCAAGCTTCAACCATTTGTTAGTTCTGGTCATTTCAAATAAAACATTATATCTAGAAGCAAGAAAATAAAAAAGAACAACATTATTTCCATCACTCAAGAACAGTACAAGTTTAAAGATTATCAATGCCATTAATGTGATTAGGTTCAAGGTGACAATATATTGAAATAATGACCGTTATTAAAAAGACACCAAAAAATTAATGTGGATCTACTGAAAGGCTAAGATATAATTATGCAATTTGCCCTTCAACTTGCATCTAAGTGGTTTAACGGACATTTCCCAAAATTAAAGACAACATTTCATATTCACAAAGCTTTGTAGGCTGATAAACACAGCCTATGATCTCAAAATTTCAAAACAAAAGTAATTTTAAGAACACTGCATAACAGTAGGGAGTCATTGGTCACATCTACAAGTTGGCCCCATTAGTGTACTTCAAACTATCCTAAGAGAAAGCAAAAGGCAGAATCCCAGTGCCTCTGCCTCTCCTTGCCCCAGTTTCCCACCAAAAGAGCATGGCACTGGCAAAATGCTCCTGTATTTCCTCCACGCCAAGATGCATAAGTGGCATTTTTCATAACAAGCCCAGACAATCTGTTAGCAAGAACCACAAATTCACATCTAGCATTGAAAGGGCCAAAGTACTTGAACATATACAAATAAGTGAGCCAGGAGAATGAAAAGGAGCCAGAGACAGTAGCTGGTTTTATGTCTTCGGAATTGAGAATAGCAACACTGCTTATTTAAACCAGAATGCAGTCTACATAATCACAACTGGCAAAATCAAAACCTTTTGTATAGGCTATACTTGATTAAATTAGGTTAATTTTCACTATAAAATTAAAAAATAATTACTGGTTAAAAAAATAACATAAAATATCCTTTATCTAAAGAGTGTTGTAGCTGGAGGAGAACAGTTTGTTCTTCATACAAAACAGAAGAGACTAAATTGCTTGAACACAAAAGATAACTCAAATTCATCTACCAAGTTGTACCCAGCAACTTTGCAATAATTGCATACAGAACACAAACATGCTTTGTTGAGAACTCACAATATCTAATCAGCTATAATTCTAAATTTTATTTTCCATTTGTAAATTACCAAGGGAGCAAACTACAGAACAGGGATGTAAAATAATATTCTAGCTGGAGATATTTCGCTAACACATAAGCTTCTCCCCACCCCTTCCCTAATGCCTGCAAGGCTCTTCTGCTTCTGAACTTATTTCAATTGTTAGTTTCTCTTTGAAGGTATTTCAACTATAATGCAAGCAATGCTCTAATGAATTCTCTGTGCTGTGCTATCTTTCCCAAACAGTTCTTTTACATCATCTACAAATTTGGATGCTGAGATGTTCTTGCTATACTCATGTGCGTCTCTGTTTCTGAGGAATGCCAATATTTTCAAGTGAGACGTTTCAAAGTTTCTAAAGTTAAAAATAAAAAAAAAATAAACACACATCAAAAAAAGCCCCAAACATACCCCTTCTACAGGTTGATTGTTTACTCACATTAACCTATTTTGGCACTTTAGCCATCTTACCCTTCTCCACCTGCCCAGTTGCTGACTGGCCCTGCACAGCTCTCTGGAGCCAGGGGAGGGGATTTGCAGGGTCCTGCGAGTGGCACAGCCCAGGCAGCTCCCCAACAATGAACTTCACCCCTCTCCCTTACAAGGTTCATCCTCTCAGTAAGCAGATTTGGTAGCTTGCATTTGTCCCCAGGCTTGCCTCTGGCAACCATTATTTTGCAGATTCATGTGTAGTCACCACCATCCTGAGCTCCCAAAACACCAAGAGCTGCCCCAAAGACGTGATGTACTGGGTACCTCAGCAGAAAGCAGATGGCAGTTACCTCATGCTTGGAGCATCCAGAGACCACAGCTCTTACTGCTAAGGGACACTTCTGACATTGTCCCGTGCCATGCCTTCCCTATGATGGCATCTGAATACATTTTGCCACCAATTAAGGTCCCACTGTGACAAACAGCCTTCTAGAAGGGCAGAGGCAGTGGCAGCACAGCTTCGGCCTTTGTCTCCTGCTGCAGCAATGACAGGCAGGCTTTTCAGTGAAGGAAAAGTATTGTCAGCTGCATCTGTACACTGAACTATCCAAAACTAATTTAAGTAAGTTAAAAGGAGAATATTAAAGAGGAGAACAAAAGGCTACTGGTCTGCCTTATGAAACAGATTTTTTTAATATGCCAAAATATGCTTCTTTCAGGCCAGCAGTCAAGGGAGCAAATACCTCACTCTAAGCAGCCCAACTGCAAGAGCCATGCCAAGCTCACTAAAAATGCAAAGGCAAACAAAAAGCCAGAAATTCCTTCTATTCCACAGCATTCTGACAGGTACTTTATCAATGAATGAAGGACTTAAGCCAAAATTAGCAGTCTTGTTGACGCAGGTAATCATCCTGTGTTCTTTAAAGAAAAGCAAACATTTCCAGGTTGGAAAGCAATGACAAAAATGTCTCTTTTTGTGTAACCAGCAGCTGACAATTTTACACAATACATAATGCTATTTTATAAGTACAACATCAGCAACACAGTAAACATACTAACACTGACAGAAATTATCTCTGTTCTCTATTAATCTGCATTCTTTACAGATGGTTATTTATAAAAATTAAACATGGAACTGAAAGGTTATCTATGGCCATATTAGCAAACATCTGCTTGTGATTCTGATTTCATGTTTGCATGCTATTCTTGGAAAAGTAACCCTTTTTAAGATGTACCAGATGTGACCAAGTGTTCTTAATTGTGAAATATTTGTTTCAGCAATATAAAAGTTCAGGGCCAGGAAAGAAATCACATATTCTGAAAAGAGCAACTGCCTTATCCTGCTGCTGCTGAATTCTCCAGGGGAAAAGTGTTTCTGAAGAGGGAAAAATGCAGTTTATTTACTGTGCCACTACAGATAATTACTCTTATTTTTAAATGTGAAACATTCAAATGTATAAACATGGACTCACTTTCAACTCCCAAGCAGAGAAGTTATGAATTACAAGAACTGCATCACCTGTTCACTCTCAGGCATGGGACTGACAGAGTAACCTTCAATCTCCAGTGGCAGCAGCTTAAGCAGCCTTCCACAAACTGACTTTATAGATCTTGACTTGCTCCCCAAATGGCCTCACCAAGGTTTTTCCTGCTCACAACAAGAAAGAAACAGCTAACTGTGGGATGGGAAGGTGTTGCAGGCAGCAGATGAGAGCTACAGCAACCAGCATGAGGGAGTTAATGTAGACCAAACCAAGGAGAGATGGGTTGTTCAATTCTTTCTTACAGTCTCACTATAACCTATTAATGGCTTAACCTATTTCCTAAAAGTAATAATTTTATTTAAAAGTCCTGGACTGTCAAATTATTTGTTCATTATGTTTGATAGCTATACCCTTTGAATGAATAATACTGTTAAACCATAGGAAATAGATATAAAAAGAAAAGAAAGGAAATTAATAACATAAAATAGAATAGCTGACGATTAATTTAATGGCAAATAAAGAGATAACATTTCTAATTTAATTTTAATTGTTTAAAACTTCTTCATACATCTCAGAAAACTGAGCTACCCTGGTCTTTCAAGACTCACATTTTGCTCTTCACTGCCTTGCCCCACTAGTTCACATACACCTTTAGGACTCAGATTAAGTCTTCAAGAAGGGAACACACCATCCCTCATAGAAAACCCTGGAAGGTACAGGAGTTTGACCATGGTGGGCAGGCAGAGAGGCTGGCAGATCCTGCCCCAGAGGTGTGGGGCCAGGGTGCTCCCCAAGCCTCTGCATAACTCAGCCATGCTCTTCCTGGCACTGGAACAGGATTTTCATTTGGGCCTGTTGCCCATATAATCTTTGGGACCTGGAGAAGGTTCCTCTCCACCACCACACTAGGGTAAAAAAAAATTTACAAAAAAAAAACAACCAAAAATAAGTAAAAGTGTGTTTTGCCCTCTTTGCTTCCCCTTCCATGAAGCACAAGTGACACAAAAATCCGCACATACAAGAGGCAGGTCAGAGAGCTGCCCTGTGAGAAGCTCTGCTGAAGGGAATCTTATTCTTCAGTGAGCTACATAAAATGTAGCTAATTGAACTGCACAGCTCAATGTAAAGTGGGAAGAGTCTGCTTCTACTTCCTAACCACGGACCATGCAGAGATGATGCCTGCAGACACAGAACAGAACACAGAGCACACCTAAAGCCACCCATGCAGGAAGGCAATGGCTCAAGGACCCTTCCTGGGACAAACAGGCAATATGATCGGAAAATACAAAAAAAGACACAGTAGCAATGGAGCAAGGGCAAAGGAATAGAAACACCAGAAATCATTCATTTAATGCAAAAGCACAAGCAGATCTGAAATCCTTCCAAGCCTCTTCAGCGATGATATGCGCTTTTGTAAGCAGAAGTAGCTCTTAACATACTTTCTGCTTGAAATGGATTCCTCCTAATGGATTTCATTTCAATTTAGTGCAGAACAGCTTCCATTTTGGATATATGAAAGCATCCAAATGGTGTTTCTCACACACCTCTGCACCTTTGACGTAGTTTCAGATGCACCCCAGACAGACAAGCAAGTCACATACACACACAAGTGGTACATTAGCTACAGTGAACAGGAACATCTGCATTTAGATATGGCACCTTGAAATCTGTAAAGTAGCCAGGAAAAGAACTATTGTCAGCAATAAGTCATAAAGCTAATATTAATTCATATGGTTTCAGTCTCTGTTATTCTTTAAAATTATTCAGGATAGAATCATTTAATTTGGAAAAGGACTTTGTGGTCATTAAGTCCAAACATAAACCTAACTCTGCCAAGTCACACTTAATCATAGAAATCTAACCATAACTGCATGGCAAAAGCCAAAGAAAAAGAAAAACCTACCCTTGGTGAAAGTGAGTGGAAGGGCACCATACACTATATAAGAGTTTAGGTGAACGCACCTTAAAACTTTGTAGAAAGTTGACTACCCCTAGAAAATGCAGAAACTGAGTCATAAGAAGAATGCCCAGACTCTTCAGCCAGCCGCCAGGAGGGCACAGATTGGATTTCTCCTACTCAGTGCTCAATCTACTAGGGAAGACTTACCAAAACAATGTTTTTATTTAATGTCTTCAGGCATGTATCTCAAAATAACGTGATTAATTGACAAATACATAAAGACTACTTCCCTCTCTCCCTATTGACATTAACATATTCAGAATAAGTTTCCCAGCACTATCTGGACCACTAATTTTCACACAGCTCTCAAATGAAAGAATGTCAGCCAGACAAGTGGTATCCTTCCTAATATTCATCAGGTATTTTCATTTGAGCAGCACCACTAAAGACAGGACAGTGGAAACAAAGTACTGAGTGCTATGCCCTCCCTCTATCTGCCACACTGAATTCAGAATACCTGTAGATGGCAAAGCAGTAAAAGACTGGAAGCAAGTCTTGCCACCAGAGCTCCTGTTATTACCAGCAGCAGAGCTGCACTGCTGCCACAGCATCAGTGGCAGGTTTTCAAAGAAGCTGCAGCACGTACAGGAAGGCTTTACACAGCCAAACAGAAAATCTTCCGTTTCCTCTGGCTTCAGACTAAAGAAGCAAACTCGAAATCAAGACAATTGATGAACACACAGGGAAAGGCAGATGCCATGTTTCAGCCTGCACTAGAAAACTTCATGGTTAAAAAGTTCATGTTGGCACAGCTCCACTGAAGAACCAGCAGAGGATCTGAGCACTCGGTTGATGATGCAGCACTGGACAGTGTGAAAACCAAATAATACCTGAAAATGCAGCTATTCCAACACTGAAATGCACACTATAGTATGTTAGTGAAGATAGAATTTGCTGAATGACAGCCACTTCTTTCTTAAAGAAAGATGATCAGTAATATATTATTAATTACCAAAGTCATTAAACTTTTATCACAACTGTAATATCATTATTTCTTGTACTTAAAAATAAAAATGAGAAGTCAAAGTTGTTTCTTGCATTTTTTAAAACACAAGTCTTAGTACCAAAAATGCTGCTATTAAAGAGAAATTCATAGCTGAACAAAACCAGTTAATGTAGTGTTCTACTAACCTTCAGAAAGCTGTTAATATTCAGGATCTGCACAGCAGGGTAGGGTTGAAAAATTAATCCTTTTAAAGTTGAATTTCAACAACAGACAAAGGCATGTGTTAACTGAATTCTATTTATGGCAATCATCCAAATATCAAATAAAGTTTTCCTGGCTGTGCTTCAGTCATTCCCATTCACAGCTAAAGAGTACTTTTATAAATGTAGGCAGAGAGTATAAAACCTGTGTCTTGGTTGCATCCAGATCTACAAATCTCAGAAAAAGAAAACATTACTTAGTAATTGTCACTTCAGGAAACGCACCAGGAATGAACTTCTGAAAAGTCCATCCTGTACAGTGATAAACTCCAGACAAAAACCCAAGAACTCAAAAAAGACTACTGAAATACCATGGTGGACAAGGCAGAGCAACTAAGGAATGACAGAGCTGCACATATGTGAATAGAATAGGGTACCACTCTGCTGAACAGTTAAACACTTCAGCAATGTATTTGAAAGGCTTTAGCACATATAAGGAGTAGAATTTAAAGATGCATATTTCTCTCATAACACAAAATAGGAAGTGGTGGTGGTGTGGAAATCAATCTGTGCACAATATCTGAAGAACTAAAAGTTTAAAAAAAACCCGAATGTTACCATGTTTAATCTTACAGCATGTAGGAAAATGAACTCAGCATATGTGTGGAAAGAATCTAAATACACTACGTATGAAAATTCAATTAAGAAATTCAAACAGCTTCATTTTGCCATACAACACTGGTGGACACAGTTATTATAACAACGGCATTTCTTTATTCATGATTCTATACTAAGTTGAATTCTAAGGATTCTTGATTTTCTCCCCATCTTCACATTCTGTCACTACAAGGATTTCATTTCTCAAATGCTCAAAGAAACCCAAACCCAGTATGACCAAAGTATATCAATAACAGCTGTTTATCAACTGCTTTAAAACATTGCTATGGTTTCAAAATCAAAGTTCACCAGAAACAGAGAGGTGATGAGATTGCTACAGCCAGTCATGGTGCAGTGCACCCTTCAAATTTAGAGATGCACACAAGTCCACCTGATCCTCAGTTTATTTTTGTCATCTCTTACACTTGCTGTAGAACAAGAAAGGCAACAGCAGCAATGTCAGAATATATGCACTTCTTCCTTTTGAGGCTACACCACAATATTTGATATGAAGAATTAAAGCATAGAGGTATTTGGACAGATTGTCCCTACATTCCAGCTGTCTCTCAGGTTGAGTATTTTATTATGAACCTGGATGTAGAGGCTATGTTTTTGAGATTTGACGTGGCCTAGTAGTTCCTAGCATGATGTTTAGCATCTTGAGCTCACAAACCATCTTCACCTTTACTCATTTCAGTGAAACATTGTTATTAAAAGTTGTTTTCTTCCAACATCCCCAAAGGTAAGAAATATTTGTGCTTCACTCCACCATTTTGGTTTCTACTTATAACTCAACTACTATGTTTGATAATAAACATAATTTTTTAAAAGAAACATGAGGTACTGTTTAACAAACAGTACTTCATGACACAGTTAAAAAAAATCTATGCTGAAAGTCTGACACCTGTAACGCCACTGCTAATAAACTGAGTGATCAAGTAAATGAAACAGATGTGTTGTATGAAAGCAGTGGAGCTCAAGACTCTCTTATCACACCAGCATGTCTCTCTGGTATCACAGGATCCCAGATTAGAAGATAAAACTGTATCAATGTTTAAAAAAAACCCACATAAAGCAATGAGAGGCAGCCTGTATGCTTCATTCATTTCATACAGTCAGAAGGGAGCTCAAAGAATGGCATATGAATCCCAGACTTCCTATTCGGCTTTCTGTCACATTCAGCACCAACAACAACTACTTTGAACACGCTCATGATGGAAACTGGGGGGGAAGGACGAAAAAAAGAGGATTATAAAAAACCCCTAACCTTTTTAGTAAGAGCCTGAATGAGATAACAGAAGCATGTCTTATGGACAGCATTTGTTCAAAGTAAGCTTTCATCAAGCACAAGGTGATATGATTCCATCTCAGGCTCTGCATTTACAGGCCCTTTGTTCTTTCTAAAAGCAGCACTGCCAACACACACCAAGCCTCCCTTAGAGTGCAGATACAGACAGGTGCAACTGGATGCAACAGGATGTGCATACGCAGCCACAGGCAAACCTGTGTGATAAACACTGCACCCAAAAGGAATTCCTCAAGGAAATAAAGGTGCAGGTTGCTTGTAAACATGGGTTATGAAACTATTAAGCAAGTTCTTCTGCAAAGATGCTTGTCCATGGGTCTCATGAGACAAGGAGGAACCTAAGCTGATGACAAAATATGAATGAAAGATTCTTTTCTGTGCTACAGAGCTAAAACGCCAACAGAATTGGACAGAGACAGCAATAGAAGTCAGGAGTGTAACTGCTCTGGAACTGCCACTTTGTGTAAAACTCAAGGCAGGCAGCAAAATTTCAAACTTTACTATCTATTAGCCCACTTCTTTTCTGTGATAGTAGCAAACTATAGGAAAGGAAATAATAAAGTTTAGAAGAGGGCTTCTATTGTGGCACGCTCCAATTTCTGACAATTAGCTACAGACTTGTCACATTCACCTTCCTGCCCCATTTCACACAGCAACTTGCATGACCCTTTCAGTTAATGGTCACATTAGTAGGTCGTGTTACCCTGTGCACAAGGAAAAAAAAATGCTCACAGTTAACAGAAGCAGCCTCCTGTTTTCCAAACATTCTCTGGTGCTACTAGCAAAACTTCCTGATTCTTCTGTTGGACGAGCTGCAAGAGGCAGATGTGTGCAGTACATCCCCCCTCACTTAGCACTCAGCATTGCTTGTCCAGCATGGCATCTTCTATGGGCCACAGAAAGCAGGCAAGTGTTATTACAGAAAGAAGCTAAGTGTTAATTCTGTTCCTGAGAACTGCTAGCGTTAGTTCCAAAGTTCAAAACTAAAAGCATCTATAAAGCACCAGTTCCACCAGTCACTGTCCTGCAAGCGTTATCCTTCGGGCCATGGAAACAAAAAAGTTCTTTTGGAGAACAAATCAATAAATAAATAAATCACCAAACCCCAAATGTTGTATCAACAATTCTCAACAATCAACAAGCAAATTGCCGTCATTTAACATTTAACCATGGAGGAAAATTGTGGTTTGACTATATGACATCTTTAGGGCAAAAAAAGCTATTTAGGAGACTACAAATGTTTTTATTGTTGCTTCCACATGACAGAAAGTCTCCGTTTTACAGTTACTCAGCTGCATAAAACAAAACTGGGGGGCTGGGATGGCAAATACGAAGTCCTGCTCATGCTTGCTGCTATGCAAAAATTCAGCTTTATTAGTACACACATATTAGTTTGAAATTCTTCAAAATCAATACATCAACTAAATTAATTACACATTTAATCAGTTCAGATATAGTACCTGACATTTGGTGAACTGTTATAGTCACAGTAATTCAGCTAACCTGGTTACAATGAACAGCTAACTTTGCTGTATTTTAATGTTTCATGTGATACTCAACCACAGAACAACTAGCCTCAAGGTTTTAGGTTTTATGCCTCAGTGATTTTTTTTCTCCTACATTACTAATTTGTTTGTTTATTTGAGTTAGTTTATTTCACTATGTATGGGACAGTATGTTTAATGTCTGGAACTTTCTAAAGTGAGTAAGGGGACAAAGGTGTGAAGGTGGGGTTTGGGCTCAAGTTGCTACACATCATTCTAGAAGTTACTGGACACAACAAATCTCACAAACATATCCTTCACATACAGGTCTACAGTAAAATACTGAGTCTGTGAGGTGGCTGCTATGTAGTGACAGTCTGCCTGAATACCTCTATGTTTTAATTCTGTGTGCCAAATACCATTGAACAGTCTCAAAAGGAAAAAGTGACTGTATTTTTCATCACCACCATTGCATTTGTTGTTCTAGAGAGAATGTAAGATGTGGAAAAATTAACCCCATCAGGAAAAAATTATGCACGTCTTAAAAGGCTGAGAAAAATTGTTCTGAACATCAGTAAATTGAGGGTCGGGAGGACTTCTGTGTGTCTGAATTCAAAGGGTGCATTGCACCTAAGGAACTAGCATGACTGGCTGGAGTGTCTGATTTGCTCTGTATTTCTGGTGAACTTTGATTTTAAAACAATAGTTATGCTTTAAAGGAGTTTATAAATAGCTTTATTATTGATGTTCTTTGGTCATACTGTGTTTGAGTTTCTTTGAGCACTAGAGAAATGAAATCCTTGTAGTGACAGAATGTGAAGATGGGGAGAAGATCTAGTATCCTTAAAATTCAGCTTAGTACAGAATCACAAATAAAGAAATGCCATTGTTATAACACCTGTGTCCAGCAGTGCTGCATGGCAAAATTATGTTCTCTTTGAAGGGATGGGCAACAGAACCTGAGACAGATTCTCACTGACTAGCTTAGTCCACCAAAGAAAGAATAAACAAAATTGTGGTGTAAATATTTACATCACTGTACTTCGTATCTTTGAATCTTAATAATTTTCAGCTTATTTGGTGCCCTTTGCAGATATTTGCTCAGAACTTTTAAAATGTCAGCCATAAAAACAAAACCAGTAGGAAAAAGTACAACTTTATCACTCGTTAAAAGTTGCCAGCGGCTCTCGAAGCGGGCAGCCAGCAGAAGAGAGAGCCTCTTGTTCTCACCCTGCACACAACGCCCCACGTAACCTTTAAAACTCTGCTGGACACATAAAATGGCATTGATGCACCAGCCCCGGCGCACAGAGCGGCTGATGACCCGCCGAGGACAGAGCCTGCCCTGCGCGCTCCGCCCGGGCAGAGCCGCCCCGCCGGGCGCGGAGCCACCGCGCTCCTTCCCGCGGCCGCGGAGAGCTCTGGCAGTGCCCATCCCTCCTCCGCACACCAATCCCGAGTTCAAGGGGCACAGGACGCTGAACGCCTCCTCGCTGTGCCACAGATCTCCTTCCACTTAACCTCAGAGTTTCTCTTATCAGTTCCCCCACAAACACGAGGGAGATTTTCTCCTTCATAGGAAAAAAAAATACTGAGAACCATTAATTGCTGTGCTGAATACTAGTGAATGGGCTGATTTTTTGTGAATGATATTAAGCATTCAGAGGTCTGGTCTTTATTGAGCAATCCAGAGACCAAGCTCTGTGCCAGAGGCCGTAAAGAGAACCCCATAAAAGAATTGGTTACAAGACTTGCATTATGAACCAACAGAAGTACAGTAATAGGATATTAATAGCTACCCATGGAGACACTTGGTTTACAAAGAAAATTCGTAACACTTGGCATAAACAAGACAACACCTTGAAAACAGTAAAAAATGAAAAGGTTAACCTACCAGTAAATCCTGCACCTATGAGAAACCAAGGAAGGCAGAGCAGCCTCACTGCATCATTTGAAAACTTTTAGATGCTATTGCAATTACAGTAATTACATCAGAAACTAATAAATGGTCACGGGTTGTTAGACACCAAAACAATAACTCTAGTCAAACAATTCAACTGCATGCTGGTGCTCTGTTAAGATTAAAGCAGACATTAAAAGGAAGAATCTCTCAGACTCACCCGCCTCCAAGCTTTTGCCCTCAGGTTTTCCCTCAGTGAGCTCCATCCATTAGGACCTAAAGAGGAGCTCAGACAGGAGGCTAGAGTGCAACTCCTGCTTTTTCAACAGCTGTGTCATTTAGCTGCTTTGAGGATAGTTAATGATGCTTATTAGCATGCTGACAGCTGATGGATCCATCATTAATACCTTTAGTGAATACACCAGCAGCTATACACTTCACTGTAAGACAGACAAAGCCTGAGAAACTGCATCTGCACACAGTGAACTGGAGCTCAGCAGCACAGCACTCATAGGTCCATTTTTTTCAGCATTGCCATCACTTGAAAAGAAAGGAAATAGCTTTATGCTTTCTTGCCCCAAGGATGTTGGTTTGTTCATCCAGCTGCAGAGTTTTAATAGGAGACACATAAACAGACCTCAGCAAGTTACAATGCTAGGGTACAGGAGAAGTGGGTTTAAACTTACTTAGGCTGAGGATTTGCTGAATGTTTTTCTCATTTTCCTGCCAAGTGATGCTGAAAGTGCTAACTAGGGGCTGAAGTAATTTGAATTCCTCAAATTACCACTCACAGAATTACCTAGTACATCTTAGAAGAAACTACTACAGAAGAACTGCTAGTTTGAAGGGAGTAATGTACAAGTTAACTTGAAACACTGCTGAAAGTGCTTCAAACTAATCTGTTTGTCTATTACCTAAAATGCCCTAAAGTATTCATAACCAGCTCTCATGTTTCAGAGGAGCAGAGATAAACAACTTTTCTAGGTGCACAACACAAACAGACAAAGCTTCAGGAACTAGGTCCAGGTCTTGGCTCTGCATAATGGTTTGCAAATGCTAGACTTTGGACTTCTTGCACACCCAGTACTTGGCATTGCCTCATAAGCCCAAGCTTCATGGAGACAGGATATTAAATATAACACACACAGCTTTTTCTCACTCTGCATCTCCTGCCCCAAGGAGGGCATTTTACCTTGGATTCCAAGGCACCCCACTTCTCTGTGTGCAAAAGAAACAGCCCAAGCACCCAGGTGAAACACTTAAATCAGGGAACTGGTCTCCTTCTTCTAAAAATCAAACTGCAAAACCACCTGATAGGCAACACAAAGAACAAACTCAAGATCTAACACAGATGCACACCCCAGCATACAGCATAGAGGCTGGAGAAACCAATAACCCATAAAGCCATTTTCAGATTGTCCTGAGAGATTTGAAAACGGATGGAGCCTGCATGGACATGATTGAATCCCGCCCTGGGCAATCTGCTCTGACACCACAGCTGCCCCTGCTCTCTGCTGGAGACCACTCTGGAGACTTTGTGAGGTCCTTCCAGCCTGGTTTATCCCATGAGTTCTTTCCATACATGCTACAACATGTCATGCCATTGGACTTCGATGTTATTCAAGCCTCTGGAAGGTACTATTACGGAGTCACACACTGATTAATTAAAACTGATTCCATGAATAAGCCTTTGTATCTTCCCATTTTCAAATTTCCAATCTGGTACAAATTTCCCTTATTATTGGGAAGAGGCAACACAAATAACTTTAAAAATACTATCAACTAGATACTGCAGTTCTTCAATATAATTTCTGAAGCAAGATGTTTGAAAAGCAATTTATGTATAAAATGCACTGTCTTCATCCAAATTTTACCTCACCCCAAAATAAAATAATTAACTGTTTCTTCTGGAAACCAACCAGACAGTAGACCACAACTCTTTTCAAAATCAGAAAAAGATTTTTGTTTAGGAAGATTCACTAAACTATGAACCAGATCTTACGATTTTGTGATAAAAATTAACTTTCCTAAATAAAAAAAAAAACTTACAAAAACCCCATGCATTCTTTTGAAAACCCTTATTAGGGAAAAAAATGTTGCCGTTTAATGGCTATTTATTAGATACCAGCTGAATTTCAATAATGAATTGTAATTCAGGACCATATCATCTATTTATATCCACTGTTCTGAGCCAACTGCAGCTTACTGCATGATTCTGGAGATTTTGGCCAGGATTTCAGCATAGTTGGCAAATGCAAACTGGCAAGCTCTTAGGCAATTAAAGTCTTTATAATTACTATACCATCACATGCAAGAATGATAGAAATGGGACTGGATGAAATACAGAAATCCTGTAGTCATGCTTATAGCACGTGACTCCTTCAATATTTCTTTGGTGATTTTACAGTAGCATACTACAACCATCCCATCGGTCTTTAAACTGAAAATGTTTAAGTATTAGCTCCATGTTCCAATTATGTTAAAAGAGGATTATCCATACTAAAAAGTGGTTTATTCAAACTAATGTTACAATGGAAAGCATTTGCTCACTAAATGCATAATACATGTTCAGCCAAAGTACTAATTACTTACTCCATGACTGAGTAACAAATACGTATAATCCATCCTTATGGATTTCAACATGAAGACAAATAACTTTAAGAATCTTCCAGCAAACCTTTCCAAATAATCTCTGTACAAAGTCATAGCTAGGAAGGATAGAATATATTTCCTAATCACAGAGTTTAGACTCTTGCCAGACAGAATGCTGTTTCCAAGGTAGGACTTGTCATTACAAAGCAATATTCGGTCTTAACTATCTTGGCAGTCCATGTTCTCTTTTATATGATCCCAAGAGAACCTTGTTGCTTTTCTCCACTGGCTTCCCAATAGCCAAAAACATGATGCTGAACTCTCACATGCTTGTAGAGAGCTGTCTATTACTCTGTTTTATGCAATATGGCAAGAAAAAAGTTGGTTTAAATAGAATATAGTCAATTGTAAGGAAAAAAAAGTATTGCTATGTTTCACTTATATAAACCTTCCTAGGTCAAAAAGCTATACACAATTAGTTTCTAAAACAATTAGAAAATGCTTAACTATAAGTAGTCTTGCATACTCTGCTGTACATAATACCTGAGTAATGCAGCAAAACTGAATTTATGCAATGTAGTTTCAATGTATTCTAAGTAAAGTACAGGATAGGGTAGGGATGTTGGCCACATGGTGAACACCACAAACTGGAAATTAATTGGTAAATATGTATTTTGTTTGTTTCCCAGAAAATCTTGGGAAGACTTGGGACTCCAGCTAGGGAAATGTCTGTTTGAACTACATAGCCAGGCTCAGGAACAGCAGAAGTGCAGCACCCACCAGCATCAGCTACACCAGCAGAGGAGGAGGAGGATGTGGGTATGTTTGTGGTCCAGAACTCCTAAATCTGACAATATTAAGTTGCATTCTTCCAGAGTTAGGGGATCCTTTAGTCAGTAGTGCAAGCAGGACTTCCTTCTCCATCCTTGTAAAGGAAATTAAGAATTCAAGGTTTCTTGTGCTCATGCCCTTTTGGGATAGAGATCACAAAAAAGCTGAATGAAAGGAAAGCACTAGGTAGACCAGGTGAAGAATATAATGCCAGCTTTTGTGAGTTGGAGCAGCATGAAGCTGTAGCTGTAGCTTTATGTATTTGTAGCATCTTAGCAATAAGCAAACCCCAGAAGTTTTCAGTTGTGGTGGGTTTAACTTGGTTTAAATTGCATCTTTCATCGAATACTCATCACCAATCACAAAGATTTCAAACACTCCTCTAAAACTCCATCTTGAAGGAATCCACATTTTTTTAGTGGCACTGACTGAGCACAGGGTACCCAGAGAGGCTCTGGAATTTCCATCCTTGGAGATGCTCAAAAGTCACCTGGACAAGCAGCCCTAGGTGGGCCTGCTTGAACAGGGAGGTTGGACAAGACAACCTCCAAAGATCCCTGTCAACCTTAGCCATCCTGTGGCTCTCAACTGAACTCCTACCAAATTCTACAGAGGCACCATTTCTTGTCTCTAAACATGTACACATCCCTAAGAAGGGATGTAGAAAAGTAACAGCTTCCACTGCCTCTCCTAAGATCTAAAAACTGATTTTAGTCTATAGGGCATGGAAAGGGGAAAAAAAGTAAAAAACAAAAGAAAGGAAAGAAAAAGAAACTCACACACACAGACAACATGGCTTATATTTTAGGCAATTTAGGACCTAAAGTAAAAAGTTGCATAATGCTACAGGAGAAAGGAAGAGATACAGGAAAAGAACCTAAAGCTACCCTTTTTTAAAGAAACCCATAGTCCACAAGACTTACAGACTTACCATTAAATTGCATAAACCCAAACACTGTATCAAGTGATTTGGAGATACTCTAGCCTCTTAGGGTTTCCGGAGAGATTTTCAGTGGGGAACTACAGAAGGGTTTGTTTCCCCTCTCCCATCCAATCAAATTGGAACAAAAGGGATAACAATCAATCATTTTAATATCACCTTGATTTATAAAAAATAAAAAAGGGGAAAAAAATCCAAAAGCAAAACCAAAAAAAAACTCCAAAGCACTACCGATATTTACTATCAAGGGATGATCTTGGAATAACCACTGCACTGTCCCAATTCATTCTGTCCTTGACACAAAACCAGTTCTTCGCCTGGCATTACCCACCACCCTGGGACAGACAATGTTGTTATGCCAAGATCTAACAGTACACTTCAATGTCAACAACAAATATCTCAGCATTTGCTTTTTGTGTGTACATGTTTAGAGTTATTTCATTTCATGCTGGCTTGGAAAACCATCATTCCATTATTTAATGAATTCTAAGGCATTCAGGAATATAGCCAATTCCAGCTTGTATTGGATAAAAAAATTGAAGAAACACTATTATTCAACTGTGCTGAGGGGGAAAAAAAAGAGAAGCAGTCTTGCATATATACAAACTATGTATACAAGTTCTGAGGCATCTTTAGTGAATCCAGATCTATGAATACAAATCTAGAAGGACTTATAGATAAATGCAATGTCAAGTGTTATGTGCAAGTCTTCACTGAATCAAGACCAAGGACCACACCTTCTCCAGTCAGAGGGAACGAGATATTTGGTATCACAGAGGAATGTCCCTTTGCACCGCAGCACGACACATTCAAGGAAAAGCTATTTATTTTTTGCAGAATTAAAGAATCAGTGATGCCTAGCTGGAACGCACTGCTTTGGAAGGGGCCCAAAAGCTCAAGTAATTGCAATGGACTGGAAAGGCCTTCACCCCCAGGTCAGCAATTTACATTCCAGCTGGGCTATTTATGAGACAAAGCAGTTACCACCAACCACCCTTTGAATGCTCAAGTTGCCATTTTCGGTACCATTGCCGAGGTGCAAACACACACAGATACCGTGACAAACCAGTCACGTGCACTGTTTCAGTAGAAGAGACCAGGACAGAGATAATGCACAAATTATTTAGTTGGTTACCACAAGCCAGCAAAGCTGGTCTGCAATAAAATTCCTCTCTATAGGCTTGAGATTCTGCCCACCATAACAGTGTCAAACACAGAATTGGCAGAAGGAATGGTAAGCAAAAATAATGTCGTCCTCCATGAGATTTAAACTCATTAGTTTGATATAAGTGATGAGTCAAATAGGAAAAAAAAGTCTATATTTTTTCTCTTTTCCTGCCAGCTAACATTAGTTCCACCCCACTTTCCCAGTTATTTCTTTAGTTTTCCTCCCTCTCAGCTTGCTTTGCATCCTCTGCTTCTTGCTCCAGAGCATGGCCCTTTTTCTTTGTCCCATATTTACCACCCACAATCTACTTTCTCCTCATTGCTTTCTTCACTACTTCTAACTTAGCTTCCAATAGTCTGCAAACCCTAACTGACTAATCAACATAACCATTGGAAAAGGGGTTTATCTCTAAGACTTCCATATCTGTACAGCAAACTTTAAGCACCTAGGTTCGCAGTACACACATAAATTTTTCTGTATGTTTGTAAAAATTTCAGGTGTGACAGGGATGCAATAGAGCATCAAAAAAAAGTGAAAATTCAACCATGGCTGAAAGCTAGAACAGGAACTAGAAATAAACATCCTCATTTTCAGCTCTGAGTGAAAGGCAAGCTTCAAAATCATTAACTGTCTCCTTTTGCTTACAGCAGGAGGTCACAGCAAATGTCAAACACAAGAGAGCTGCTCAATTAAGGGCAACCTTACAAAATCCAAACTGTTACCAACAGCAGCCTAGACGTCAGCTTTGCCCCAGCAAAGCCACTGTCCGGACAGCCCCTGTTACACAAGGCTCCACACTAAAGAGCTGCCAAGCTTTAACCTTCAATGAGGAGAAACTAATTTATTCACTCAAGAAACAAAACTGCCCTACCAGAGCACTAAATTCCTTAGGAATATGTAAGGGGGGAAAAAAAAAGGCAAGCTAACTTTTCTCACCTCTTTCTATAGCCTAAACCAAACGCTACACACATGGAGTACCAGTACAGTAATTGATCACAGAGCAACAAACAGGACATTGCTACGTCAAGCACTGAAAATCGGGAGACAGAAAATCAGCTAATCAGAACATCTATCTGTTAAGAAAAAAAAAAAATACTCAAAACAGAAACAAATAAACAAAAAACCATGACAAAACCAATTATGAATATGAATACAAAGGCAATGTTTTTATGGGGGGGAAAAAAGTTACCAAATACAGGAGTTTTATTTAATGGCAATTTTATTGTTGCACATTGAATACTTTGGAAAACATAGCTGATTTGAATTACAACAAATTGTCAAAACAGTTTTAGAATAATTTTCTGCCATTCAGGAAAAAAAAAATATATAGTTCCAGACACAGGAGCATTGAAAATACTCAGTACTAAACTTCCTTCTCTAATTGTGCAATGATCTGAGGATAAAGGTTCTCTAAAATCTGAGCCTGAACTATGGCATTATAGAAAGTCTTTGGGCCTATGCACATCAGTCAGAGCTCCAGGTACACACAGTATGAAATCAGAGGAGGTCCTGGCTGCAGAAAGAGTTGTGCACTATCAGTGATGCACCTCGAACACTGTACATACAACATGACCAGCTGTGTGCACAGAAATTCCTGCATGCATTAGTTTGGGTGTCATCAAAAGAATTTGAGATTAGGTTTGGCTTGGTGAACACACAGTTAATGAAAAAAAATAGTTGGTATAGTTAGTCAGAGGTCTAGCTTGGTCACTGTATGAAAACGTCATTCTTAGAGAGAATGAGGATACAGAGTTCTATGCATACTCACTGCACTTCACACAGTTCACAAGGTCAGAAGGAAAAAATAAATAATATGGGTTTGATATCCATCTCTAACATGCAGAAAGTCAGTTTACCAGAAGTCTACAAGAATACATCTTAATGCAAGATGTTATGCAATACTTTGCCTAATAGTCTAACTGTGCTTTCCCAGTAAGCAAAAGCTACTGTCCAGGCAGCCTTCCTGAGCAACCAGAGACGTGCAAACGATCAGCTGGCGATTTCCCTGGGCAGTATGCAATGCTCATCTGCAGAACTCCAAACAAGGATTTTGAAAGCATTAGGACAGAGGAAGAACAACAAATAAAAGCACATTAAGAATGACTGGTTTTAAACAGCAGCACAGATATGCAGCACTAAACACGACATTTAAATATTCTAAGAAGCTGACATCACCACATTGCCCAGTACTGCATGCAGGGGCTGAACTTTGCCAAACACGAACAAGCCAAATCCTGCTCTTCTTGAAACAATAGTTTTGCATGTACTCCAGAAGCAGCAGAAAAAGTTGACTCGGCTGAAAGCAGATCATACCTCTGGGCACACACATGGGCAAAGACACGCAAACCACCCCACTAAGCATCTTCCAGACCCTCACACGGTCTCTGCGATCAGAGCAGCAGGACTAGGGTTGCGGACCCCGCTCTTGGAGAGCTGCGCTTTCGTCCTCAGGGCTCAAAGGAAAAGCTCCCGACTCCAACTGCACATTCTTAAAGGATTTAGGTTGGGATTCTTTTCCTCCAAAAAGCACAGTCATTTTGTTGTGCAAAGCTTCTGACAGTCAAAGCATGCAACACACACACACACCCCCATCATGTTTTTCGGGGTAAAAGCAGTTTCTGTGGTACTCCATGCTTACCCATAAGTAACTTCTAAGTTTGACATATTCCTAAGTTTACTTACAAGCAGAAGACTCGCAGGCACAGGCAGGCACGGGGACAGCCAGAGCGGCCGGAGGATGCGGTGCTCCCGAGCCGGCTGCTCCCGCGGCGGCTGCCGGTGCCTCNAGGCACGAACTGTGGAGCTCCGAGGGCTGTCCCGAGCCCCTCCGCGCGTGCGGAAGCAATGCGACCCTACTATGGGCGACCCCCGCCCCGAGATGCTCTCCCCGAGGCGGCGGCTTGCCTGCAGCTGCAGGGTAGGGATTGCCCCCGTGCTGTCAATCACCTCCTCGGTGAGGGGCTATAAATATTTATTAGACATCCTAATAGCCGCATCTAGCTAAGCGGAGCATTTTGTTCGTGTCGCTCCTGTGCTTCGAACCTCCCAAACCTGTCCTACACGGGCGTAATTTGAACTCGCTCACGCACTGGCCTGGATGGGTCCACACTGGGGAAGAGCTCTCCTGCCACAGGCAGGTGCAGAGATATGCCAGAGGGGCATCAGCCTGTGCCCCAGCCCCTGAAACCTTCCTCTCTCCTTTCTAAGTACAGTGCTGGCTTGAGTGGTTTCCATCAGAACAGGGAGGCGACAGTCTTCTTCTATGGGAACATTGTATTAGCAGTTCTGTTCGGACAAACTGGGCTTCCACACTCTAATCGGGCTGTGAAAAATATCTTAAGCAAGAATCTAAATGCACGAGGAGCCCAGAAACTAAACTTGGATGCAGTTATCTATGTAATCTGATGGAAAATGAGGATGAGAAATTATGGAAACTTTCAACAATTTCATGCATGTTTTAAAAAATGTCAAACAAAATATACAGGGTCTTAAGAAATTTATATGAAAGAAAAATACTAAATTAATCTCTTTTTCCTAGTTGTGGTTTCCCCCCCCCCCATACAAATTATTCTTGGTGCTGCATGGAGCTACACTGTTATTGCAATCTTGCAATACCACCTGCAACAATTTCTATGCTTGTAAATTTTGTTAATCTGAGAATTTTAAGTGGAAAGCAAGAAATATCAAAACAGGCAGCATTTAAAAGCTCTGATTATAAAGTCACAAGTTTGATTTAGTTTATTTTGATGGAGGATGATGGTTTTATATTGCAGGTATGTTTAAAATGGAATCAGCTAGTAATGCAATTTTTGGTTTCTGCCTTTCTCCACCTCCTGTTCCCAACTAGCTGACACTTCTGTCTGGAAAGTAGACAGCCTGAACTTGACCTTTCTATCAAAAGGCATGAAGTTTTGCCTGCATAGTGTGCTGGGCAAAAACCAGCGGCTATGAAGTTAAATAATCCACTTAACCATGAGATAGAGCAGCAACACAACTTCAGTAGCGTATATCCTTCCAAACTTCGTGCTTGCTCATATAGATAAGGCGGTTTCTCCATCTCTCTGGGATTTTAGAGTATGAGATGTTTTAGAGAGAGGTCTTATTACCAGGACTTTGGTTCTGCCAAGTGTGATACACTGCATTTACATCTATGGTAAGAGGCAGTATTTGTAATACAGCAATGCGCAAAGGCTGCAGCTGAACTGAGACTCAGTTGGGCTTTTCACTGACCAAACAGGGAGAGAAAATACCTGTCTTGGAGACTTCCAGTCCAGACTGAGCAGATAAGACAGGCAAGGGATGGCAGGGGAAACAGAAGCATAGGAAGGTGAAATAACTTGCCCAAGACCATCAAGAGGTGTCTCTGGCCCAGCAGCCCATAGAACAGCTCCAGTGATGCCAAGCATTGCTGTAAATGAGGAAATGATGGACTGAGCACAGTCCTGAAAATCAAATGTACAAACTGTGCTTTTAGTAAGACTGGTGCTGTGGTGCATTAATTTATTGAGGTTTTCTTCTTCTCTACAGCTCTAAGCACTAGCAGCAAAAGGTATTCAATATAATTTCATGCTGGTGTCCTGAAAGCAGGCTATTTCAATTGAGTTCTGCTCTTTCTTGCTAAATATATCCATTTCTTGCTGAATTGCAAAATTAATGCATTCAGATTGTGTTTTCCAAGCATTAGTGCGAATTATTGCCCCTCCACTGAAGATACTTATGAACAGAATAATTTTTGAATGACATTTGACTTTACACACCAGAAATAAAAGTACCTTTATGCCCTATATGCCCTTATGTAAAATACAATAATGGTGGCTTGGTGTTTTATCACAATATTAAATACATTTTTCCAGTTTTGAATTTTTCACTAAAAGTAATGCTAAGGACTTGTTATCATTACTTGTAATGCCTCTTGGGCCATAAATTCATACAGTAGAGATGGTGATTAATCCTGACTGAGTAACAGTAGGAAAGGAAACTTCTGAAATGGATACAATCATAATAGTAACAGTATCATTATAATAAACTCGAAAGAGAAAAGAAATGCATTTGCATTTAGCAATGCTTCAGATTATTTCATTCCAAAACATCTGAAATTATCTACCTCAGCATTTTCAAAGGAAGCTATTCAGTCCAGCTGAGACCAAATCTGTATAATTTCTTTCAGAAACATAAGAAGGAAGCTGTGAGGGACTGGAAGGAAGATGCTGCCTTGCAAGCACCCATCTAAACACTGTTATGTGCTGCACAAAGAGGTCCTGCTGCAGATTTCTGCTCTCACCAACACCAGCAGTCAAGGGCTCCTGCAGTCTCTCAGGATGCTTCCTGAGCCTTGCCAAACAGCATGACTGAACATCCCACAGTGACCTGTACATGGAAAATTACTTCCTCTTGTAGGAAAATCCTAGTGATGTTTATCAGATTTAGTACAGGACCAAGATCCCTGTCTGTTGGCCTAATGAGCAGGTTAGAGCCCAAAGCCTTTTAAATGAATAATTGCATCAAATAATTTATACCAATGGAGACTGCACTGAAGAAATCCTTGTTGGGGGTCGATTCAAACCCATTATTAATAGAATTAAGATAACTTTAAGAAAGCATATGCCAGTCTTTTCTTGAGAATTAATTTTTTTTCTTTAATTCTTGTGAATTAAAATCTTACATTAAAATACTCCATTTTCATCTGCAGACAAGTACTTATTATTTTGTGTATTCCTGTTGAAGTAACCAAGTTTTTCCTGCAGGCAGAATAAGGGCCTTAGAGATGCTAAAAAGTACCATCATCTCCATTCAGTGGGATTTTTCAAAAGGAAACAATTTTCAACATTGTCCTCATGTAAAGTTAGTTATTTTATATCTGTTAGTTGTTCTATACAGCTCCTGTAATGCTTGCAAACAGGAAGACACCCAGATGCAGCCATTCATGAGTGGAAAGCAGTAAGCAAAACATTGAGTCAGATGGAAATGCTCTATTCTAGGATGAAGATTTATTTTGGTATTTGTGATAGAGTTCTTGTGCAGGTGTGTTGTGATTCCCCAAACCATTTACAAGAAATTTCTAATTGTTAATTGCTCCATGAGAAGTGAAGAGAATTTTTGTAGATGTAATATCCATAAAACTTCTGCATTCACTGATTTTATTGCTCTATTGTTTTCCTGAGACAATCATGAGGTTGGCTTTAAGTTACTGTTACATCTCAAACTTATTAGCCTAAGTACAACATGCCTAAATAATCCCTTTTGTTTTCCAAGAGTCAAGTAGGGATGAGGGGTATTAAAATAAAGCGAAATGAAACAACACCAACACCATCCCCCTAAAAAAAAAGAAAAGAAAAAAGAAAAAACCCAACTGAACAAACCAACTCAAACTTCCCCAAAGTTTCATCACCTTTTGAAAGGGCAGAAAAGTCTGACACACTGTTTTTATTATTTCTTTCACTTTCATTTCATCATCTGCTTTTCTACAAAGGAAAGTCTAACTTTTCTGAACGGGGGCTAAGTACATTCTCTTGATCTCTGGGTCTGTGCAGTGACTTTCACACTGGGCAATGAAGTATTTCTAGAGCTGAATTGTTTAAATATAGGATTGTGCTGCTGCAGAGTTACCGAGGGAAGGAGCAGTTCCCAGAAGTCGCTGTTCCAGCAGCAGAGACTCTGCAACAGAGCCAAACCTCTGGGGAGGCTGTGAACTTGCAGTTCAGCTTCGGAGCCAAACTCATCCCCTTTGCAGCACAACCTGGCACCCACCTCAATGGGGAAATCATTTAACCTTGTAGATTTTCTGGGGCTAGAGCATGCCCTTGTTTTCATTGCTTTCTTTTGGAATGATCTTTAAACTTCATTAATATTTTCCTAGATTTAATTCAGGTCCCCAAGCAGGGAGCTCTGCAGAAAAAAAATGTCCTTCAGAACTTTCTGCATTAAAAAAAAAAAGAATACTGCAAGACACAATCTCATCATGCAAACATTCTCTCCTGTTTTGGAGCACACAATACTCCTTTGAACTTCAACCAACAGAGGAGAAAGATGTTTTTAGAAAAATTAAGAAAATACACAAAAAACATTAATGTTTATCAAAGATCATCACAGGGTTTTGCAATAGAATGTAGCAGATCACTCAGCCAATTTCAACAATGTTCTAAAGCAAGAGAAAGATATCAAAAATAATTAAATTCTTATGAAAAACAACTACTTCAGTGTCCACACCCAGCATAAGACAGGCAGGATCCAGTTATGTCCTCTCCAGTGCAGCAGCTTTTCCCATGGTGACTTTTCTCTGAGTTACAAGGGGAAAGTTCTGGAACCCCAGCATTTTCCAGGAACCACTGAAAACATAAGGCCAAGTCTGTGGCAGATGGTCAGATTTGTCCTACATGTAAACTGAGTGGGCACAGGGAGAGTCCAGGCCAGGGGTCAGAGGAGCATCTCCAGCTCTAGCATCATTACCATCAGTATCTCTGATGTAGGTGTGGTTCTCCCTTCTGGAACTAATTCCAAATCTGCGTTTTTCTCTGCTTCTATTGGAAAAAACTCCAAACTAAATATTTCATTTCAACACCAAATAGCCTTCTTGGACCCGTCAAAGAACTGAAACTTCTTTTTGCCTTTCCTCACCCCAGGTATTCCCTTGTTTTAGCCAAAAGAGGACTGATTGACTCCTCATTTTGGCACTGAAGTAAAAATGGGCAGTGTTCTGCCCTTCCCAGTGATTCAGTTTCACTCACTTTACAGTTCAATTTAATTGCATATTTTCTATGCATTGCTAAAGAACACTGGGTTTCTGATGCTACATGACCTTGGAATCATCTAGTTTTGAATGAAATATGTTGAAGAAAATGTTAGAAAATAAAAGCCCACAGATAAAAGAAATTTTAGGTTTGAATTCTGTGCTAGACTATGTCCACCAAAATTACATTAAAATGCCAAAACTTACATTTCAATAAAATGGAAACAAACAATGACATTAGTGTTATCAGGAAGGCAACTCAAATATTCTCAGTTCTCTTCCCAACTTAGTCAGGTGTTCTCCACCTGGCTCCAATAGAAGTTCATTTGTAGATGAGAGAAGAGTAATAAGAGGAATATTTTGGACAATGAACAATTTTTTTTGTAGGATATTGAAATCTCCAAGCTGTCAGTCTTCCTGGGGAAAGTCAGAGGATGGGGACAAATGCTGTATCTTTACCTTCACTAGCAACCGTTGCCATAAAGATGTTTAGATGCTGCTGAAGCATTGCCAGTCATGGTTTTGCAGCAGAAATGGACCAGGAACTGCTCTGCAGTGTAAGAAAGATGCCAGAGTGAAAGGACTCCGTGTGTGTACATGTTTGCTTTACATGTTTGTCATTTTTATGCCTGTTGCCGAGGGAGGGCAGGCAGCTAAACTCTCAATATAAAACCAAGTTATGAAGAGCAATACAAAAAAAAGGAAGCTCACTCTCTCCTCACCTGTACAATAAGGACTAAGAAAAGTTCCTGAAATACCAACATGAATCTATATTTACACTGTCAGTTTTCTTCCCGGAAAACCATATCTTTTAGACATCATGGACTTTTAACTATGTGTGCCTTTTGGTAGGCAGTTAAATCCTTTTAAACTATTTTATTTGCAATGGTTTGTTTTTAGAGGTGCTGAAAACATCAGTAGATAATTCTCAGCACAATCTGAAGACTATTAGAGCCTAATAATGTAGTAATAATGCCCCTACAGAGATCCCACAGAGAATGATGCCTCTGACTGGGGATAGAAAATCTTCTTGCGAAGAGAAACTAAGACAACCTGAAGTCTCCAGTTTTGAAAAGACATAACTGTCAGGATACAACCAAGGTAATAAAATCATGGATGATGCAGAGATGAAAAGTAAGAGATCATTATTCAGTCTCCCTCATAATTCAAGGTCTATAATCCACCAGTTGAAATTATCCAACTTCAACCTTAAAGTAAAGAAATGGGTTTCAATAGGACAATGTCTGACATAGCCTGAAATACAAATGTTTTCAAAATCATTCAGATTTTTTACTACCAACATCCAAGGAGCGCTGTTGAATACAGTGAGGTGTATGCAGTATTTGCATAGAAGTCCCAAAACTGACATGAATTTGTTGCTTATACTTATTTTTGCTTATATTTACTTTCCCATAGTGATCTGACACTTGTGACCATTAGAGAAAGTGTACTGAGTGAGGTGGGCCTTTGCTCCCATCCAATGTAATTACTCTTACCTCATGAGTAAGCAGTTCCCATCAAAAGAGAAGCACTCATGATAAAATGCTAAAACTAATCATGTCTTTTTTGACTTATGGAAACCTATGATAAATACATCAAGCACAAAATGATGTGCTTATACATTTTTTTCTAGATTTATAGAGTATTCTGATTTATATTGTGAGTAACTGAGATAGTGCTCTGAGTAGAAAGTGTTTGAAGACAGAGCACCATCATGAAAACAGGAAATCATTACAACAAACGTGGAGCTCCAGCTCCCAAAAAATAAGGTCTTGTAAAAGTGGCTAATGGTACAAGCTTTATTTTATATACTCAATGATGAACTACTGACCAGCATCTCAGAATAGTTTATAAGTACTGGCAATACCTGTTTGCTTTATAGGGATCGTTATTTCCAAAAGGCTAGAGAGAACACAAAGTATGTCAAGACTGCATATGTGATTAATACAGAAAATAAAGTACTAAAACTGTGTTTCTACATAATTCATACACTAAACCAAGATGACATGCTGTCTTTTGAATGGTGACAGTGATGACATGATTCAAAGCTAAAAACTGTACATTCAACATCCATAACAAACAGTAAGATGTTGAAGATTCTTGAGCAGAAAATGTCTCTCACATTGCATTTGTGCCTGGAGCTAAAGAAGAAACACTGCATAGGCAGGGTTTGCACTTTAATATCTATACTGTATTATATTGGTCTGCAGTTTATACTGGCTCCTAGATTTTTTGATCCACAAAAATCAGTAAATGCTAGATTCAGTGATGCCTGAAGAACTGCACAGGTGGGTTTGGTTACCATCCCAGCCCAACAACAGACCTTTTGAAATCAGAAGGCAGCCACCAAACCAGCTGTAAGCTTGCAAAAAAAGCTATCTTTTCTATCATTCTAGCTCACTACATAATAACAATTTTGTCAGGGCCCACATGAAACATTTTCTTCAGCTGAAAGTTGAAGCATCACTGTGTGACAAAGGGAATGGGAAGAAATCTTTCCCCACTACCAGAAATTCCAGCAGTTTCCTGTGCCCAGCTACCTTGAAATGGCTCCCATATCAGCTGTCAAACCAAATCGTTTTGCCAAGACTGGAAAAGTTTTTGTCATCTGGATAGGCCACCTTCACACAGCTGGTTTTATGGATATGCTGTGTACATGCTGTGTCCATGTACATCTCATGGAACCACATAGGTGATTACATTTCTCAAGGCAAACTCTGATGACACAGAAGCCGCTCTTTTTTTCCTGCCTTTTAAGCCTCACCTTATTTGTTTGGGCAGACAGAAATTCCTATGGATAAAAAAAAATACTACTGTGACCTAGATAGGTTTCCTTTGAGCACCAGTGGTCTCAGCTGAAAATCACAATGAGGTACTGAGTGATGGTACTATTGAAATGTTGTTCAATCTTCCCAGAGTCAACTAATGCAGATTCTGGTTTTGGCCATACCACAAAATTTTATTTATTTACTTATTCTTTTTTTTTTTTTTTTTTCACAGACCAGTAGGCTAAAAAGGAAAATCTAAGAGGAACATAAAGCCATTTGAAAAGAGTTGGGTTCTTTTGTAAACAGGAAAGTGCTGTTACTCAGTGGTTTTAAGATGACTAACTTGTAATTTTAATATTCCATTAGCAAGTTTTTAGAGGCATGATTTTCCTCTTAGGTTGGTAGCATTTTTAGAACATGCCAGAATTGTATGAAAGAATGCTGCACACAAGGAAATAAGAACAGCAAATGGAAAGCATTGAATTAATCTTTTATTGCAGGCAAATGAGACTTTTTTAAAATTACACCATCCAGACAAGCACCCTTCTCAGTCTGAGAACATGGTGTTGCTTTTCATATATCTTTTGTAGGGGCTGGCTTTAGCTGTATGGTCTTTGATATTAGATGCCAAAAAGAAACAAAAATAATCTGAGGTCAAACGAAAAATCAGGGAAGGAAGGATATGCAAAAACATTTTCTAAATTATCTGCTTTACTTTGAGGTTACAGCCTGTACTATTTTGATTGTGCTCAAGGACTTGAAAAGCATGAAGCAAAGAGCATGGTGAACCACATAAAGTGAAGAGGAAAGGCACAGCAATTGCTCCTGTCCTCGAGGAGCAGGATGAAATTCACTGTTACATGCATCAATCAGCCTTTGCTGCAGGGCCTACTGAGGGGTACTCCACAGATTAATACAAAGGAGAGAGACATAACTATTTGTCTACTTGGTTATGTTCTGTTGGCTTATGCAGTATTTTACAAAGGGCAAAACATTCCCTGCACTGCCCCACTGTTTCGATAGCAAACTCACCTTGCTGTTGTCTATGGTAGAACTCTGCTGTTCAAAATCCTCTCCAAACACAGGCTGATATTCGTTGCTATACCACACATTGCAAATTCTGTCAAATATTCCTGTGGAACTACTAAAAATTGTGGAAGTATTAATTTTCTTCTGAATTTTGGAACCTGATAAATTTAATTGCATTGTATCACCAATCTATCTATCAAAGATGTGATAATGTGCCTAACAGGTAACACTGGTTCCAAAGCTTTGACACCAAAGCTGCAATTGCTACAGGTGATAGGACAGCTTCAGTTTTTCATTACTGTCATCACACATTTTGGTAGAAACTAAAGCCCTGGCCATCATTGTGCCACGGGGGGCAGTGGGTCCAGGAATGTTGTTCCTTTCTCTATGGGACAGGCAGGTAAGTGAAATCCAGCCTGTATAGGACAGAAATAGCACAAGCAAGAGGAAAAAAATCCTGTAGCTTACGAGCACACAAACAGGGAGAGTTCCCAACACCTGAGCCTTCCCTCCTGAATATTCTGCTTCAGCCAGGATCACCTGTGTCTGGCATGCAATTCCCTCACAGCTGCAAGGACTCCAAATGGCCTGCAGGAAGACCTGTAACTGAATTTTCAATATCCAAAGAGTTTTACTTCCTTTCTCTGTATAATAGGAGGAAAACAACAATAAAAACTCAAAAATTTGTAGTCAAGAATAGAAAAGCACAGAAAATAACAAATTCTTTACTCTCGCAGAATATTTTGGGAAATTATACATGTGAATGCTTTGCTTTCATTTTAACTCAAAGAGACAAGCTGCTATATTTTGTAGATTTCTTCTGCCTTTTATTCACTTGTTCTCTATCCTTACTTAGCAATTTATTTGTTTAACTTCTGTTAATATTGCACAAGTTTAGCTTTTTTCTCTTCTATGGCTTCATATACCAAAACAACCAGGAAAAATAAATATGGTCTTAGTCTAAACTCCATGTCTTTTCAGCTTTCTTTGTTAAGCATGTATCTAGTTTCTCCATTTATTGCAGAATAGATTCATGCATATTTTAAAATACAGAAGTTAAAGCTTTAAAGAAATTATTTAGGCAAAATTCATTTTAAGAAAATAGTCAGAAATATTTGGAGATGCTGGAAATGGAAGTTGAGGTTATCACATTAAAAATACAGACTATTTATTCCAACCTAGAGTTAATTAAAAATGCTGAAATACAATTTTTTTTTAATACATCAACAAAACAGCTAATTATTGCTATTTATACAGGTGTCTGAATGTTGGTTGTTCAATTAGGGTAGGGAAGCCAGTCATCATTTGACTCCAGATCTTCCAGGATCTTTTAAGTACCTGAAACCCCATTTGTTGTTTGGCTGCCTCTGGTTTAAATCCTGTCATTTTTCCATGATACCAGGCAATGTTATGCATGTTGGTATTTTTCCTTCAGTGGGTGATGTCCCTCACATGATAAATGTGCAGTTTATTTCACAGGTTTTTCAAAGCAACTCTCAGGCAGTAAAGCCTCACTGACCCTTCTGACTTGGAAAGTATCTGAGCCAATTATGCAAAAGCTGAATGTCTTTGCCAACTCCGTTACCCATCCAGCTCTTTCTGTAAACAGATTATCCAATTTTATACAGTTTCTGCACTGGCCACTTTTGGATTTGAGTTCACAGAGTGAAATTCAGGGGTTTTCTTCTCTTTCCATAAAAATGTTAATATCTTGAGAATGTATCGCACAAACAATAAAATAGATTTTTACGAGGATGGTGCTAAGATAAATAGCACCCCTGAGATGTGTTGGTGTTTATTAATAATAGGCTCATTCTAAGCACTGAATATATTTTTGTGTGACATAAAGTGCCCTAGCAGAAGGCTGCTGCCACGCAGAGCAGCCCACACCTGGCAGCCTGTTGTCAGAGCAGGTGAAAAAATGGATCGGGCTGGTTAGATAAGGCTGCTCTCCAGAACCATCAGGAGAAGCACTTATTCAGCTTCCAATTTATTTGCAGATTCTGTTAGCTTAGTCCATTAATTCCAATGTGGATTAACAGTTTGACTGCATTTGTAGATAAGGCAGCTTCATTTTTTGGAGTGCCCAGCACCAAAAACATCACGTGAAATCAATGGGTTATGGGATTGCACTTAGTACCTCTGAAAATTAAGTTCAAAATTAATTGTAGATGTAAAACCAGTGGCAAATAATTAGTTTGAGCATCCTTTCAATGAAGTCAATGACTATATGATGTTATTTGGGATAAAACAAGCTCCCTATCAGCTTTCCATCTCATTTAAAGATGCTCTGTAATACATTCCTATACCTTACAATGTAGTGCCTCTATCAAGGACACTTTTTGAAATTTTCTACATTAAGGCCAGTGCATACACCAAGCTGTTTCTGTTTACTTCTGCAAATAGATAACAAAGCTGTAAGCTCCTTTTAATAAGAAACTGCTGCATATTATTAGTGTGCAGTGGTGTTGTTTTGAGGTGCATTCTGGTCACAAAAAATAGGAGGGATACATTAAAATGGTCTTCAAGAACGATCAAAAATTTTGGTGAGAGATAAATGTGAGATACATTGGCACCATCTTATATGAAATCTACCACAAGACATGCATGTATTTCAATTGCTTCTTAGCCCTTATTCACCTGCCTGCACCAGCCCCAGCAGGAAAAGGTGATATGTGTTTTAAAGGAGTCTGAAGGGGTTCTCTTGCATTCCTCCTGAGCTGCATTCTTCAGAAGCAAAGCATGAAATTTAACCCTTGGATATGGAAAGGGCGTATTTCTAGTTGTGTCATAGAACTTCATATTTACAGGATCACAGAATCAATCCACAGGTTGGAAAAGACCTCTGAAATCATCAACCTCTTACCAAACACCACCATGTCACCTGGACCATGCCATATCCAGTCTTTCCTTAAACACCTCCAGGGACATTGACTCTGCCACCTTCCTGGCCAGTCCATTCCAACATTTAATCAGTCTTTCTGTGAAGAAATTCCTTCTAATATCCAACCTGTCATGTGACCTTTATGTGAAAAAAATAGGTTAAAATCCAGTTGTGATAATGCAAATGTCTGGAATTTCTGTTTCATATATTCAATAATTCAAAATACATCAAGGAATACAAGTATGTTAGTAGCAAATTAGTTCAGGGCTTTAAATAATCACAACAGATCTTTATCTAATTCCATCTTACATAGAAGAAGGCTGTCCTTTGCATCTGAGCAGAGCAGGGCAGACACTATAATTATTCAAGAGGAATTTCGGGTCTCAGGTTCAGGACCAAACAGATCCATTTTTAGAGGATCTCTTAAGCTTAACTTCATTAAGTTTTAAATTACTTTTAAGCAGTCATTTAAAAAAAAGAAAACACCAGTGGGAAATTCCTAGTGAAATATTTTGCTCCTGCATTTTGTCACATCCTGAGTAAAAGTTTATTTTTCCTGGTCCTTGAGGTGCTCGATGCAGCCCATTTCAGCAGTGTAAGGGGCTTATTTATGGCTTGGGATTGGTCTGAACAAGGAGGAAAAGGGTAGCAATCCTCTTTAGCTTCAAGGTGATGCCTTGTTAAGTGCTGAGAAAATGTTACACATTCCCAGCTTGTGTGCTGGGTGTTTTCCACAGGAAGCTCACTCATGGTTATTTAGGCATGGTGTGAAGTTGTGTAGTGTGTCATCTATTTGTATGACCCTGCACATCATTTTTGCAGCCCCTGAGCTGAGACACGTTGTGTTGTCTGGGGTCTCCTCCTCCCCACAGAGCACCACAGAAGCCACCAAGAACAAGTAAAGCACAGCAATTTTTGTCCTTTTTCAGGGCCCTGTGAGATTCTTCCCCTGCCTTTTGTCCCACTTCCTCCCTCAAAATGAGCCAACATCTTCCACCTCCCAAAAAAAAAAAAAGCAATTCCACCCCCAAAAGCCTCCAAAAGCAAAAACACCCAACTCCCAAAAAACCTCATCCCATCCCACCCCCCCAAAAAAGTCCCAAACTATCAGGAAGGCATCTCTTAGAGGAAGTAGAACAGTTGATTGAGTAAGTCATCCTCATTCTCATTTGCAGTTTTCTCTTTTTTCCCTTTTTTTTCTCCATTTTCCTCCATTTTAGGTTATCTTTAGTTTAATTAAAGTTAATTCAAGAATTTAAATGACTTCATATTTTACAGTTCAATTCTATTTTTGCCTCATTTCAAAGGATAGCTTTAGTTCTAGAAGCGAGAAAAATCAGAAAATGAGGCATGTGTGGCTGCTCTTTTTCCCAGAGAAAACAAACACCTCTGCTTATTATGGATCTATGCATTAAGACACATTCACTTTAAAAAGTCTCCTTAGACTGTAAGACTGCTTTATACAAGGTAATTCAGACATCTTTATGTAATGTGAGAGTCTGGCTAACATGACAGAACATATACTCTTCTGCATTTTGATTTTCATAGATACCTACTGTGTAAATATTCAGACTCCTCAAGCTGGAAGAATGTTATTACCTTTGTTTAAAGGAATGTATCTTTCACTTGTCTTCTATTTGGGGAAAAGGGAAAAGGAAAGTCATTGCTAACTTCCCAGTTTCAAGAGAGATGAATCAGACACTGTCCCAGCACTTTCCCATGTGGCCAACCAAAAATCACAGGCACAGAGGAGAAACACCTATCACCTTTCCTCTGTTGGCAGCTGAAAGCTTCATTTCTGAATAGCATGGGGAGAAAAGTCACTGTCCTGAGTAATACTCAGCTATGTCTTTGTTGTATTGATTAGTCATACAAAACACATACAGCACAAAAGCATTGGCGCACTGGGAAAACTGAATTTCTGTGAAAAGAAAACAGGTTATAGTTCACAGTGTACAACAGTTTCATGGGAGAATGAACAGTGCAGATATCTGAGAAACAACTGGAGTGTAAGGTACATTTTAGAAATATCTGTCCTGACATTGCTGGAGTAAGATGATCAGCAGCCCTGTTTCTGGCCAATTCTTTGCAGGATTTCAATGAGAATAACCATGCAAGTCTCTGTCTTTTTGATTCTAAAGACAGCTTATCTATTTACTGCAGCTGAAAGCTCTGATTTAGAAGTGCCTTGCCTGTCTGCCTTCTGAGTTTTGGTGCTGGTATCTCAGTGCTCATTCTCACACAGACTTGTTTCATAATTTGGTGGCCTAATACCCAGCATTTCAATAAAAACAAGCCTCTACCCCAACATTATACCATAGAAAATATCTCAGTATTGAAGAGGTTGAGCTCTAAAAGTTGTATTTATCCGTGTATTTTCTAGTTCATGATATAAAATCAGATCCTTGAAAGTGGTCCCTGTCTACAGCATCTTTCTTCTCCATTCAAATCCCTCCCCTTCCTTATGCGTTTCACATAAGACAAGTCATGAAATAATTAACATTTACAATCTGCTGAATGACTTTGTGCTACTTCATGTACAGCCAGCTGACTCACTTTTATGGGGCTGATTTACCTGAAACTTAAATAGGAAAAATATTACTTGTTAAAAAAACTCAAAGCTCTTCAAACCAGAACAAATAATGCAGCTCTACATTCAGTGGCCATCCTTTGTAGACTGTTTACAGAGAAACTTGTTGGTTATATAATCTGTCAATGAGATGTTTGCTTTTTTCCATAAATTTAATTAGGTTTTGATAGATTCATCAGTTTTCATCTAAATTATTTTTGGTGAATTCTAATTGGCTCCTGCTGTGGCTTGGCAGCCACATAACTGATCATATGCCTATTTAATCCACTCATGGGATATTTAACAAATTGTTAGCTATTTCACTGTGCACTGAAGTGTAGCTCTACCAATTCTTTTTTCCTGTCACGCTGCTGGGGTTATTATGACAGTCCATTATGTGATTTATTTTGTGAAATAAATGTGAAACGTTGCAAAAAACAACAATACATCATAATCTTTACCCAAAATAAAATAAGGTCAAGAGAGATCTCTTTGCTTGTACATGCAAAACACTGATATCTTTCTTTCCAATCTGTGGACAGTAGTTCACTTTTTCTGACATTAATGCACTAAGTAAGACATATTGCAGTGAAACAGTTATGTGATAATTCATTTTATCCTTCTAAAATAAGTACTTAATTGGTTAAGAGGGAAAGGAATAGGCCTATTTATCAGATGTTTAGGCTTGTCTACCTGGGGAAATAGCCTGGAATAGTTATTGCATACTAACTCTTCAGGAGGACATTCTTAATCCATAGTGAAATTGTCCCTGTGTGTTTGGCTTAACCCACACTGGGCATGAGTACAGAGTGATTGTTGCACTTTGAATTCACCCCTTGCATTTATTCTGCAACAACTCCCACACACAGACAAATTTTTAATGGAAGTAATGTAAGGAGTTTAGAAAAATACCTGTAAAGTTTAGTTCACCTTTTATGCAGTAAAATGCTCACTCTCTTGCCCAGGATGCAGCTTGCTAGGCAGGAGTAGAGGTTACTTGGAATGTGGAAAGATGTTTCAAATACGAGTGCCTGAGGTACAGGTCCATATGCTCCCTCTTTTCCCCTAACTGCCCAAATCATTTATCTTAGCTGGTGCTGATTCTTCTCTTTTCTAGTTTTTTGGGGGGCAGGGGTTGTTTTGGTTGGTTTTGTTTTGTTTTTTCTGTGGGGTGTAGAGAAGAGTACACATGATGCTCTGTAATTTGTGGTACTTGCTTCTGTTTTTCCTAGTAGAAGGTGAGCTGCTGGTGTGCTTGGTCTGCAGAAAAGCCCTGCAGTACTTCAGTTCTCTACTGGAGATGCAGCACTCACTCTTCCTTCTGCTAGCACAGAGAGACCTAATCAGTGACACAATGGTTTCTGGTCAGACCTGTCAGCATGCAACTTTGGTTTCCACTCTCTAAAATGAATCAGGGTAATGATGCCTGTAAAGTGGTGTGAAATTTTGAGAGACAAACATGACAGAAGTGAAATCATAATAAATCACCCTCTCAGTATAAACATCAAGTTTTCTCAAAATGTGGTGTTTTCTGTGTGACACTATTCACATAATATGAGACTTGATAAATCCATAACTCAGATATCAGGAAACAAGACAGAGCTGTCAATAGGCTAGTTCAACAAATGACAAAGTATCATTCAATTTTGCTATAATTGACATGCCATTGGAGACATACAGCAGCTTCTGCATACCCATGTTTTCTTAACAGAGTGTAGTAGGTGAATACAGAACAAGTGCAGTAAAGCACTGTCAAACCTAACCATTAGGGATGACAGACCCCAGTGGATTAAGCCATGATGGCAAGGTCAGTGGGATGTGAAACTTGGCTAATGATGTCATGCCCTTGTCAGCTTGCATTGCCTAAACATGTTAAGGTTTACCAGCAAGCCCTATGGTTTAGTGAGCACTGCAAAAGGGAATTTCGACCTGAAATAGGTCAACGTGAGCAGAATACAAATATTTGTGCTGCAAAGACTCTTGCTGAAAGCTTGGCACTGCTAAAGCCAACAGGAGCTTGGCCAGTGACCTCCGTGAGGCCAGATTTTGCCCTTTGGCTTTTGCAGATATGACATTCAATTAAATCCCTTTGCTTCTGTTCTGTAGATTTGGTTTCATCATAATGTCATAAGACATTTGTAGATTGCAAGCTGTGCAGCAGGCAACAGCATCTCATTAAAGATTTGTACAGATACCAGACTAATGGGATCCCAGTCCTTCCAGGGCCTCCTCACACATGCTGGAGAGCAAAGCAATAAAAGAAAGCTCATCCACAGTGCAAGAATGATCATGCTGTAGGAATTAGCTGACTTTTATCATCTGAAAATGACTGCAGAGGATGCTCTGTGCAGCTGAGCAGAGCAGTGTGGGTAAGTGTAGAGGGAGCCACAACCAGCTTCCCCTGTCAGAAAATATTATGGTGAGCAGGGCTCAGAGGGAGGAGCTGTGTCCCCGTCCAGACCAAGCCCCTCAGACATCTGGTGCTCCAAGAGCCAGCCAAGTATTTCCAAAGGGGAAAGGGGCATGAAAAGAGGGGCTGGACAACAAGGCAGGGTGAAAGCAGGCTGTGTCTCTTGGAGAGACAGAGATCAGTGGTGCATCTTATGCTTCAGATAAGCAACCAACCTTGAAACTCGTCGGTCTTGCAGAGGTGATGATTAAGTTTTATAGCAGCTTGGTTTGCTCTGAATCAACACTCAATGAATAAGTACTAGAGCTAGTTCCTTCAAACAGATATTTTATTTGTTGTGGGGTTTTTTTACTTCTAGCAATTGCTAGGTTTACCAGCTGAGCAAAACAAAAATACTCCTCCATAGCCAGAGCCAGAAAGGCCAAGGAGCAAACATGCTCACCCTTAAGAGGCCACCAGCAGAGATTCTCAGACCCTACAGAACCACGTCTGAAAGGCTGTACAGGCATTACCTCCCCCTGCAATTTCATAGAAGCACAGGTCTCCCTGGCTCTGCTTAGCACATCTAAGGGCAGTAAAAGGGAAAGAGTAAAGGCAGTAAATTTAGTCCTTCTTCAGTGGTTCTGTTGTCACATCTTTCAAAGTACACTTCTAAATTTGTCCAAATTTATTTTTAGAAACATTTTGACTCAAGAACCTCGAAGTTCAGCAGAATCCCAATGGCCAATAACTTTTTTAACTTGAAGGAGTTACAAATCTCATTCTGACACTCAGATCCAAGCTTAGATTCCAATACACTTTGGGTTTGGGTTTTTTCAATTGCAAATACAAAATGGTTTAATTTCAAAGAAGATTAAGTATTTAAATTGTACTTTATTATTTGCCTTTGCTTTTTTAAAACCACTCTATTTTTTTGTCCTAATGAAGTAAATAGAACAAGTTAAGAGGAGATGGAATTGACTAACTCTAGAAAGGTGGGGCCAAAGTCTTATGTACATTTAGGCAACTAAAACTAAAGTAAATTTTAGAAGTGCCCAATAGGGTAGATGCCTTACTTTTGCTAATGTCAAAGATTATTTTACAGTCAAACTGCCAAAAGCATGGCAATCTGAAAGATGAGAAATAGAGTATTATTAGTGTCAGTGTCAGAAAATGTTAATGAGTGATTTTTTCACAAATGAAATCAGACACAGGCAAGTAGCTAAGAACAAGCAGGTTTCAGAGAAGGAAAATCTTACACTTAACAAAAATTTATGTCATTTAGCAATCTAGATGTGCACAATATTTCTAATAATATTCATTTAAGAAAGAGAAATTCATAGGGTACAGTGACCTCAAAAGATAGTTAGAATTAGGTAAGAGTAATAATCTTTTAGTGATAAGGCAGATGTTGTCAATCAGGAAAAAATCATGAGTAAAAAAAGGAGCACAACAGGACTAAAAAGTAACAATTTTGCTTGCTGTTGCCTCAGCTTTTCAGGCTGCCCATGAACAGGTCCATGAGAGAGACCTGGAAGAGGGACACTGTGAAGTTCCTGGGACTGAAATGTGAAGTTCCTTTTCTGAAACATGAAGAGCCATATTTTGCTACTGACTTAACCCTCCTCCCAGGTTCTGTGCACTTACAGATAAATTTCCAAAGCCAGGAGTAACAGAGAGATAACTTGTTTCAACAAGACCGGTTTCAGCAAAATTTGTATGACTGTGAATGTCCAAAAGCAAATAGGAAATTCTAGGAATTTACTTACATTGTGAACAACCAGAAAGGAGAAGAAAATAAAGGTATGAACAGGGAAGATTTCTGGGAATACAAACATTTCAGGTAGGGCGGAGAGGAACACAGAAGCTTTCTGTCAACAGGTACAAAGATGAAGCTACACAAGAGAGGATTGTTGCCATCAGCAGGCAGAATAGGAGCATGCCCAACCACACACACCCCTAGCACAGAACAAAAGCCAGAAGATTAGTTTAATTCCCAGCAGCCTCTATACCAGAAGTAGAGCAGAGTGGCCAAGTTACCAACATAGAAATGCTTAAACAAACAAAGGAGATACTAAAGACCAGGAATAGTCAAATTATCTGGGGACTGGACAAATAGCTAACGAGAAGCACATAAAGTTAAACAGCAAATATCAGCCAGAAGACAATATGGGGGTGCAAAGGGGTTTGTGGAAGAACAGTGCAGCAACAAACTGGCATAAGCATAAAGTGAGCTATGAGTCAGATGTAAGCAGGTGAGAGGAAAGGCAACCAAGTAGTTTCATCTAGCTGAAGAGAAGACTAAAATGCCACTTTTGTGCATTTTACAGAAGCAACTTGGCATGCTTATAAAGAAAAAGGCATCTGGTTATTTAGCATACAATAGTATGTCAGAGAAAATGTAAAAATATTTTTCCGGAAAAAAAAAATGAGATTATGCTGCATAACTGTTCTTATAGATATGTATATAGGACCAAAAGAGTAAGAAAGTTGGTGTAGAAGTATGTTCAGTTGCAAACCCATATATTTTCAAGATTATGAAAATCAATAAGAATTTTCCTTTCTTTACTGAAGCACAAATACAAAAAAAATGATCAAAATGAATGTCTTGAGAAAAGTTCCCTTGTTCCTTGTTTCAGGCCAGTAAAAAAGACATTTTTCAGAGGGCGTAAAAACCTCACAATTAATCATTTCTTCAAACACATCAGGAGCAGGAAGCTATAGAGTTTGTAGGCCCATTAATTGATCAAAGTACAAAAGGAACTTTCAGAGAAGATAAAGCAGAGGAGGAAAATTAAATGATTTTTTACAGCCTTGAAGGAGTTTGGGGAAATATCTGGGCTGGAACCTTTCTTCATGCATCAGAGGGGATATGTCAAAGGAACTATTTCAGAGTGAGTTCATTAGAAGAATCTATAGGAGAAATTGTCAAAATTAAGGTAAAAAATTGTCAGGTCCAGATGATTTAAAGGCTGACCTACTAAAGGAAGCTGCAAGGCATTAGAGCTGTCATTGCACTGCAGGAATGGAGGGTGGCAAAAAGGATGACAAATTTTAAGCTGTTGCAAGGTGTATCTGGAGAGCTGTAGCACCTCCTAGTTTGACAGCTGAATCAGGAGCATGGTAGGACTTAAATCAGAGGATATTGGGGAAGTGGAGTACTGCAGGGAAGAGTCTTTCAAAGAGGGGAGTCATGTCTTGCAAACAGAAAGAATTCTCTGAAGGCATCCAGTAATAGACCCAGTTAATGGGCATAAAAAGGCAGAGGAATGGCTGGGCTGGGTTTGCTAAGAATCCTATTTCTAAAAGTGAATGCCTAGGAAAGAGAAGACAACCAGGACAGATGTACAAGATGTTCCTGATGAGTGCTCCCAGGGCTTCCAATCATTTTAACTTCCATGAGCTCCTTAGGCAGCCTTTATTTCTGTACATTTAGTAACCTTCAACGGATTTGTGATCTGTGAACTAGACCAGTCTGTCCCTTGAATCCACAAATACCAAATACTATCAACCTTATGTGTGGCAATGAACTTTGAAAGCTAACTACACATTGCATGAAGAATCATTTTGCTTTTTTTATTTTCTAAATATGCCTTCTAGAAGCATCCTTCAAAGTCCCCTACTTTAGGTACAAGAAGAGATAGTGAACAAGCAATTCCCACCCTATCCTGCACATACTGATTGGCATTTAACCTCTGGCATTGCTGAAATGTATTTGAAAATGTCCTTCAACAAGAACTCTCACTACCACGGTACAGGAAAGGACCTCCTTTGCAGGATAGGTAAAGAGTTAAGGTTTAGAAAACGAGGAATAGGAATAAACAATCGATTTTCTCAATGCAGAGAAGGTACCAGTAGAGTCTTACTGGGGTATGTGATAAGTCTGCCCTGTTCAACACACTTCTAAATTACCTGGAAAAGGAGCTGAATAGTGAGATGGCTATGTTTTCTGTTGATAAGAATTTAGGTTGTGCAAAAAAAAAAAAAGAGAGAGAGAGAGAGAACGGCAGGAAAGAAACTGACTGGATGATTAAGTGGCAGATTAAATTCAAAGCAGATAAATGTAAAGTAGCATGTACAAGAAAAACAATCCTAACTTTATATACACAGTGACAGTTTAAATTAGCATTCAGGAATAAGATCTTGAAAATATAATAGACAGTCTATGAAAGTGTCAGCTCAATGCTCAGGAGTAATAAAAAAAAAAAAAAAGCAAATTGAATGTGAGGAATTATTAAGAAAGGAAAAGAGAAGGGAGAGAGAGAACATCATTCCATGTTGCACAGATATGGGGCTACCACACCTTGAATACTGTGGGCAGATCTGGTCTACCCATCTCCATAGTGTACAGCAGGTCTGACAAGGGTTCAGAAGTGGAGTATTAGGATGTTAAAGGTACCAAATGGTTTCTGCATCTAAACTGATTAAATAACTTAGGCTTTTTCAATCTGAAAAGAGATGATTGAAGGAGGCTATAAAAAAGGTCTATGAAATCACAAGTGTATAGCAAACATTAACAAGGATCATGTGTTTGTTGTCTTTTCTAGAGCAAGAATCAGAAAGAATCGAAGAAAGACCAAAGACGGCAAATTCAAAAGAAAGAAAATAAATAAGGCACATAGTCAGCTGCAAGAAGTCTTTCCATAGGCTTTCATGAGAGTTTCCCAGGCTTCAGAGAGTGATGAGACAAAACAGGGTAAGTAAGAAAATCAATCCAGGTCTATTAAATATGGAGACAAAATGTGGAGCCCAGGAGCCACAGTTCATCAGAAGATAAGACATTATGCTGGGGAAGGTTTTATGGCTTCCCTGGCTTTGTACTCCTCTCAGTGCATCGACAGATGGCTGCTGTCAGAGAGAAGATAATGGATTGAGTTAATATTTTGGCTGTACAAGATTAGACCTTCTCATGTTCTCAGTCAATACACTCCAGCTTTTAAGATTCACAGTTAGTAAAATACTTTTATTTTTTAGTCTAGTACAGTAAACCTATTTGGTATGGGCCACACTGACAGACAGTGTGCATAGAAACCCACTGGACTGTGACAATGATGGTATTTTTCCAGTGCTACTTTACAGTTTCGCACTTGAAAGCTGAAAGATCACTTGTGAAAGAAATAAGTGAACAAATTGACACAGGAGAACTGCTTCCAGAGGAGGTGTAACTGTAGCATGTCTTCAAGTGTTCATCGCTGCTGGAGATGTCCTGTTATGTTGACCCTGGCATACTGATTTAGGTGCAAATGGAGTTCATCTCATTCTTTGAGGACATAGTTCAGTGGTGGATATGGTGGTGGGTTAATGGTGGGAGCTACCTGATGATCCTAAAGGTCTTTTCCAACCTTAACAATTCTGCGATTCTACAATACTCCTCAGTTTTATCTACATCAGACATCAAGAGGGTAGCTTAAGTTTTGGTTTATCACTTTGTGGTAACCACAGACTGCCAGAGTTCAAACTTTGCTCTGTTTCTACTGAATTCAGTTATACTGGCTGGCACTATTTCATGGCATTGATGCCAGCCAGTCCTGGTTCTTTTCTGGAGTCCCAGCTGGGAGGAACAGTCAAGGGGTTTGTAAGTGGGCACATCAGTGGCAGAGGTGGAGAGCCTGAGAACAGGTCAGGGATTTTGTAGCATTCTCATATTAACAGACATGAGTGAGACACACATGGGAATACCTCTTCTTAATGTCTTCCCCACCAAAGAAATTAAGAGCTACAAAATGTGCCTGGCTTTGCTTTGGTTTCCTGCACAGTGTGTGATGGAGCAGGCACTGCTCTTCGTGCCAGTGGAGTAGTGGGAACTGGCTGGGACGTGTTCAGTGCCACAAGTTCAGGACCCCAGTGCACACAAGGTTCTGGCACATGCACATGTGTGCACTCACATCCCCAGCAAGGGGGGAACAGCAACCAGGCTGCTCGCCCTCCGGGGCAGAGGGCACCTCCCCACCACCCAACCCCCTGCTGGAAAACTCCTCAGGCTGGGCAGAGCCTCTGTGCCTATTTACTGGGTATTTACTGTACCTACTACCTCTAGAATATCTAGAGTACTTTCTTAACCTTAATTGCACAAGGGAGAGGAACAGCCCATTAAATTGTGATCAACCAGAATTGTAGACAGAATTTAAAACATAGTCCTACTTCAGGCAGTATGTGCAAAGTCATCCTACCTCACATCTCCAGGCAAGTTTGACAATCCAAGGACCATCCTCATCACAGAGAGAGCACTGTCTCAAGTTTTCAGGGTTACAGTGCCCCAGCAGCTCCAATTACCTTCAGCTACAGTTAGTGTTAAGCACTCTGAAAATCAGAGTGTTAAGGGCTTGGTTTTGCCTGAGATGCAGCTGAAAATGCTCAGCCCATTTATCCCATCAGTGGGACAAGACACTGAAGCGGTTTGGAAATGAAAGGAAACTTTGCTAGAGCTTCTTGCTAGTGTTTTAGTAAACTTCCCAAACAGGAATTTAAGAATGTGAACAACTCATGGCTCAGAACTGGCAATGTATAAAGTCTCAAAGAAAAATTAAATAATGTAAGAAATCTCCATGTCTTCTTTGCCAGATAATTGTAAAGCATCCTGTAAATTGTTCTGACATGTTTTTGAACTTGCATTTTATTCTGTGAATTGATGTTAAACTGTGACCCTTTGCTGGGCCATTTGCAAGTAAGAAGATTGTCACATTAAATCATTCTAAAATACAACCACATTTACATTCCAATTTTAGTCTGCATTTCCCTAGTGATGCAGACAAAATAAGAGTTTTCTTTAATTGAAGTGACTCCACAGAATGCTAATGAACACTTGATTGAGTTTGGACATTTTCATAATTCTGATGTTTTTATTCTGCTGACAAAAAAAGCCAACCAAGGATACAGATGACCTCCTCTAATGTCCTCCTGTTCCATGGAAGAAAGTACACAGGAAATTGTTTTGGGGTTTGTTTTACTTTTTTTTTTTTATTACAAAGTTTGTTTCACCTGTCTGGCTATTGACAGAAGGTGATAGGACAAAATAGGAATGAGAAAAGTTACCATGTCCTCGTGTTCATATTTTGCCTACTGGTAGAACATTTTTCTGAGAGCACAGGCTGTGTTGAACTTAGAAAGGAGAAATGTAGTTTGGTCATTTCTGTAGTGGCATAAAGTTGGCCTTTCTTATCACTCTCTACAACTGCCTGAAAGGTGGTTGCAGCCAGGAGGGGCCAGTGATAGGACAAGAGAACACAGCCTCGAGATGCACCAGGGGAAGTTTCAGCTAGATATTAGAAAAAAAATCTTCACAGAAAGAGTGGTTTGGCATAGGAATGGGCTGCCCAGGGAGGCAGTTGAGTCACCATCCCTGGAGGTGTTTAAAAAAAGACTTAATGAGGCACTCCATGCCATGGTTTGGCTGATAAGGTTATGTTAGGTCCCAGGCTGGACTCAATGATTTCAAAGGTCTTTTCCAAACTAGGTTATTCTGTGATTCCTTTCGTTATAAGGCAGACCTCACAATAAAGAGAAGCAGAAAATGTGAAGGTTTTTCAGCACAGTATTTTGTCTTTACCACTTGACAGATTTTGTTTTCAGTAGAAATGGTGATTAGGCCAAATGCTCCCACTTGCATTTTATGCAGTAATGCACCCTGCTGCAGAGCAGAGCCAGGTACAGCATAAGAACAGGGGCTTGTGCTGCAGCCTTGCACAGCTAGCTGCAAGTGATAACCCACCCTGGATAGCAGATGAGAACTCATCCAGTGTGTTTGCCTTCCTCATGGCACAGCAGGGTCAACCCAAGCTGCTCTTCCTGCCAGAGCACTCATTTCTCCACCATGGCACAACCAGGTTAGCTCCTCCCTCCTCTCTCCAAAACCCAAGGTGTATAACCAAAGATGTAATATTACACAATCAACACAAATGAGTACTAAACAAACATTAGGAGTGATAAAATGCAAATAATATGCAAGTAAGTTATTCTCCAGAGTTTGTCAAGACAAGAGTCATGTCCAGGGCTGAAGGAGAACAAAATGGAAAAAATCCAGCACCCAGGAGAGGGAAACAAGTTGTTGACACCACAGTTGTCTTGAGCAATGGGGACTGGTGAGCATCAGGCCAGGAGGCCTTTCATACACTGGAAGACTCCTGAAGTCCCAGACTTTGAGCAAAAAAGCCATGTTATCATCCTCTTCAGGGAGAGCATGATCCTTAAGTTTTGTTTTAGAAATTTCCAAACAGAGCATTGTTATGAACAGTATTTTTCTTTGTTTTAGCATTTCCAATCAAAGTTTGGGAGTCAAACAGTCTTAAAAAAATGAAACAACAGACAAAACCAAAATGGTTTTTGTTAGTATTTCAACTGTCTCAAATGCTGATTGGAAAGGAACATATAGAATCACAGAATCACAGAATCACAGAACCATAGAATCATAGAATATGCTGAGTTGGAAGGGACCCATCAGGATCATTGAGTCCAACTCCTGGCCTTGTGCAGGAAAATCCCAAGAATTGCACCATGTGCCTGAGAGTGTCCAAACCTTTTTTGAACTCTGTCAGGCTTGTGCTGTGACCACTTCCCTGGGGAGCCTGTTCCAGTGATCAACCACCCCCTGGGTGAAAAACTTTTTCCTGATATCCAACCTAAACCTCCCCTGACTCAGCTTCAGGCCACTCCTTCAGGTCCTGTCACAGGTCACAAGAGTGAAGAGATCAGTGCTGGCCCTTCGTCTTCTCCTTGTGAGGATGTTGAAGACCACAATGAGGTCTCTTCCTCTTCTCCAGACTGAAAAACCGAGTGACCTCAGCCTCTCCCCATACGGCTTCCCCTACAGATCCTTTACTAAGCTCATTGTCCTCCTTTGGATGCTCTTCAATGGTTTAGTGTATTTCTTATATTGTGGGGCCCAGAACTGCCCCCAGCACTCGAGGTCAGGCTGCCCCAGTGCAGAGCAGAGCAGGACAGTCCCCTCTCTTGCCCAGCTGGTGATGCTGTGCTTGATGCCCCCAGGACATGCTTGGCCCTCCTGGCTGCCAGGGCACTGCTGGCTCATGTTCAACCTTCCACCAACCAGCATGTTGCTCTCCATGCCCAGAAATGGACATTGAGAAGGAAAACCAGTTGTGAGGGCAGCAAAAGCATATCTGAATAAATGAGAGGTGACACAGAATCTTCACTCTATTGCCTAACCAAAGTGTTACAGATTCAGAAAGCTGAGATCTTTCTCTTTGTCATGTCCTTGTATTTCCCTGTGTAATTCGGAAGTAGAAGTCATTAAAAAAAACCCAGACAGATGTTATTTCACTTCCCCACAATTAAAGGACAAGTGAATCTTTGTGGAAAACCTGCCTCTTGAGCTGCCAACTACTGATGTGACAGGCAGAGAAGCTCCCCTGAGATTTAAATACATATCCACAAAATTTTGCTAACTGTCCAAACACAGCATTTAAGTGACTGCTGATATTATACAGAGGTTTTCAGCTATAAGAATAGTATCAGTTAAAAAAGGGGGAAAAATAACAAAGGGAAGTAAAACAAAAACAAAATATTCCAAACATTAAAAAAAAAACAAAAAAAAGAAAATAAAATAAAAGAAAGAAAAATAACCCAAACCTACAACTTTTCCATGATTAACATTTTCTTCAGGCTATAAGATATGACAACGTGGAAAATACAAAATGCTTCACCTCTTTACTTAATAAGTCATCTTGCTTTAAAACAAGGAGAGCACTTAGAATTTTACAAACAGAGAACAAGGTATTCCTGTAGCAAACCATTGTCAGGGCAGGAGGGGAAGGGCTTGCTGGCATCAGCAGGCTCAGCTGTTAGCTCTGCACAGACCTTAACAAACATGTGCAGCCTGCTATAGGTAATTAAATGTTGAAAGGCTTATTTTGGAGAGCAAAGCCTGCTAATTCTCTGCCTTGAAAATATGCTTGTAACAATGACAGGGCTTTTTTTAGTTCTAGCTTTGTGTTAGCATGAAATGCAAGGTTATATCACACTTCAATTGATTAAGTGCTGATCGCCCCAGTAGACAGATTTGATTATATTGCAAGTATGAGCCTGGAGAGAGTAATTAGTAGTTTCATCCTCATTCTGCAACTCCAGTTCCACATTTAGATTATGAACAGAGCCTTTTAGGCTTCTTAATTTATTTTTATAACATATCACAGATCCACAGCTGTTTGGCAGCAGATACAGAAGAAGGTGCATTCGTGAAAGGTATTGAGCCTTTAATTATTAAGGCATTTCTTGTTTTGGTGACCTCCATCCTTGTTCAACTTATCTGTAGTCACAGTCAGCAATAGCTGTGGAAGAAATGGAGCAAAGACAGCTGAACTGTTTAGGCAGCAGCATTAATGCTGACTTTGATGGCTTTCTTCACCTGTTCACTTTCTTCTATTTAAAATTGTCATGTGGCTGGCAAAGCACTCAGGAAAGTTTACATTTGTCCAGTCATGATTTTCAGGACACACATTTTTGTCCTTGACTTTTATTCTTTTGTCTTGCAGGGACACAGGCACAAAACCAGATTGTGGATTGTATGCTAACCTGATGTTAATAAGAGATAAGAATGGACTCTAACATCCAGGCTATCTCTATAAAGTATTTCAATGCATATTATCCAGTAATGCACAGTATAGATGCAATTTAATGTGGTGACAGGAAGAAAAAAATATTTAAATAATTTTATAAGTAGCATGCTCATAAGTAGGCCCCAGAAAGGATCAAAGATTTGGTCAGAATTGCTGACTAAAATGCAATATGCATAATTAGTAAGTAATTTATCAACCTCAATAGATTTACTTAAATGCCACAAGTGGAATGGCAAACTGAAATATAATTTTTGGGATACTACAGGAGTGCATTTCTTTCTGCCAATATTTTCTTCCTACCAGTTTGGGGCTTTGAGTGCAGAATATTGGGTCATTTCCATATTTCCCAGGCAACAACTCCTACCTGACTGGCAACAGTGATCTATCTTGACTGAGCTGTAGCCTCAAGAGAAATGTCTTCTGGATTCTGAACATCTACATTGAAAGCAAAATCTCCCTCTAATGATTGCTTAAAATCTAGAAATACATATTCAGTTCAGAAATATCTTTCCTGAAGGTGATTTGTCTTTATTAAAAACATCAGTTGGAAATCACAAAACAGGTTTAAATATTACTTAACACATTCTTGTTTTAAAAAGTCATGTCAGCAATGCGCCACAGTCCTAATTACTGCAGAGAAATTAGCAAAGAATTATATGCAAATAAATGAAGATAATCAACGTTATTAGCACATTTTGCCAGTCAATCATTTCAATTGCTTTCGGCTATGTGACAGCATTGATATGGGAGAACCAGCTAAAAAAAAGCCAAGATAACTTTATCGTGAGTACCTATCATTTGCATAAACATTTCAAATGTAGTGTTGAGATTCATGGTATCAAACTGGTCTGGCTCTGGCAATCCATATTACCTACATTATGAGCATGGTTTGGTATGAAAAGTGGGGTTGGCAGTTCAGTAAGGAACCAATTTTTGGTTTCTTCTAGTGCGTGTCTATACAGTTAAGATATTTCTATGCTGGGATTTTGCTTCAGGCAGTATTTGTTACTGGGACTGTCTGGTTTGAGTGTTGCTGCCTAAATGTTTCTATTATTTCAGGATGCAAGACTTGGAGAAAACTGTTGTTTTACCAGCCTTAACATTTCTGATGGCAAAAAAGACAAATTTGGTGCTGCCATGTTTTGACACAAAGGCTGGTTCCTGCTACTGAGCCGCATTTTTTCTGCCCTGTGATAAATCTCACCAGTTATTGCTGGTTTTTATAATTTCTGGGAAGAAGAATGCAGCTTGTTCTTGTTGGGTGGAGACTTCTATTCTCACAGCACAGTTTCCAAGAATTCACTTCTCTCTGATCTTGCTCAAATGGCTCCAATGACTGAGAGGACACTGTCCCCTCAGCATGACTCACAGCCTCCAGGACACCCAGCCCGGGCAGATTTGTCTTTCGTGGGTGTTCTGGGCTTGGGGCTGAAGCAGAGATTACTCAAAGGCCAGAGAAAAGAGAAAGAAAGGAACCAGTTTGCTGGGAAATCTGAGGCTTGATGCTGGAGGAGAAAAAGATACTGGCTGCCCAAATGGAATGGGCCTGAGCCAGAGGGAATAGCAGTCTGCAGCAGAAAGAGGATGTGACCAGCTGGTGGAAGAGGAGTAACTGGGAGTTCAGGAGAGCAGAAGCCAAGTAGAGAGATAGAGCTTGGGTGGTGGGAGGTGCAACTCCATGCTCAGAGTGGCCTGTGGGGAAGGGGAGCAGCAGCAGCAGCAAGGTGAGCCAAGGCAGGCACACAAGAGCAGTGCCAGCCAGGCAGGCAGGCCAAGGGCAGGAGCAGAGGTATCAACCTGGACATTAATCCTGCTGACATTTGCTTTTTGTTCACCACAAGTACTTGCTCACTTAATTGCTCTCCAGAGGTTCACTCTCCCCATCTGCAGGACTGGGTTCTTGGGGACTGTGGTTCAAGAGAATGATTCCAGATTTAAACATACATACTTAGAAAGAAAACACGAATGTAAGACTTAGACTGTGGTACAGTTCTCATACACACAGATGCTCAGCTATTATTTTAGGACTGTCTCTCTCGTTATGCCAATACTAGCAAATTAAACAGTTCAAAGGAACATCCCAGGCACTGGAGCTGTCAGAGTTGCCTCCAACACAAGGCTGGCCTGTGCCACCTCCTGCTCTCTCAAACCATTCCTAGATGCATTTTGAGAATTAGCACAGTCTGGGTTCCTTCCCATTGGATGTGACACCTTACCCCAAGGCCTGAGGGAATTTAGGGTGGGTCAGCTGCTCTCTGGGTCTGGGTACCATCCTGGGCGCATTCAGCTGACAAGTTCAGTCAAAGCTTTTATCCAACACTGCAGTCAACTTCCAATTCATCATTCCTCATGCTTGGTGGGGATTTTATTATTATCATGTGTTTTTAACATATGTTTTAGAAGAGAAAAATTTCCAACAGCTAGTTTTTCTGAGATTTGTCTAGCTCTAATTAAGCTCCTAGAAGCTGGCTCAGATTGAGCATCCTCAGAAACTTCTTACAGGTATTAGAATGCAAGAACATAGTTTGTAGTGGTGTATTGTACAGCTCCAGAATGGTGTCACCCTTACAGTAGTAAGGATTATGTCTTATATTATTTCTATTATTGCCATCTATTATTTCTAATATTGGCTCAAATCACTGTCATAGTTGCAAAGAATTTTGATGTTCACTTTTATCTTCGTAGATTGGATCCTCCTACCCATGACTCAGGTCTATACTTGGAGGATTCCTTTGATCATGGGAGCTCTGAATTCATTCATTCATTCATCTCCTCATGAACTCATCCCTTGTAATGTTCCTCCACTTTTTTCAATGGGTCACAACTTCAGGTATTGAAATACTGAACAACTGAATATTACTTGTCACCTGTGAAATGAGAAAGGCTTGATTTTTACAGTTTATGGATTATAAATGACAGAGGAGTCACTGTTTTCATAGCCTGCAGAATCACCATATATACAATGTGTAATGTCTCTAATGCTGCAGATATGGAATGGCAAGACTCTTCATTATATTAAAGTAGGTCTTCCTTGTGGCATTTTTTATTTATTTTACCTCATTATTCCATTAATGAAATTTTCAGTTGTTGCTGGATTAAAATAAATGGTAGGTGTGCCAACATTTTTTCTACTGTTCAGTGATATTTTTTCTTTTCATTCATCAGACTTTCAGGAAAAATACTTTTCTTTATATATATTTTATCAATTCAAATAAGCTGATTTTATTCATTTTTTTCTAGCAGAAACCACAAGAATATGACTGAATACAAGAAGAATCAGGACACTTTGTACTTCTTTTTATGTGGGAAAATGACATAAAATTTGGAAAACCAAAAAAAATACATACTTAGATGCTACATAAGATATGACCACAATCATGTGCTGGGTCTTTATTTTCCTACTTCTTCCCTTTCTAGATGCAGTTAATAATTTATAGACAATAAATTCATTTACATGACAGATTCACTGGGTACATTTAAATTCTAAATAATTGCCTTGAAATACTGGGAAAATGCTATAGTAAGAACAAAGTAGAGGAACTACTCAGAGCATCTTCAAATCCTTGAAAAGGAGAATTATTTACAGCAACTGCCAGATTAAGGTAATTACAGTACCAGTATACCACTCTCATATATGTCAAAGAAATGTGTATTTTTAAATCAAGTTAAATGGCTGTGTTAGCATCATTTTATGATGCTGCTGTAGCTGAGACAACATCTCACAACAACTTAAATTTATACATCTAATAATGGCCTGCTTTGCTTCATACATATTTTTGCTAAATTGCTGTGGCCTTTCTATTTTCTAATGTAGATTGGTGGCAATGTGTTTGTTTTAGCAGGAAGGCTCTGCTCTGTAACATTGTGCAGACTGTGCAATGTTGCCCACTAAGTGTTTACTACGTGGGGCACTAAAACTCAGATTTATGCCACATCTTTAGAGGTGGTAGTCAACTGCACTTGCTATTACAACAATTCGATTTTTGTACAATACACAGTAAACCTCCACTGAGAATGGTTTTATACTCTTTTAATGCACTCCATATGCTGAAAGAAATGGTTTGAGATTAAGGGAGGCTTATGGTAGATGCTGGCTAAACTTCTTGTTTTCATTCGGAAACCCCAGAGGAAACCCCCATGACAGCCCAGTGCCAGCATCACACCCCAGCTCAGGGGCAGGCTGCCTGCCACCTCTCTTCACCATCATATGTAGACCTGCACAGGGGCAGTTCAGGCCAAATGAGATTTAAAGTCATCATCCAGCCTTCTCACATCTTTGATTCACCCACCCAGTCACCCTTTCATCTCATACATTTCTCATGTTTTCTCCCCATGTCCCGGTTTTGGACTATCCAATATTAAAAACTGTAATGAAGAAACTTCTCCTCTAATACTTCTGCTCTTTCTCTTATACTGCCATATACTGGCTATCTTTCTTACCCATACTCCTCCAATTTCTGTCTCATTTTTATGTAACTTAATAATGTGTTTGGCAGCAAAGGGATATAAAATTTCCTTTCATATTGAAAGTGAAATTTTGAAAGCCAGAAAAATCAGAGTTATCAATGGACTCAGTATCTCAATTACCAACTTCAGAAAAGCAAAAGGTGGTCAACGTGTCCCTGTACAGGGGAGGGCAAATGAACCCCTGTGCTGGGCAGATACACAGAGAACTGCGTATCAAACTAAAAAGGCAATTTCTCATGCAGGTGACCATGTGAAATTTACAAGTAGGGACAATAGCAAATTGGTTTGTGAGGCAGGCTTTGCTCCCAGAAGAAGGGAATTGCCTGTGCTGATGGAGCAGGTTGGATAAAAGTAACTTCAGCTAGGACAGATCACAAGAAATGGAGCAATATAACCTCCTCCAGATCTGGAGGGATCAGTATCACCTCTAAAGGTGCAGCATAAATCCAGCTTTTACTTCCCAATACAGCAAGGACTTGGTGACTAATTCTGTACAGGTTGCATCAACAGACATAGCCACAAATCTACAGTAGAAAATATGAAAGCCCCAAAAATGTACCTAATTTTATATACTGGACAAATCAATACACCAACAGTCATGAACAATCCTGAAGGAGCCTGGTTGCAGCATCCCAGAAATATCAGAGCAAAGATAGCAAAGATTTAGGAGAGCCAGAAATGAAAATTGCAATAGTCAAGTCATGTGGTGATTTGGACATGGTTGAAGATTTCAAAAGAGCAGCAGCTGGCACAGGTCTGGACAGAGCAACTCATAGCCCATCAGGAAGAGCTGAGAGAAAGGCAGACAATGTCAAAGCCAACTCAAGATATCTGCCTGGAGAATGAAGCAGAAGGCAGATTTAAGGGAAATAAGTAAATCCCAGAGAAGAAAACAGTAAAACAAACCAACAAGAATGTATAAGGGTGGAGGAAATTCTTTCTGAGAGTCAATAAGATTGTGGTGTAGTCTGGAAAGTGAGACAGTGAATAGCAGAGGGAGGGCTGTGCTGAAGAGAGACACAACTGTGCTGTTCAAAAAACAGTTGGAGCAGTACATTTGGAGACCACTCTGAGCAACATAAAATTGAATGACATTCCCCAGAGACAGTGAACCTTAGTGAAAAAGCCTGGATGTAACCCACTTAGAAAAACAGTGTGCAAATAAATAAATGTTCCCGGAAGAAACTACATTACCACCGGAATTAACTTATGTGAAATTTGTCAAGTTTAATGCTTCAGTGATACTGGTTTCACCATATGTTTGTAATTTTTTTCTTTCAGAGCAGCTGGTATTTTTCTAGGATGTTCAGGTCATGCCCCTATTGTCTAACCATGACTAGCAACATTAAAACATTTCCCAACAAAAGAAAGCCTGGACGTTCTTTCTTAACTAGCTGCACATTATTTTGTTTCTTTCTCTTTGCGCTTCAGACGTAGTTCAGAAAAGTGTGGACTCTTTAAACAATTGCAATTCCTTTTTTTTTAAGTTTAATCACTTTGCTGAGAACATGACTGGGAATTGAAGACATCATTATCAATGTTTTGCAAGGAAATTGAGTGGGTGAGAAGAAAAGGGTTACAGTGGGTATTGCTGCTGCAACAGTGCTGGGAAGGCCAGGCAGCCTCTGCAGGAATGTGGGCTTTTGGCTGCTGCAGTTAATAAACAGGGACCTGACAGATTGGCATGACAGCTCCTTCCCTCTTGTCAAGAAACTGCTATACACAATCATCAGTGACTGGGAAGAAAATGTGAAGTTTATCCTGCAGCTGAGAGAAATTGGTGAGTAGTAAAGAATAGGGACATGTCAGTAATGCAGAGTGAGAGAGGTGGATCAATTTATAAAGCAGGTGGTACCAGGCAACACACATTCTGAAAATGGTCAAAGCAAAATTATACACCTAAAAATATGAATGGTGACTTGTATTATGCATTAATATTCTCAGGAAAATAATTGCTCTGCAGGCAACATTGCATATAACTGATTGAACATGAGCTCTGAGCAATGTACTGTCATTCAAAGTTATTTTTGGATTGATAAATACATATATTCCTGTGAGTCTGTAGAAGTCTTTGGTGGGAATAACTTTAAACTTTAGTCCTTATCTAGACACATTTGAAGGATTTTTGTAGCTCTCTCCGTGACCAAATGGAAGTTACTCAGTGGCTACAGTCCAGTAGTTATGTTGAATCTAAAAGTTTTAAGCATACCTGCTTGCTGCTTGACAAATTTCATGAGCCCTGAAGGTGGAAATTACCTTTCTGTGCCATGCATGAGTCTGAAGGACTGCTGAAATGGTAAAGATGACAAAGCCAGGTGTAGTAATCAAAGCTGGGGCATCGGACTTCTCAGACGAGACTGTGATGTTGTATGGAGCTCTTTTTTTATACAGACAGAGACCAAGATTACTACAGATGACTCTACAACTACTTGCTAAGACTACTCCTATGACTCCTACTATGGCCACTGCCCTATGGCCACTGCCTAATGGCCACTGTCTAATGGCTACTGTCCACTACTATGCAGTGAAAATTCCCTCTATACCATCCCACACAGAGGATGTGCCATCATATAAACAGGAAAGATAAACAATACCCTATAAGGTCACCAAGTACAATACTCACACACAATAGGTGCAGAAGGGCACAAACCCATGATCTTCTTTTCCCATGTCCATCCCTGGTGACCTGGATGTGTTTCCTGGTCACCTCTGGGCCTTCCAGGCCTGCTTTTCTATAACACACAGAGTGCAACCCAACAGCCAGGGGTAGTGCCCTGCAGTTACAATCACAAGTCCAGAAACTGTTCCTGAATCAGGCTGGCACAGCAGCAGCAACTCTGCCACAAGACAGGCTTTGTGGTGGAGAAACACAGCTGAAGCACACGCAGACCTCTGTGAACTAGCAGACATGGCAATTCAATGGCTTTATCTCAAACAGTCCGTCCTTTGCTACACTGTTTCTGTTAGCACACAGTTTACTTGAGCAGGCAGACCCTGTCCAGCACTTTCTGCTTGGATATTCCAGCTATTGCTCCTTTCTAACCTTATTTCTTATGCCTCTCAGCTGCTTAATGGGAGCCAAAAACATGCTCTGCAGCGAGGTGCCACCAAAACTGAGGATACAGCTCTCCCTGTGCCCATGGAGAGGCAGGGAAGACAGCCTGGAAAGTTTTCCAGGAGCTGCTGGAAGTGACAGCGTGGGTCCTACAAGGACCTTCTCTCCCCTCTGTCACACCAGGCCTGTCCCAGCACCTGTGCCAGCCCGTGCACCAGACCTCACTCACTAGGGACACCTGGACAGCAGTGAGGAGGCGACTGGAGAAGGGGTGTAAAGCTCCAGTCATTTTGGTACATATCCATTGGGCAGGACTTACCTAAACCACTGCCAGTCCTGCCCTGGGGAAATGCCTTGAAAGAAATCAGGAGGTCCCCAACAAATGTTCTTGCACAGGGTCTCCTGAAAGGACATCTAAGGTGTGTGTAGAGGCCTGGGGACAGATTATCTTTCCTCCCAACCTATTCTCCTCTGCAAAGGTAACTGCCTGCCCAAGTTCATTGCACACATCTCTGTACAGACACCCCCACCTTCTCTGGTCAGAAACAGGCAGAGTTCACCCCAAAGTTGTGCCAGATGGAACCCCCATTGACATTGCTCTGCTTTGAGACCTGTGATGGCTGCAATCTCCAGAGCCTCCTTAGGGAGTCAGCATGTTTCTATCCCACTGCTTGCCCCTGAGCCTTATTGAGGAATTCCCATCTCCTCTGAGCAAACCAACCCTGGCAGGAGATAAAGTCTGGTTTTAAAAACTACTGCCTTGTCTTACAAACACTGAAAATCAATGAAACTTGTCCTCAGTCATTTAGATAGCCTGTGTATTCCTGTGATTTTCGTCTGAACGACATTCCTAAATTCCTCTCTGTGTTTATCTGCCACCAGTTTGGGGTTTGCTATTTCACAGTCAGTATTTCCACACGGACGGGAACAGGGCGTGGTCTCCACAAGTCCTTCAGAGGAGCAGTCAGGGTGTCAATTCTCATGGCCATCTCTCCCCCTCTCCCTCACGCTCCCTGCAAAGCCAGCAAGCTCCCAGGAGCGGTGAGGTCGGGGTTGACACTGTGCCCAGAGCAGTGAGCGCAGCCCCACAGCCCCCAGGCACAGCGCTGCTCATCCTGCAGCCAGCAGCTGCCGGGATTCTCTTTCCCTTGTGTTCGGAGCAGTGTCCGAGGACAGCACACCACGGCAGCGGCTCACACTGCCGGCGATGGGCTCCGGCCCAGCGCTGCCTCCATCGCTCCCTGTTGGCGGGGCCGGCAGCTGGAGCCCAGCTGTCTCGCTCTGACCCCAAAACAGGCAGCACAGTGAGCGCCGAGATTCTTTTCAGACCACACAGGCAGCAAGCTGGAAATGACGCATCTTCTTCTGGACACAGCCCTTCGGCAGAAGAGAGAAAAGCCCTCTCCTTGTCCAGGCTCATCCTCGACCTGGCATCTGGCTTCACCTCATCCAACATGATAACAAACATCTGGCTGAACTTCTCTTCCCATCTGGGCTGTTTCTGTGGTTTCCCTGCCCCAGCTGACATTTCCTTCCTCTCCTGCTTTACAAGGAATTCTTATAATCCTTCCTACATGTTTTTCAGAATGAACAAGAATGAACAAGCACCTGTCTCCATACTCTGCCTGAAACTATCTTTCAGCTTAATAGGCCTGGTGCTTCCAGTACCCAATTTAGGGAGAAATCAAATAGAAACATGACCTACCAGAATCTTGAGGTATCACACAAAAATTACAAATGTTAAATGGGTGGGCAAGTCTTACTTTCATATGGGGAAGGCAAAACATATTCTCTTTGCTAATGCATGGGGGATTATTTGAACCTGTTAACCTTTAGGAAGCACTAAAGATATAATATTTAAATTTTTTTTCTTCTCTCTAAAGAAGAGCCCTGCTTTTCCAGACTGTATATTAAAAACAGGGGATGAACTATTTTATTTATTTTTTAAGATAGTGCTGAAATACAGTAATACTGAAATCTCAGTAATACAACTGAGAATATAGGATGTAATATTTAGGGGTTTTTCTGGAATGTTACACAGTCTGAGCATCTGGAAGTTAAATTTAAGGAACTGAATGATATGAAAATAAAGGAAAATGTATGCAACATGGCATCAGGGAACAGGCAAAGACTAGGAAGGCTTCAAGAATTCAGCACAGAAAGGAAAGGTGACTGTGGTTTCTAACCTGCAAGATTAGCAATAAGGATTTAGTGATCTGGATGTTCTTGAGACCATTATATGAGCACACAGACAAAATGAAAGATACTTTGATCTACAGTTCCCATTTAGGAAACCCTAAAATTAGCTACAGTATATCTGAGGTGCTGAGTGTATCTCATAGACCACTGAGCAGGTCTGTAATTAACTTTGGTTCTTTGAGTGCTAAAGGACATGTGATTGATTATCATTCAGACAACAGGCCAAGAAAATGCAGCTCTGGCATGGATATATGAATATATAATGCTCCCTGCTAATTCTAGTTCAGCTATGTGGTTAATATTTGAACAAATTGCTCAGTTTTGGAGAACACTATTTTTAATTTCAGATTTTAATATTAGGATACACTGGATAGAAGTGCTCTGGAGAATGAAAGCTAGCAGCAAGTGCTGAAGACACAAGGCAAAGCTCAGGATTAGAGCCAGGGGTTTCCATTCATAATCCTGACTCCAATCAAGGAATATTTTGGGGAATCCTCTCAAAGCAGCTCTGGCTAAGGGCTAGGAAGTGGTATGGCCCAAGGTTGCCTGACTCTGTGCCCAGGCTTGTGTTTCCAGTGCAAAAGAGGCAACAGGCTGAGGTGATGGAGGCACTAAATGCACCCTTCTGCCACATCTGCCAAGCACCACTTGAACACCTGGTGAACTGATAAGTCCCCAGAAAGGCGCTAAAAGTGGCCTGTAACAACTTCAGCAGAGTCCTGAAGCAGTCCATTGACAGGAAAAATCTGAGAGAATGCTTTAACTCATTGTTATTAGACAGGATTGAAAGTTTTACTGTATTTCTCAAAAAAAAAAGTTCTTTGGCAAAAGGGATAAAATATTGAGGTTTCAATTTACTTTACAAAGCTTAGCCCCATTAAATTAGAAATAGTTGCTGAGAAAGGTTCACAGCTCTTCAGCACAGAAATCTTATCTCATTTATCTTACCACTAGGTGGCTCAAAATCAAAGCAAAAATACACCACTGCTCAATCCATGATCAGAATGAACACGCGCGACTTAAGGACTACTACAAGCTGTCTCATAATTGTCATGCTTCAGAATTTTCTATAAATCACCAAGTTCCCCAGGTTAGTGATAAATACTCACTTGAGAGAGCAGAGCTGTCATAGCCTCAGACGTGTTATAGCTCTTAAAGACAGATGTTGCTTGTGAATGTGTGGGAGAGCAACTTCCAAAAGAATAATTTGTATTTTTCTCCTTCTTAAAATCAATTGCTATTGAGTGAAGTTCCCAAGTGACAGAGAGTGATATAAGATGTTCAAACACATCTAAAGAACAGTGTTATCACCTTACTATGTTTTAATTTATTTTAACAAATCATCTGAACAAGTAACTTGTTTTGTTTCATAGCGATGGCCTTTATTTATAACAGCAGCTTATGACTTGAGGTTTAGCTTTTCATTACACATTGGTTTAGATTAAGGACAAAGCTTGCAAATCAAACCCATCCTTACTTGAAAGTAACTTACTGATAGGCGAGACTCCTGGGTATAGATATATACCTGCAATCAATCAAACCTGCTGGCTTAACAGCACTTTGCTCTTTCCAGGTCAAGTAAAATAAATAGAAGGGACAGTTTCTGTAGCACTTCAAGAGGCAGATTATGTTATCTGCTGCCTTACAGCCAGCCATTATCCTACCACTGACATATGAATTGCCTCCTATTGAAGATAATGGGACTTGTTAAATAGGAGGGTGTCAGAGAGTGTGAGAGAGGGACATAGAAAGGATTTCTATTTTCTCATAACTCAAATACAGTTAGTGTTGCATGCAGATCTCCCATTTCTTACACCAGGCAAGACAGGGTATGAGCCACAACAAGTATTTCCTCACAGCCATCTTCACATCTCCCATGCAAATAAAACACTCTCACAGAAGCTGTGATCTGGGCAGTTAAAATACTCCTGGACAATAAGCATGCTTTCATGTGGTGGCTCACATGAAAAGATAGGAAGATTTTGGTACCCATATGTGATCATCAGGGCTGTAACTGAGAACTCTGCAAGAAAGAAGTCTCCAAGGGCTCTGGCTGATACCAGAATCCCACCTACACAGTCTTTCTTGGCATCTCTAGAAAAATACAGCATGTGTTTGTTTTGTTCGTCTTTCCTGTTTGAGCAGGCACATTAAGACCTAGGGCAGTGTTGTGTCAGAAGCAGAGATGAAACTGAGGGCCCTAAAACCTGCATCAGTCTGCAGGACCTCAACTGGATGTTTCCTTGGGCAAGGGAAGCTCCTCAGAGTACACACCAACACACCTCCAGCTGCGGGTGGAGAAAAACTCCATCTGTCCTACTAAAATAATGGAAGGAGCTTGTATTTTCCCTCCCACAGAGAAAGACATTCAGAGAACAGCAATGCCAACATGAAGGAAACACACAGAACAACACCCCTCCCTTACAACAGACCCCTCAGCTGGAGGCATCAGTCTGTTGAATCAGAAACCTTCAAAATCTTCACAAATGCTTTGCAAGTTGCCCTCTGGGACAACACCCCACTTTCTACCAGAGTTGTCCTCACAGTGCACACCAACTTCACCCCCAGGCTCAGAGGCACAACACGCTTACATGCTCTGGGTCCTGGGACAAAGATCCTGACCAAAGATACCCCTGATGGCTTTGGACACCACACCCTGCTCCACAGCAGAGGTTAGAGGTAAGAAGGTAGGAGTGGCTCTTCCTTCAGGGATGCTGGGCTATCCACATTGCCTTATTTACCCTGACAAAGTTTTTCCTTGGCATTTTTCCTTAAGAGTGAAATTTAGCACTTGCAAAATGCAACAGAACTTAACTTCCACGGCACAACCCTTGTAGTAACGTCATAGGAGGCAAGTGCAGACCTTGTGCAAACCTGTTACAACAGGTAATAAGCTACAAGATGTAGCAACTTGCTACAAGAAATAACAAGTTCCCCTAGATACTTGTTTTTACTAGCTTTTAAATGCCTTTCATAGCTCTCATGTTTGTGAAACCTCTCCAACAGTCCTTTCTGGGGATGTCACAGGCTGTCCCCAGATCCACAGAGGCAGATATGGGGTGTCCTGGGCTGCACACCAAAGCAGCATGCAGGAAAACCATATATCCTCCACATAATGACTGTACTTTTTGGCTTCCAGCACACACATCTAAAAACTCTCACCTCTTCAGTAGTATCTTGATAACAAATAATACGTGCTGGTCTTGTTCTGTATGCTGTTGTTTCCCTGAACTGCCATTGTGCAATGTGCATGTGCACACACACTCAGGTTTGCTGAACTTTTTGATCGCCCGCCTGCTCACTGGTGCTGGAGCTGCTGTTCATTGAAGATCTGTCTCATTTTGATGCACTACACACTGGGACACTGCCCAGCACCCTGCTCCTGGTGCAGAGCCCACTTCAAGGTCCCTTTCCTGATTTTCAAAGCCTCCATGCCTATTTATGCCTACAATAACAAATTACTTGTCCTTCTCATGAAAACAAAACAATACAACAAACCCCACGCTAATTTGCTGAACTATAGGAGCAAAGTTGTGACCAGAAAAGGCTGAACCTTTTCAGACAAGGTCCAAAACAAAGTAGAAATAGACACTAACTGCACCAAATCCAAACAAAATCTGAAACCCTCCCCCCTGTGCTCTCACTGCTGGAGCTGGTTCTCAGACCAGGTCACTTTGCTGCTTCCCACCATGAATCTGCCTCTAGTGGCTGAGTGCAAAGGCAAATCCCTGTCTTAGAAAACTTTCGAGTACAGTGAAACAGCGCTATGGTAGATGCATATGTTGGCTGTAATTCACAGGTTTCCTTATGAAATGTGTGTGTCTGGCCCATAATATTGGCAAAATTAAGCGTTTACTCTACAATTAAGTGATATCCAGGCTGTACAGACATTCAGGATATTGTACTCACTGTGTGTCCCCAAAGCAGGTGCTGGACACCTCTGGAGCTCCAGGCCATGGAATCTGAATCCAAAAACCTCTCTGCAAGGTAACCCTGACTCCTTATAGGATGAAGGAGCTGCTTTTGGAAAATCTTCCTGCCTGGAGGCCAACAGGACCACCATCTACAGCAGAGTGAGAACAAAGCGGCAAAGTAAAGGATGAAGGATTAGTTTAGGCAAAGATAGTATGAAAGTTTGACTGGAATTCAGAGTTGTAGAGGCTGAGTAATAACCCTCAGCATTTTGTGTAAAGACTGGTGAGTCTAGATGTGTCTCTCTGCCCTTCTAGTGAGCCTTAGGGGTAGATCTGTGGAAACTAAATATCCTGTCATAGGCCAGACCCATCTGGGAAAGAAAAGTGCTGTAATTCATGACTCCTCAGCCTGGCATCAAACTGGCTGGATTTTCCCACATCCAGCTGACTGCCCTGCCCCTGGTGTGCTCTGCCCACTGTGGGCATGTGTGTGTCTGCTCTGCTGGAAAGAACAAGGAATACCCTAGTGCTCTCTTCAAAGCCCTCCCACTCTGAGGAAGGAGGATGAATAGCAAAATGAGAGAAAATACATGGGAAAATAAGGTTCATGGCTTATAACTGTATTTTTTTTTCATTTTTCTTTTTCTTATTTTTCTTTTCCTCTTTTTTCCTTTTCCTTGTCTCAAAGAGAAAGAGTAAGCATTCATTTACCATCTTTCTCTTCTGAAAAGGGAAATGTCTGTTCCTACAGTGCCACCTTCAGTCCTTTTTTGCTTATAGTCTTAATTTTACCTAGACTGTTTAATTTTCTGAAGTTCTGTTATTTCTGTTAGTAAAGGCTCAAATAAAAGCATTTCTGTGCGTTTCTCTTTGACATTACCTCGTATTGCTAAAACATAACACTCTTCAGATGCAGGAGGTAATATCTGAACACTTCTGAACAGTGGAAAATGAGTCTCTTGCATTCAAACACTTTCTGGACTGACAAAGCAATCAGCTGTTTGCTGAGAAGGTAATGGGTAAGTAGGAGTAGGGAGGGGTACATGGAACCAGTGCTTAGAAGGTGGGGTTTTACCCCCAAAAAATGTGGTAAGTTCAGTGTAGGCTGATATAAGATATGGAACCATGGATATGAATGTCTACAGTGATAATAGGAATTAACACAAGCAATGACAAATACAGGTGCTTCTGTCAGAGGCTCAAACAATGGAGTTATCAAAAAATTATGGCAAACAAACAGTGGCACAACTTCACATTTTACTGAACATGCTTATCCTCAGAATCACTAAATTTTACACCCAGACCATTCAGTGCAACTATAGCAACTGTTTTGTTAAAAATGCATAAATCTACAAGGAACAGGAAATACATTGTTAATAATTTTTGTAACTGGAGCTCATTTTTATATGGGGCTATCTAGTCAATAGCTATACTGAAATCAAAGAAGTACTGTGTTAATGTTTCCAGGATATAAAGAGTGTCACACTCTTCTCCACACCACATACTGACAGAGATCTGTGGTCAGCTTCTCAGAAAACAGAATTTTTTGAAGTTCATTAAATAGAAATGCTCATGTCAACACTTATGCTGTGCTCACAGGGTCTTGTCCCCAGGCATTGAAGGTGAAGTTGCATGTTCACAGTTTGCATCAAAGGCCATGGCTGACAGTGACCACATGGCCTTCAAGAGGCCACAACATAAGGAAAGCAGAAGTTCCTGCCTCATGGCAGAGCCTCACTGGAAGGTTCTGTGGCCAGTGCTGACCATTGCCAGAGTCTCTGTCTTCCCTGATGTGAAGAAAGCAGTCACCTCTTCAGCACCCTGGGCTCTCAGAGGCAGCACAAATGTTCGCCCACAGTCCTGTGCTGGCATGAGGGGCTGAGGCCAGGGCTGTCAGACTCCCCCAGCCAGCACCAAGGGTGAGGGTGGAAAGGAGTTGTTCACTCACCTATGAAGAAAGGAAGTGGCAGGAGTTGTCCAAGGAAATTGGAAAGGGAACAGGCTGCAGCCCCATGCATTGGGCATTCCTAAGGCCAGAGAAGAGAGAAGTCAAGGAGATGCTGGTTTGGTAGTTGGTTGCAAGAATTGTCTTTGTTTTATGTGGCATGTGTGTGTGTGTATCATGGATGTCAATTTATCCAGAGTGCAAAAATGGCTCCTGGTTCTTGCCAGGAACAAAGATGGGATTCAGTCAGAGATATCTACATTTGATATCTATATTTGATATCTACATTGAGGTATCTACATTTAAGGACCTAATTGCAAACCTTTATTTGTGAGCTGGGCATCTTAGTTCCTATTGCAGTCAGTAGAGATCAGCCTCGATTCAGCTGCAAAGCTTTGGTGTCTGATGACATTAAGATGCCCTGTAGTTTCTAGATGGCCTCCAGCTGCTGCTCCAGAGGACCTAATGTCTGCTGTAGGTCCTGTGTCACATCTGCAAGCCCCATTTGATGCCTAAGGTAGCCTCAGGCATCTCAGTTACCACTTACCACTGTTAGTAAGAGGGCAACTGAATGGAACTTCTTGGTATCTACCTCACTGTGGGCAGACTCAGCCTCCAGACCCCACCATCTCTGCTGAATGTCCCTCCCCTGAGATTTGCAGACTGGATCTTCACCATCAATAGTGGGATCTTAGAAATCTCATCTACAAATACACTGGGTGACTAATTTTAGTGTCCCAGGCTGAGTCCTGCCCAAAGTGTTTGTCACTTGGCAACGCACATTTTAGCTGATGACTCAGTTCCATGTGGAAGTTGTAAAACTCCAGTTGCAGCATGCTCAGGGGAAGGGTCTCCCCTTCCCCATCTCCCAAGGGGTCCATGCTGCCAAGTGTGGTGCTGGGGACCACTGCTGCAACTCAGGTTCGGGGAGAGAGTGAGCCTGAGATGAGCAGAGAGAGAGGGAAGGCACAGGCTGCTTCCTGGCCTGGAGGCTCAGCCAGCAGGGCTTTGCTTGCTTCCAGCTCTAGGCAAGCTCTGGGGAAGCAGTGGGACCAGCTGGGAATCCATCCAGGCAAATTAAAAAAGGTTCTTCACCTGTCCTTTTGCTACTGACAACCATGAACAGAGGCAGGAGGGGCCAGTTAGGCAGAGCTACATGGAAGGTCACACAGATAGTACCTCTCTGGATGACAGTGCCTAAAGCACTGCGGGGTAGCACATCCCAAGGACACTCAGTGCTGCTTTGTATGGACACATCTGGGGCATGTGGGACGTATGGTAAAGACCCAAAATGTAGATGTGAACTCCAGCTTGGGGAGACCTCCCAGGGTCTGTCCCCTGGAGCAATCTGATAAAGGAGTACACACACGGCCAGTGAGACTTTGACTCCAAACCTCATGCATGCAGATTTGTTGTAGCTGATAAATTCATGCCTTACTTGTCTCCTGCCTTGAAGCAAACATAGCTGTGTTCATGTGCAAATGAATGTGACACACTGTGATTTCTATTTACTAGCATTTTATGCCTACACTACCCAGCAAAAGTGATTGAAAATGGTTTCTGGCACTGTTAGTTCAGACCTTAATGAGACTGCACCAAAGACAACGTCTTCTAATGGACTGAAACACTGAAGTACTAATTTTAATTTAAATAATTTAGGAAACGAACCTAGAAACGGAAGCACTTTGCCCAAATGCAGCACATATTGCCAGAAGAGCTGCCAAGGCTCAGTTGTTTCTTCCCAGCAGTGAGTCAATGCACCAGGGCACATGGCCCCAAATGTGGGTCCACAATCCATGGATTTCAGCCCCCATCACAGCTTCCCAAGCACAATTTTATATTTTAACCCATTCTGTTGTAAGGAAATGACTTCACGTGGATTCTACCAATGATTACATGAAAAAGCTGAGATTTTTTGCCTGCCAATAATAAAGGACTCTCATGGTACATTACTACCAGTGTTCCACACTTAAGATGGGGCTTTTAAAAAGAGTGCATCTCACTATCATCAGCTTCCAGAGGAGCGACCTTTCTCTTTGTAGGCTTCTCTGTACCATAAAAAAAAAGTAGAACAGATTATTGTTTGTTTCTGTCTCCAAAATATGTCATCAAAATATCCAGATATTTGCTATGAAAGTGAAGTTCTGTTCTAATATTTTTTATCTAAAACATGAGTATAACAAAGTGTCATTCATAGATGGCATCTGGTGTAAACTATTTTAAGACCATATTTGGAAAAGGGACTGAAATGTCTCTATCTGCTGCTTTAAGGCTCTCTCATTGATAAAAGGTTTATTTGCATTTATTCTGCCAAGTACATTCTGAACTCCACAGTACAAAACCCCTGCCTGTTAACTGACATGGTATTTGAGTTTCAGATTAATGTCCCCTTGATTGTTCTCCTGACAGGACTCTAATGAACCAAACAGAACAGCTTTGCCTGGGAGGAAACTCATAAAACATGAATTGGAGAGCCAGTCCATAAATAGAAGTAGCTCAGATTGTGTATTCAGTCCATCACAGTATTAATGAAGTTCTCATCCAGGAAAAATGAGCGCACCCACTTCCTGCTGGAGACATTCATCCACCTTCAACTCAGCCCACTTGCTTCTTGGAACTGACATTAGTTCTAAACCAAACTGATTATATGAAGCAGAGTGATTGCTTGAGTTTCATTTGATTTTGGCTTTTTTTTTCAAGGAAGGGAATAACAACATGGTGGGAGAACATAAGACAAAAGTTATTTCCTTAATTTCTCAGTAAAAAGTAAAATGAGTAGAGGAAACACAGGCAAATCCATTTAAGCACAAAAACAAGACATCCCAAGAGAGCACAAATGAGAGCTTATGTAAGAGACATTACACACCTCATTATGGAATTCAAAATATTTGACAAGGCAAAGCCTGTTGAGATCTGTAAATAAAGTATGAATGTTGGTGCTTCAAGGCAAAAAACGAGAACAAGCAGACACCAAAGGATACAAAAGTGAGTTTAAGCTCCTCCATCTAAAGTCTTTTAAAACACTCTAGAGGTCCCCAGGTTTTTCAGTGACATCCTGTTCATTCAGTGCAGCAAAATGCTGAGCAAGTAAGAAGCAAACCTGATTGCTCAGAGCATAGAAACACTGCAGTAAAACGATTACCTTGGTGTGTTAAGTGTCACTGTAGAACATAAAGCTATTGGGCTGGTGCTTAAATGAATGCAAGAGGAATTTATTAACATTTTTATGAAGAATAAATGCACTTTTGCTTATAATTTAGCTGCAAGGTGATATTGATAAAGGTCTAGTGGATGGAAGTGTCTCATCACTGAACCTTGTTTGTGCAGGGGTGCTAAAACAGGCTGTGCAGACCTTAGTCCTGCAAGGAGATCTCCTCACTTTGGTGGGATAGCAAAGGTCTGCATCCCTCCCACTTTTGTGCACATTCAAAGCTCAGAACACCCGGCCAACTCAGCAAGGAGAGTCAGCAGCACACTCAAGAATAGCACACTTAAACCCCTGCTACAGCCTGGTGTTGTCATTCCCAAAGACACTACAAACAGCTCCTAATCTCTCAAAATGTAATCAAAGCTGAGTTTCAAGAGAGATTAGCTGAATGCTCAGCTCAAGGGCACTTTTTGAAGGTGAAGGGCTCAACAAAACTCCCTAGCTTGCAAAATTCAAAGCTGCTGCAACGTAATAGGAGTAACACTTTTAAAGCACTGATAAAGGACAAACTAACTGATGAAACCGCCTGTTTCAATATTAGTAGAAAAAAACCAGGCCATATCTTTACTTGTAACAGAGTTTTTTAATTTCATTTTTTAAAAGTCTAGAAGGACATAACTCAGTATTCTATTTCTATACCAATCACAGTACCCGATAACAGAGCACTAATGGTAAAACAGCACATTATCAGATACCATACAGATTCACCTTAATGTAAGAGCTTCACATTACATTATACTCACACAGTTCATCCATTTGGACTATTAGCAATCTAATATTTCTTGATTCATCATGATTTTACAAGAGGTTACCACTGATTCTAATGCCAAAATCAAGCACACTCACAGCTCTGTAGATAAAGGAAAATAATTTAATATTCTCATAATATAAAATAATAAAATAATATAATAAAATCATCTCTAAATTAAAAAACGTTTATGTTATATTGGGTATACAGTACAGATTTACTTTAATTTGTCCATCTTCTGTGCAATAACAACCAAAGAAACATTCCCTGCAAAGCCTTTTAGAGTTATATAAAGACAAATATAGAAAGATATATGCACTGTGCAGCAGGATAAATTGTACAAACAATTTTTCTGCAGGAAGTCTGTGAGAGAAGTGCTTGAATGTTATTGCTAACTTGGATTTGGAAGCCCAGCTCATCTCTCTTGACACAGGTCAAACAGCTCAGGACTGTGACCTTGGTGGGAGGAGGAAGTGAGTATACATCGGACAGGTTGCTTTGTCCTCCCTCCTTCTTTCCCTCCCCAAGGAAAGAGAAACATCAAAAAAAGTTTCATCCTATCATGAGATCAGAAGACTACACACAGAGGAGAGAAAGTTTCACCCAAAAGCCACTTTCTTTGGTCTTGGCAGCATTTGCACGTCAAAGGCTTGACTGTGGTTTGTGTAACTGAGCTGTCCATTCAGAATGGGGACTGTGTCTGGATTCCCTCCGGTAACAGCACCTGCAGTAAAACTGCTCACAGGACTTTGCATACAGTATTTCTCCTAAGACAGAGCCTCAGACATATACATTCCACAAACTTTAACAATTTCAGAAATCAGCCACATATGCAGGGCTTGATACAAGAGACCAAAGGCATAAATTTAAAACCAAACCTGCAAGTGGTTCCTTACAGGCAGCCAGGCACCCTGCTCCTGGTTTGGCTTTAGTCTCACACAGACACTAAAGGCAGCCAGACCAGGGCTGTCAGTCCTGGGGCCTCATCCACAGCACTCCAGTGCCAATTCATGGCAGTTTTGCAGTGGAGCATAATCATATGCTCTGGTTTGTTGTGAGTTCCTTTCCCAAAAGCTTATCTGATTCAAGCTGCCTTTGACTCTGAACAAACATTGAACTGATGCCTTTAGAGCACTATCCACATTAACTCTTATGCCTCCTTTCTGAGTGGTACTGAGGATTAATCCCTTACTGACTATGTTTATACGTAGAGGGATGGATTTTTTCTTGTATGCATTGCCTCATAATTACTGACATTGAATTTCATGTGCCATTTCATTAATCTGTCATCTCTGCAAATCTGCTCAGATAACTTCAGGTCAGACTACTCTGAGAAAATATTCTATTTTAACATCTGCATTGCTGTCATTCATTTAATTTTTCAAATCTTCTTACCATATCCTTTATGTCTTAAATGGCATAGTCATAAGCCCAAACCAGGTGATAACCCACAAATAACCTCTTTTCTCCAACATACAGCCAAGGAACACCTGAACATGAAGCAGGCTCAATTAGAGCCTCCTCCAGAAGCCTCTGCCCCACACAGCCCTCCCCACTGTGCACTGTCCCTGCTCTTTTCAATGTGCCCTCCCACAGGCTGTGCCCCTCCTTTCTCCTAGCTGCCTTGGGGTGCAAACCAGGGGGACACAGCAGGGTGAGATGAGGCCCAGAGCCCCCATCCACACACATTAAAACTACAGCCATGACATTTCCAACCAGCAGCATGAGGTGACAGTGGCAAAGCTGGCCCAGGCCAGCCACACAACATCTTTGAAAGAGAGAGGAGCACTTCACTCTGACTGTCCCTATGTCTCTGTCCTTAAGGATATCTTTGGTATCAGGTTCTTGGTTTTTTGTCTTGGGCTATTGATGAAGAGAAGGATCCATGGAAAGAGCCTTCTTATGAGTGAGGAAGTTGCTCCTTCCATCTCCCGCTGTCTTTTCAGTTCTACCAACTTTCTTGGTATGGATGTCAGACTTCTTAATCCACAGTGTTTCAGATTATTCCTCAATCCCCTTTTTGAAGACTGGTGTCCCATTTGCAGCCTTCCATTATTTTGTCTTTAAGTGCTTTAAGCTGTACCTCAAACAGGACAATTGCAGTTTCCTAAAGCTCCTGCATGAATTTGTTTTGTTCCTGGGAAGAGGTTAGCTTCAGTTTGCTGGTTTATTCCAATCACTTTCTCATACTCATCTCCTTGCAAAGAATGACTCCAGCAGGAGCCTTGCTGGCCTCTCCTGTAACCAGCACTTACAGAAACACATCCTTTAGCTCTTTAGCAAGGTCCTGAATTTTCTACACCTTCATCATCTACTGGTCCACTTGACTTTCCAGTCAATTTCCTCCTTTGATGTTTTTGAAGCAGATTTTATAGCAGCTTTCTCATCTTTATACCAGCTCCCCCTCTAAACCCTCTCTGGCCTACTTTACTGCAGTGGGACACTCAACTTGCTATGGCTTATGACCTTTTCCATTTTTCTTGTTCAGACAAGACTTCCACCTTTTAAAAAATGCCTTCATTTTAATTGAGCAGTTTCCACTGCCTTGATGTTTGATCATGACAACATTTTGTTTTCCTTTTAGTCCTGCTAGGTGGTACACATTCACTCCATGCTTCTAAAATGCTGTTCTGGAGCAGTCCCCACACTGCCAACACACATTTTCCTGGTTTATTTAACCTCCTGGTTTCCTAAGTACTATCCTACTGATTTATTGCACTTCTACTTTCCAAAAATCTCAAGTCAGCTGCACGTATTATCTCAGATTTTTGTTGTTTAAGAACAGAAAAGCTACACTAATCTGAAACTGTCTTCTTATGGGAATCATCCCAGCAAAATTGACTCTTACAGAGGATCCTAGTAAAGTCAATGGACCAGCAGGAGACAGGGCTTTGAGAAGCAGACCACTGCACACTTTTTCCCTAAAAAATTTAAGACTTTTTTCATGTTGTCTTTTGTGCCTTCATTGTCTGCCTACCTCCCACTTGATTTTGGATATTTGTACATCATAATAATCATTTGAATTTAAATGGCATTAATTAGGCACAGCCTTTTTATTCAAACTTATGAACTATTTATTCCTAAGGAATTTTAATTAAAAATTGTTATATAAAAGAAAGACATGTAATTAAGAAATAATCTCTCTCTAAATAGTAAATCTGTTTTCCATACACTACTGAAAGTTGTGTCTACTACACACAACCTGAATTGCTTCTCTCAAATAACTATTTAAAGAGCTCATTAATTGTCATCTCCTCAGGATACAAAAGCTTGCTGTGGACTGGGAGAGAAAAAAGATTTAATGAGACCTGCCTTTCCCTCCCATGACTCACTTCCTAACATGCATGAAGGCAATGGCCACCTGAGCTGTTATACAAATAGAGGGTAGCAACATCCTACAGCAGAATGAGAACTGTTAAGGTGTTCAGTTTTGCCTCTTGCAGTTCTGACTTTCAGAACCATGCCTGTGAAAGAGGCAATTTCTGTATCTCCTGAGGGAGCACAGGACCAAGGCTATATCTGAACTCCCATGCCCTCGTGTCCCAGGTGACTCCAGCGGGAAGAGGGTGAGCTGTAGCTCAGCTCCTCTTTGGCCCACAGGCTCCAGTCACCTTCCTGCAGAAATCCAGACCCTGCAGAGGGACAGTGCACACCTGGATTTCCATTCAGTGGAATGTTGGGACACACCAGGGCACATAGGTAGCCCCAGATTCTGCAAGACACTCTCAGGTACTGTGCTTGTGACCTAACCTGAGCACAGGATCAAAGATAGTTTGTGGCTGCTCTACTTCACATCACTCCACTACAGCACAGCCTGGAACATCACCCACCCAGCACACAGGAAAAGGAGCCCAAACCTGACCCACCATCCAGCCCCAGGCAGGAGGTACCTGTGCCTGCAGGGAGAGCAGAGTCACCCCAGCAGCTCAAGGACACACAGGGAGCTTGTGGTGAAAGTGGTCCTGAGTAAGGAGACACTGGTTTTGTGGCTCCTCCAGGTCAATAAATCCTGCACGTGTGACCCACTCTCCTGATTTTCTTACCACATTGGTGTAACTATGAAGTGATTTGTCTGAGATCAGTGAAAGCTGAAATAGATAAGCCAGAAGAACTGAAAACTCACTTTTCCTTTGTCAGGCTTAATTGACCTTTCCTCCATGCAAGTAATGGCTCTCATAGCCTTTGTGGTGTGGTGTTGGTGGTTGTTTTTCCATGAGCTGTCCTTCATGGCAGTCTCTGTCTTCTCCTATTGTTTCAACAGAAGCAGAGTCAAATGCTATGTGCTGGTTCCTGTGGTTTTTGGAAAGTAAGATCTGAAATAGAAGCCAATGTCCCAGTGACCATGTCAACTCCTGTTTCAAAATTAACATTGAAACCAGAACCCCCTCAAGAGCAGGCATGTAGATCCACCTGCACAGGAGAGGTTTGCTTCTTTTTTCACAGACCTGTAAAGGTGGCTCATGACAATCAGGTGTGTGACTCCCATCAGCTGGGAGACAATAGATTTTCAGGTGTATTGTCAGGTTCCCAAGAGTCCCCAGGCATCTGGGCTTCAGCTTGCAATGACACCTGCTATTCAAAAAGGAAGTGGTTTCAGCTGCTCACACAAGGCAGTACCAAAAGACTGCCAAGGAAGATTACAGAAAATGCCACTGCAATCCTGCACATCCCTCAGGTCCCTCTCAAGTAGGCTTTGTTCGTTTCTCTCGAAATTTACCTCAGTCTTCTACAGAGATAAGAATGGGAGACATTACCAGGAGCTGGTGATTTTGTTTTGTTTTGTTAAGATCTAAGTAAAGAGAAAAATTAAATTTGTTTGTCAACTCAACCTTTAGTGCTTAAGTCCCTAATACAGCATTAAAATGACTCTGTTAGGGAAGGAAAAAAAATTATCACAGAACGGAAGGTTTGATCTCTCCCAATGTACATGCAACAGAAGTTTAAACCTGGATTCATTTCAAACAAGGACAAAAAACACAAATAGCCCAACAAAGCTCTTAAAACAAGGCTGAGTAAGAAGTCTAAAAACCACAACAGATTACTTAATGTTTTTCGTGAAAAATCCATCAGTAATTTTATTCCCCCACTAATAGAAGCCCCATTAGAGATGCCCTGAGAATGTACTTTTAGTTTTTAGCCACATTTTCACCCTGCAGGTAGACTGTCAGGTGGTTTTAAGATTAAGCTGCTCTTGAACACCAAATCTATGTGACTTACAGGAGTAACAAATCCTACAAGTTACAACATTTTTCCTCTACTTTTTCCAGAACAAAATAAAATTGCACAACAGGTAATATGTTCAAAGATCTGTAAATATTGAGTCTCAGTAAGTAAATTACACAATTCAAGTTTCAGTGGAAAAGAACCACCTTGTGCTCAAAACTTACAGGCATACTCCAATGAGTTAAAATAAAATATCTCTGTTCAGAAATTACAACCAAGTTTTGCTTTCTATGGCCATCCTGTGCTTACTAGGTCTGGCAGGAGTTTTGAATACAAAAAATTAGTGACAAATTGTATCAGAAACATCAACAGAAAAAAAGGGATTTATAAATGACTCTACAATATGTTTCCTCACTATCTATAATAGGAAAAGCAGTCCTTTAACACCTCATCCAATTATTTGACCATGATGTTTTATAGAGCTGGTTTATGAAAATAAGTACTCAGTATTTATGTTTCATTCCAGTTTGGCATTTTCTGGAATATTAGCAGTACTTCTGGAGAATAAGGACACTTATTCCAAATACATGTCTGTGATCATATTATATTGAAATTTTATACTGTTCTCCTACGTACCTCTTTCCTTTCTCATCCAGCTTACTCCCCACTAAATGAATGAGAGAAGAGAAAGATACAAGTTTTATTCTAAAGATATCTTCACAAAGTAGATCTTACATATGTTGCTTCACCTAGCTGAGCACAGATTTTTCTGCTGATGAAAGATCCCTTAAGTGACTTCATTCAAATCACCCCAGGTGGGTGATTAAAAGATTGATTAGGGATTTGTCCCCTGCCTGTCAAGCCTGACTGCAGCACTCTTAGATTAATAGTGCACCTCTCCTCGAGCTTGAAATGATAATGCACTGCCTGATTGACTGAAGTGTCCTTGGGTCAAATCAAATAGGACAAACTGATGCCACAGAATATCTCCTTGGCTGGCGTAAACTATTAGCTACTTTTCAATGCACAATATATTTATCTTCCATTGCCCTACAGCATTCCATGACCACTGAAACAGAGAAAGAAAATCTCTTGGAGGTGGGGAAATGAGAAAGGAGGAAAGAAAGTAATCGACAAAAAAGATGGATTTATTAACACTTGCTTACCCACCAAGAAGCAATTTTCCCCTGGAAAGATTTTTTCTCTAAACACCCACTGGGTTTCTGCTCTCCTCACGGAAGTTTGGCATCTTTAACTAGCAGTTTCTGTCAGGACCACATGAAAGGTCATCACCTTGCATGCCCTAGTGTTCAGCTAAACCTTTCTGGGAATAAAACATTTGAAACTAATGTTGTTCCTTTATTGCCTGTAATCCAAAACAGGATATTGCAACAGCAGGGAAGGTAGGAGGTTTGTAGGATTAATTTGAACACAGTAAATCAAAGACTTTCTCCCAGGAGGAGATTCCCACCTATCTGTTACCTGCCTTCTGAGGTGAGGCAACATGATGCCCATTCCCCAAATGGAAAACTAGGAAATGATGAAAAAAGGCTTCTATTAAGTGGAAGCTATCAAAAAGTGGAATAAAAGTACTCCTCAAAAGGAGACAGCTCTCAAGTGAGATTCTGATTTCAGTTGGGGAAAAAAAGGTCAGTGTCAGCAAGGGTGTCTGCAGCCGGCTTCATGGCTGGTACCATGAGCTTCGGTACCAAAGATGACTGCACAGACATTTCCATATTCCAGTGAAACAAAGTCCCTACAAGTTGAAAATATGGATTGAGATGAGGGTGTTTGTTTGGAAGAGAAGTTTTATTAACTGAGAGTGAATTGTAACCAACTCAAAGTGGAGAGCCTTCAGTTTTGATGGTGGCCAAGGGGTGAAGCAGACCTAGGCTGAAGCAGTGCTTGCAGAGACAGAGGTGGGGATGAAGGGCCACTGCAGAGACTGGTGCTCAGGAGTGGCTGAAGAATAATGATCATTAGAGAAAACCCTGTGCTGAACCTCAGAGTGAATAAAGCTTTTCCTCTTCTCCACAGACAGCAGGCCTGGCTTGTAGAAATGGTTTGTAGAAAGCCACAGCTCAGTTTTCAGAAATCCGTTACAATCTGAGCCATCTTGATCCCCTGGGCAGCTGAACTGACCTCTCTTGTGCTGGGATCATTGCTTGTCTGCAGCTCTGTTAAGAGACAAACTGAGTCCTTTCTCATAGAAATTTCTGAAATACAGCCAGCCATCACTGACCTTTCTATTAAAAACAACATTAAACTGATTTCTCAGGCTCAGTACTCCTTGAGAAAGAAATGCAAACTGCACATTTCTCAGGGAAGTGGCCACAAATAAAAACATGTATTTTAACATTTGTCATTTGCAGATCCATCTCCCAGAGTGGGACAGTATTCAAACCACTGCCTAAATACTCAGGCAGAGATTATTGCACAAGTGTTCTAGTATTGACTCATTACTGAAATATAAAACCAGGCAAAATAAATTACTGCTCTAACAAGTAATATGAGAGAATACCACTGGACATCACAAGCTGCCCTCTCACATTGCCAGGCAGCAGAAAGCAGCAGCCATCAGAAGAGCAGGGCAAAGAGCATCCAGTACTCCTGGATGAGAAATTCTACTCACCCCATCATCTCCCATCCCACCCCATCCCAGCTCCCTCTACACCATCCCACTGAGTAGAGCCCACTGCACTCTTGGGGAATACCAAAGAGTAGGCAGGCTGCCAAATCGAGGCACTCTAAAGAACAAATAATCAGTAAGAACAAGAAGAGATTTATTTCTCATCATTCATTTCCTAGCAAACACTTTGCTCTGCTTTCTACAGCAGTCATTCTCTGCACATAAATTGGCAAAGCACAGCTCCACTGCTGGGAGAGGCATTAAAAGACAGGCATGAAAGGACAGGACTGGGGATGGGATTTTTATCCCTGTAATCAGATCCTGATAACACTTTGGTGTGCATACCATGCTACACACAGCAGTCCTTGAAGTATCAGGGATTGTGTAGCAAAATCTCACAGTCCTGAATGTGCCTGTGTTAAAACCTTCATGTTTTCTACCATCTGCAATGAGCTGAAGCCACTGTATTAGCTTGGAAAACCTCGGGAACTTCAGCAGTTGAGGAAAAACACTGCAGCAGCTGCTGGGTTGTTTTTTTTTTCTTTTGTAAGGTGGATAAGTGGTTTAGTTTTTTAAACCTTTTAGTATTTTTGCTTTTAATGTTAACTTCTTTGGTTCAAGCAGGTTTTCTTTAAATGTTGTGCAAGTTTAACCCCAGGTGGCAAATAAGTACCACCCAGTGGGGAGGAGAATTGATCAGCTGATCATCTGGAAGCCTTAAGAATATTAGCTTTAGAAGAGTCCTTCTAAAACAAATTATGTTAATGCCCTGTTACTCTAAGTTCACCAGAGACCAGGTAAAACACATCTCTTTCAATGTGAAGCTATGGCTTTATCGCTCAGTTCTAATTAAAGCACATTTAATGGCCAGTACACTCTGCCTGTGCTTTTGTAAAGACAGACATGAAAAGTAAAATGTTTAATGAATCTTGATTGACATTTCCCCCCTTTCTCCCAATTAACAACATTTCCAATCATTTGTTTAATTTAGCCTAATGGTAGCAAGACCTAAGACCATTAAGTATTACAGAGGAAAGCAGGAGTCACAATGTGTAGCAGCTTCTTTACATTATTCTAAAAGCTCCTAACTTTATTAGACCTTGAATGTTCCATTAAAAAATTAACTCAAATAGTCTTTTTTTGTTCTGTGAATTTTATATACAATGCTTAATGATTTATTCAGCTTAAGAATGTCCATAAATAAAGTTTCTGTGGTATCTGAATAGTTCTAGAAGCAGGATTCTTTAAAATTATGTTAATGCAGTGATGAACAGCTGATAAAGGTGGAAATGTAACAATTTACCTTCTTTGCAGATGGAGTTGTTTCTTTGTGGAAAAAAAAGATTACTCATATCTTCCTCAATTTGAGCTCTCTTCTTACTGATTTATTTTGATTCTTGTTCTTGATGCATATTTTTGTTTAAAGGGGAAGCAAGTAGCTGAATCTGAGACTGACTTTAGATTTCCTAATATTAATTCACTATGCAGCATTTCCGTGTGTCTGTGGTGGCCTTTTATTTAAACAGTTAAGTTAGAGAGACCTTTAACATTAATATGAATTTATTTGTGTTGTGTTGGTAGTGTCCTAAATTATAATGCTATTGCATTCAAAATGACATTTTAAACAAATGTCTATTCTATTTCAATTTTATTTCTGTTTTATCCAGCAATGCCTCCAGGCTGAGAGAGACCTTCATGCTAAAGGTTAATGCTGACATTTATGGTTCAAGATTTTTGTTTATACCCATAACCACGTAAAAACAAATGAATCTCATTTCCATATACACTTGGTAGCAACAATTTTCACCACCACTTCGTATGTAGCAGACAAACGTTTTATTGCTATTACTCAGAAACTGGTGATGATAATGAGTTAGGCAACCTTTTGAGCAGAGGCCAATTGCAGAGCTCTCACTGCATTATGCAAACTTTGAAAATGTAATTTGGTTACCAAAAACTACATTAAGCTGTCATACATATTACTTCCCCTCACAACAGAGTTGATTATTCAAGTATTTTCCAAGGATATGATCTTTTATGATTCACTTTTTTAATTTCCTCATATACTTCTCAACTTTAAACTTCAGTTTGGTAGTGATGCCAAAATGTTGAAATACACTTGACCACATTGAAGAGAACAACCTGAAACCATTCTCTGTCGAATTAAAAGTCAAATACAATATGCTTTGTGTGTTTTCTGTTTCCTGTTCAAAATCCAGTAAATACAACAACCTGCTTCTTTATTTTAAGTCATACATTACCTTAATATTGTTGCTTTCTGTAATCGGACCTTTACTACAACTCTTGTGTGGACGTTAGAATAAGAGGCTTTATTACCAGATTAGTATTTCATCCTTGTTCAGTCTGCAAATATGAGCAGGCCATTCAGAGACCTCTAAATTGAACAGACATGCCACAAACTCACTTATCCCATCAGGATTAGCCTCCCTTGATATGTAAACGCAATAAAGAAAATAATGAATTTTTTTTTTTTTATGGTTAGCTTATATTCAGCTCCCTTTGGATGGTAAATATCACTGCCTTCTGGCAACATGAAGAAAAAACTTGAAAAGACGCAAGTTTAGTTGATAAATCAGTTACTATTGCACTCTCATTGCACAGTGACCAGCTGCTGGATGTGGCTGGTCTGCTCAGTCCAACATAAGGCTTCAGTCAGCCAAGGGTTTCCCAGGAGCAACGTCAATCACAGAGGCAGAAGAGAGCTGCAAAAGGAGACAAGAGGCTGAATCATTTCCCTGACTTTGCTGCTGCTCTTTCCTTTCCTTTCCTTTCCCTCACCTCAGCTACAGTGCTTGTACTGTCTGCCTGCTATGCAAGGGCAGCCAAACAGGGGGATGCCATGCCCAGCTTCTCCTTCCAAACACTTTGCACTGTCCACGGTGATCCAGGTTGGTGTTCAGTAGGATTTGGATGACTGCACTGGGCACTGAACCTGGAGAATCCATTTCACTTTCCCACTGCCCTGCCCAGAGCACTGTGGTTGTGCCTCTGCAGCTGTTCCAGGCACTTGTACTGTTTGCAGCCCTCTGCTTGGAAAATATAAAGCTGACATTATGTTAGGGAAGAATTTGAGCTGATAGGTGTCATTTCTCCATTCAGAGAGCTGAAGATTTAAAAAATTTATTTTGCAAGAGAAACATATGACAATCTAAACAAGTTTGGATTTCCTCAGTGTGTGATGGAAGAAAATCACACACTGCTTTGCCCTGTGTGCTTCTCTCCTGTTAGAGTGAAGCATTGCACTGCTTAGAGATTACCAGTCACTGGAAGAGGAGTCATCCAAAGAGTAAACAAGACTACCATGATAACACTTTATTTCCACAGTGGTATGCAGACGTGATATACTTCCACCTAGTAAGAAGCAGAGTCTGTCCAAGCAACACCACCATCAATAAACTTATGTTTATTGATTACCTTACCTTCCTAGCTGGCTCAAATCCTCTTGGAATCCTCATCTAGTCTTTTCAGAATGACCACCATGCTTCTTATTTTTCACATAAAGTAGTGATAGCATTTAACGCATATAACTTCTTTACCATTTTTCTTTTAAAGGAAGAAAGAACTTCCTTTAAAACATTTTTTTCCTCAAAAAGTTCTAAATGGAAGCATAAGAGAAGCTTTCAGCAGAGGAGCAAAAGGCCTCAACCCCAACTTTTGAAGCAAAGACTGCACAAAGGAGATGGAAGCCGCAAGCCTGCCCCGATTCAATGCACATTTGGAGTGCATTGCAAACTTCCAAGCCTAGCTGGAAACATACCAGCCTCTTGCATAACCCCAGAGCAATGGCTAGCTGGGTAAAATACTTTTCATTGCTGAATCCTTTATACTCCATAGGGTATGAAAAATTCAGGTGAAACATGCCTTACTAGTCATGCAGGATACATTTCAATTCATGACAAAGTAGCAGACATGAAGAATTTTTAAGATGAAATTTTTGAAAAATGTCAGCTCTGTCAAAGAGAAATACCATATAAAGCTTTTTGCTCATGGCTCTACTAACTTGAAGAAACACAGTGTTATTTCTGAACCTGTAATTACAGAAAAAATATTGTCACAAACATATTTTGACCTATGATAATAAACTGTTTGTGCATTTGTGTATGTGTGTGTATGTGTGTATGCATTACTTAAATGTTTTGTTTTCAAAAGGATGGATGCCACAACATTAACTGAAAAGTTAACCATATAATTAAACTATAAAGTGTACCCCCAAGCAGCAAGCTGGTACTTTGACTAAGCTACTCGCATCATTATTCTGATCTTCTCAGAATAAGGAAAAATCATCTAGCTTACTTTACTCATCTGCAACAGCTTACTTTGCATTTTTGCAAGCTTTCTGACAGGCAGAATGGATTTGTTTAACCATTTGTAGAATGCTTAAAACAATCTTTGACAGGGTTCCTATATGTTACTACTATACACAGTATGTATAGACCTGTAAACCACCAATTTATTTGAGGTCATGTTTTGGCACACATCTACCCTGTAGGTCCTGATCAAGCCTGCAGAGTTTGTTTATATTCTCAAAGAGAAAGATACACTTGCTAAATAAAAGGAAGACCAGTGGTTTGAATATATTTTTTTTACTTGGAAATATTACCACTTTGAGAACTGGATGAACCCCACAGTTTCTGGTTTATGAAAAGGAGGGGGGAAAAAAGAAGAACCTTCCAATGAAATCAAACCAGCATATGGAGTTTTGGTTTTCAGGGTGAAGACCAACACCTTTTATGGTTCTAGGAAACCTCAGAGGCTGTTAACAAGATCAGATGTAGACATGCAGCACTCTACAGCCCGATAGTTTAAATCCAATTAGGGCAGCAGGAAGAGAAGTTGATACATGATGGACATAGATGAACACAAAAGCTGGCATACATCAGCCAACTCTGAGAATAATATTCAAGCCGTAACTTCTTCAGGTAGGAATCTCAAGGACAAGGATGCAGTCTTTGTTTAATTTCTAGCATAATGTGGTCAGAAAAAGAAAATATCAACAATAGCAAGAAAGCAGAATATACAGCTGTGATGTGTTCTTTGAAGGTTTCCTTCATGGCAAAGCTGGGCCCCTTTTTGTAATTGTCAGTAGACTTTCAACCCACATGTCTGTGGTTCTTTGCATTTACATGCTCCACCAGGAAGAAGTGACACTTACAGAAGAACATCTTCTACTTTGAGACAAAGTACAGGAAAGATTCAACACCATTATTAGCCTGTGGACAACCTGACTTCCAGCCTACTTGGAAGCAGACAGGCTATTCTACATAAGCTGGCCTAGACACAAAGTCACCCAGACTTCAGTACTGGGAGGAGATGGAGTGAAAAGCCCAAGCACAAGAGATATAAATCCTAAAAATAGTAGAATAAAAGACATTGAAAAAAAGCCAAGAATTACATTTTACCTGGAATTTCTCCAGTGCTGAGCACAGTCTGTGTGCAAATATAAATCATACATGCACTAAACTGCTAACCATAACTTTTTCTTTAAAATCCCTTTTTAGTCAAGTCAGCTGCAGGATGCTTCACCTTGAATGTATTGCTGGTTAAGCTTTTCATCTATTTCCATTTGATTAATTTCAGTTTAGGGCTTTCAGTGCTCATTCAGTATCACTCACTGTATAATATTCCACTTTACTAACTCCAGTTACTTCATCCTTTTTACATCAAAGAATAGTGATCCCTCCCCATGCTATAATTTAACTTCTATGACTGCAACACTATTTAACAAAGTATTGCTTCTCCTCGTAATTTGGCCTAAGAAAATGATCACTGACAAAATATAGAACAGAGAACTCAAGCAGGATAACTTTGGCCATTTATTGCTGCTACTAATTATCCTAACCTTCTTATCATAATTACTTATTGGCCTACTTACCCAGTTATCCTAACCTCGCAGCCCTGACTTCCGCTATCCTCGAGATTCAGTGCTAGGAAAGCTTAAGTCTTTGTTACTGACACTAAATACAACCTGAAAATGGAACACAGTGAGCAGTAATTCCAGCAATTCCATTCCTTCAATACCTGTTTCCATAGCAGTGACTGTGAGCACCTGAAATTTCAATGGCACAAGGAAGGGAGAGTTTGTGGGAAGAGGAAGATCATTCATAGACCAACTGGTACAGAGGGAAAAATAAGCTTGCAGTCAATCCTTTCTTCAAACAGGGCAGAGATACTCAAAGCTAAATGCAAGGTGGAGAAATCCCTGTGACCTTAGTCTGGTATGCTAATCATCTGAGAGAAAAGGTAACTGGAGTCTCCAGGACAGTGCTAATGAGGCCAGAAGGTGAGATGTTTATCTCCTACAAGGAAACAGGAGCTCCAGGTCATTACTGCCTGTGGAACTTGATGGAAAGCCTTTTTCTCTATTTACACTGACAGCTGTAGCTCTTCTGAAGGTCCAGCTTCATCTTTTTAACAGGTTCTTTTGCTCAGGACTGCTTTTGAGAGGTCTGGGAGGGCAGTAGCTGATGGTAAGGAATGCTGGTAGCAGGCAGCCAGGAATTCCTGCCTGAGTGCAGGAGTGATTCTGCTGAATCTATGCAGTTTCCCTGAGGAACTAGTCTGTGGACTGATGCAAGATATGGAAGACATCTACATTCCATTGCTGTAGATGCAAGGGAACTCATGGGAGACTGCCCATTGCTTGGGACACCTTGCAAGAGAAAGGGTTACAAAACAGACCAACCCAACTGACAATCCCCCTAGCTGTGAGCAATCTTGTGTGTGGGAAAATTTTAGGGGGAAATACCACATATACTTGGCCTGTCCTTAGTGCTCCATCCAGGTGTCTACTTGTAGTTACCACAGGAAAGAGAAGATCGGGTGCTGCTGACTGCTCTGAATCAATAAAGCTGCTCCTGTGTTCCCCTGCAGAATGTGAGCACAGGATCCTGGCTGTCACAGCTCTGTGCTATTCTCTTTGCTGCTGAGGCACAATTGGATCTGCTCCCTGCAGATATTTCTTTTTTTCCTAATGGCAAGTTAAGTGACACAGGGGTCTTTGAAGCTGAAAGGGCAAGTCTGGGAAGGACTGGAAAAAATCCTGGAATGCATTTTTTTCTGATATAGGTTGTAAAACTTAAATTACTTTCTGAACAGGTTCCAAGCTACTAAGAATGTACAGTTATTAGGAGTATAGTTTGGTATTGAATTCATAGCTGTGAAAAATACAATCATTTCAAAGGGATGTTGTTACTGGGAAAAAACTTTTTTACATTGTAGAACTGAATATTGAAAAAGTTAATTTTGGATACCACTCATTTGGGTCCAACTGTTTGCTGCAAACCTGTTAGATATCCTTGAAGTCATTGCTGTTGCAGTAACTATTTTCAGTGTGTGTACTGCCACATTGATTGCCATTATCCAAACACATTTATCCATCACAAGAGGAATGGAGTTGCTTGGTCCTAACTATGTGAATGAGAAGTTTAAAAACATTAGAAGTTTTACATTATAGTGTCATTTTTACAACGTGAACATTACAAGAAGCACACTTTCATGCAGCTTTCAGCAAATCCCTGACCTTTAAGAGCCGTACCATACACATGGCAGTAAAAGCACACTGCTCAATGAAAGTCTATTGCCTTCTTAAATTAATGTACAATTGAAAATAACTTCAAAAGTGCTTTCCAGGTAAATTCCAATTTTTGTTGAAATTAACATTGTACTTAAAAATAGTTCACCACATCAGTGGTTTTTTTTCAGTGTGTTGTAAATCTAAACTTTGATTCTCCCCCTCTCTAGCAGCAATAGTAGGTGCTCTCGAAGTGTTTATAATACATATTCTGGGTGTGTTTAGGAATTCTGGCACCAGTAATGCTTTCCACATCAGCCAAAACCACATCTACGCATAAGGTTAGAAAGTGCACACCCACATACCTATATCTTTGCAAATCAAGCAATGTAACACCTTAGACTGCTTATGCTTTTGGTTGTTAAGAGAGGTTTCTAATCCTTTAATAATGCTCCCCTCAAACTGCAATGTAATCCCTTAATCACTTTAAGAAGCTACTGAATTCCTTTATCATAAGCATGAGTTTGTAGCAATACATGTAACAAATGAAGGTGGTGTCTGTTTTCAAGATTGTGGGCTTTTGTGGCATATTAACTGAAGGCCATGAAAATGGAAGGCAGCAAAGTTTAGCCAAAATCACACTTAGCTCATACTGGTTGTGAGGATTGAGCTGCAGTTCTGCTTGACTAAAGAACCTGTGAGGAGATCCAAAGAATAATGAAACACAAGAACATCACGAACAACACAACTATTATTCTCATTCCCATTATTTAGGAGTCTGATTCATTTATTTACAGGTTCAGCACTGTAAGGAACAGTTCTGATCATTGGAGAAATAAGCAGGAATTGCTATTATTGTTATTAATTACAATTATATGCAGCCCTATGCGTGACACTTATTTACAGGGGACCAATTTTTCCACAGGGTTGAAATGGCACAGCAGCAGTATTTGGATATATATTGGTACTGGTAGAACTAAAAGTCAAAGGTACACAGTACAACTCACTTTTACCTTTCTATTTTTAAAGGTATTTGTGTTGAAGATTATGCACCTACTGCTCGAGAGAACAACACATGATGGTACTGCTGTTTTCCTACAAAATTGTTTACCCAGTTACATGACATGAAAAAGACTCAATCTCATCTGTCAGAGGAATCTAACAAACTGAAAATCTTGTGTTTTTCAGAGGCATTCAAGAGATGCTACAATAAATAACACATAAGTTTAGGGACAAAAAGATTTGTGAACATGTTTCTCTCTCTAATAAGGTTTGGGAGATAAAATCTTTCATACAGCAAAGGAAAACAAATTAGTGATATGAAATAGCCTGAGAGGAGGGAACTTATTTTGCAAATTATTATTAATCAAAGAGCTGGCACATTTTTCTGCCTTGGCCAAAGTACAAACAACATTAACAGTCCTACCAGAAATGGATGGCATGTCTCTGTCTTTTTGAAAGTTGAGAATTTCATTGAAACAAATGTGGGTTTAATGATAATTATATGAATTAGTTTTAATGTAAATTGAGTTTAAAGACACCATTCTGTTCAACTGCAAGACTATTTTTATGGTATTATATTCATTAAGGCATTTTATTTGTTACATATTTAAACATAATATGCTTCTTTTGGTTTCTATGGTTTTCAGGTTCCAATTAGTAACTGGATCTATTTTGTATGTTTTCTCTTTAATCTGCAAAGATCCATGAGGAAATGCTATATTTCTCTGTTACTAAATTGTTGAAAATGAATGCTATATTTTAATACATAAATAGACTAATGCATAAATATCTACTCAAAAACAAATACAAAGCAAGTTTGACAGAAAAGGGTTACAGCCTGAAGGAAAACAGCAAAAGGAACCTAACAGAATGAAAAACTAAAAATGCCAAATGTTTCATTCGCATCTATCATGAGTTAGCAATTTACAAGCACAGAAAAATAAGGAAAAATAAAGTGCATGTATCATATCTACCATGACTCATAGCAACTCTATTGTACTTTCTGCTGTTTATAAAGCCTGTTAGTTGTAGCTCATAGAATCACAAAATCATAGAATTATATGGGTTGAAAGAAACCTTAAAGATCATCTAGTTCCAAACCCCTCATTCCCAAGGGCAGGGACACCTTCCACTAGATCAGGTTTCTCAAAGATCCATCCAGCCTGGCTTTCCTGGATGGGGCATCCACAACTTCCCTGGGCACCTTGTGCCAGTGTCTCACCACACTCATAAGAATGTATTCCTAATGTTTAACCTAAACCTACTCTCTTCCAGTTTCAAGCCATTGACCCTTGCTCTGTCACTACATGCCCTTGTAAAAAGCTCCTCTTCATCTTTCCTGTGGGCCCCCTTTAGGTACTGGGAGGCTGCTTTCCAATCTCCCAGGAGCCTTCTCTTCTCCAGACTGCACAGTCCCAACTCTCTCAGCCTGCCCTCATATGGGGGCTATTCCAGCCCTCTGATCACCTTTGTCACCCTCTTCCAGACTCATTCCAGCAGGCTCACATCCTTCTTATGTTGGGGACCCCAGAGCTGCAGGCAGTACCTGAGATGGGGTCTCATGAGAGCAGAGTAGAGGGGCAGAATCCCCTCCTTCAACCTCCTTGCCATGGTCCTTTTGGTGCAGCTCATTTGGGTTTCTGGGCTGTGAGTGCCCATTGCTGGCTCATGTCCAGCCTCTCATCTACCAGCACCCCCAAGTCCTTCCCAGGGCTGCTTTGTCCAACCTGTGCTTGTGCTTGGGATTGCTCCAAGCCAGGTGCAGAACCTTGCATGTGGCCTTGTTGCACTTCATGAGGTTCTCACCTCCTGACAAGCTAATTCTGTGAGAAAGTTGTTCCTTGCTTCTCGAATATGCATTAATTGAGCAAGAGCAGTTACATGACTGTCACAGCCACTGATGAAGCTGTGGATAAAGCTGTGATACTGCAAGAATCTTAATTTACAGTTCCCAGTCAGGATGACAATTTTATAGGGTGCCATGTAGACTACAAAGTTATTCAAATGAAGAAGAATTTTCAGTGTAACACAGCTTTCCAAAACCATAAAATAATATGCACCTCACAAAATGCCACATTTCCAAAGGGTGGAGATACATCATATCCTGTCAGAGCCCATGTTTCCAGGGAGAAGTAACTAAGACACAAGAAAGCTCACCAAATGCTCAGTTTACTCAGGTCTCACTCACCTCCTTTCAGATCAAGCTGCAGGCTCTGCACCATGAGGATTATCTAGTGGGCTGATTTGTCTGCAGTGTCCACAGCTCTGATCTCTCTGGCAACGCAAGCAAAGCAGAATATGATGCTAAAATCACTTTTGTTACAGCTTTTGGCAATTACCAGTGACTATGCAATGAACTGAAGAAATTTAGAACTGTAGAGTTATAGAAATAACAGGTTTTAAAATAATAAAACAGTCATCAGACCTTTCTGCTGCTGCCTAAGCCTCCTTGGCCCTAAATCAGCACAGAGCTGAGCTTTGCCAGGCCTGTGCAGAACCAGCCCTGCCACAGCAGCTTCTCTGCTCTGCCTACTCCCTGCCTTCCACTACAGCCTTTCAGCCAACACCACTGGGATTTGTAGTGCAATGAAGGTTTGTGGTTGCATTCAAACTTGTAATTTGTTTAACCTGCTCATGAAAACAAGAGGAAGACAACTTTGCTCCAAATGACTGCTAGATCCCATCATTAATAAGGAATCTAGTTCCTACTAGGATATCACCAATAAAAACAAGGCTTGCTGTTAATAAGAAGCGTTGCTATGTCCTCTTGAAAATCAGCTGCCACTCTGTGACTCAGGGGCTTTAGATCCAACATTACTAGGACACAAGCTGTGAAAAGTGATAATTGCCACTGGCAGTGATGCATGCTGCAAGGGAGAGGGAAAGGCATTGGGATCAGAGGACAATGATGGGTCAGCAGAAGGACAGGGAGAAGGGGCTGACAGAGTGGTGTTGTTTAACACCAGCCAGCAACTGAGTACCACGCAGCCATTCGCTCACTCCCCCACCAGCAGGATGTGGGAGAGAATCGGAAGAGTAGAAGTGAGAAAACTCGTGGGTTGAGAAAAAGACAGTTTTATAGGAAAAGCAGAAGCCCTACATGCAAGCAAAGCAAAACAGGGAATTAATTCACTGCTTCCCATGGGCAGGGAGGTGTTCAGACATCTCCAGGAGAGCAGGGCCCTATCACATGTATTGGTGACTTGGGAAGACAAACACCATCACTCCAAATGTCCACCCCTTCGTCCTGTTCCCCCTACTTTATAAACTGAGCATGATGTTCTCTAGTGTGGGATATCCCTTTGGTCAGCTGAGGTCATCTGTCCTGGCTGTGTCTCCTCCCAGCTTCATCCCCAGCCCCCCTCCCCTCACATGGCAGTACAAGAAGTACAAAAGGCCTTGACGCTGTGCAAGCTCTGCTCTCCAATAACAAATATCTCTATATTATCAACACTGTTTTCAGTACAAACCTAAAACACAGCCCCATATGAATCACTCTGAAGAAAATTAACTCTGTCCCAGCCCAAAGCAGCACAGACAGTAAGAGCAAAGTTAGAGGTAATGCAGCAGAGAGAGATGGGAATACAAACTGGTGGGACAGTGACAGCCCTGCCTGGGGTGACAGGGAGTGAAAGACACATTTTTCAATTAGCCAGAGCAAAAAAACATTTTTTGCATGTGCATTGAGGCTGCATTTTGACCTTTGGAGTTTACACATGATTTTCAGAACAGTCAAATTCATCCTAAACCTTCAGGGGAGTGGGGGGAAACACCCAAAAAAACCCCAACACCCCAACAGAACCAAGTTTGCATGTTTCACAGAAATATGACTGTGGAATATCCATGATTTTAAACCACCCTTCTGTGCTCTGCAGTTGTAGTGTAGGTGGGAGGTGACGATTCAGATCTTTGAGTCCCAAGAACTGGCAAAGCGGGCAATTCATATTAGCTTGGGGCTGGAAAGCAGCTGTTATGTAATTCCCTCTCATCTCCACCAGTGCTGCTGAGAAGTGGTTTATGTTATTTACAACTGCAATAACATTTTCCTGCTTGTAGTCACCATGGCTTCCTATTAAAAAGCAATGTGGTTATATATGGAAGTTTTATATGTAATATAGCATCTTTAACTCTCTCCCGGGGCTACATACTCCTCATACAATTCTTGCAGCTTGATATTGCAAGATTGTTGCATGGCAGCTATGCACAAATACCTTCAAACTAAGTATAGAGTTAAATCCTTAAAAACTGACCTATGCTCCCGAGTGTTGACAATGAACCGTGTCAGAATGCCCAGGACCCTGTGCCTGCACTGGGGAGAGAGCAAAACAACCCTGGGATTCAGGACCCTACTCACCTCCTTCAGAGGCCTTCTTTTTCCTTCTACCTAACAAGCACCATTCTGTGATGCTGCTGCCCCTGCTGAGCTCGATGGCATCTCTGCACAGCACTGAGTTCTGCAGAGCAAACAATCCCCAAAGGGCTGGCACAGTAATTTTCTTTCTTTATCTCACTGGGCAGCACAGAAGGAATACAAGTCAAAAGTGGCATTTCAAACATTGTACAGGTGATGATTGACCTTCCATACAGCTGTAGCTATTACATTCCCCCTTTCAAAGATTTTCTTTCAAGAATCTGTGTAAACAGACTCTGCATTTAATTCCTCATCTGCAATAACTAGAAGCAAGGGCTGATCTTTCAGAAAGGTGACAAAGTTCAGGGATTTGCAGGGATGAACTTGCTCAGCAAAGAGCTCCATTTTCAATTACTTTTTCTCCTGAAGAAATTAAATCTGGAAATTTACAATAAAGCACATATGAACAAGAAATGTCATGTTTTTATAGCATCCTATTCACATATTTCCCATTCAGAACCTCCTTACTATTTATCAAAGTTAACCCAGCTGTAAACACTTACTTTAAAAGCCTATAAAGGTGAAATTAATACTCCTATACAAACATACTTTTCACGGCTCTGTTCTTGAATTACACCATAAAGGTTGTGAAATTGAAAACAACACATAAATCATATTTTATCAAATGAAAACTTCTAAAATATATTTTGGACTCCACTCCCAAGAAACAAGATCTTTGTTCATATTTAATCTCTAGGTGGGAAAAGGAAACGCTTTGCAAAAACATGTGAAAAGCATTTTTATGCCAGTGAAACAAAGGCAAAATTATAGGTGAGATATAAAACTCACAGGTCAGGCCAACAGAAAGTAAAGCAGCCTCACATGCTGCACTTTTGTCTCAGAGACAGACACATCACTTCCACTTTTGTTGGCACATTTTTGTTGGCCCTCTCTTCAGCACGTTTAGCAAATGCATCAGCACGTACTCAACACAAGAAACATTTAACAAGAATAAGGCCCTTTAAAGAAGGCTTTCAGTCTGAAACTAGTTTTTCCAAGTGGTAGTCCCTTTAGAAGTCAGAGACTAGAAATCTATTCCTAATCTTTTTTGTGTGTATACAAACATTTTTGTGTATTTATTTTATTGAATTTTTTTCTTTTTCAGCCGCAATCCTTACAGATATCTGTATTTAAAAAAATCTATACACAAGATCTGGACTCATATCACAGCTTCTCTTAAAAATAAAAAAAAAAAGGAAGTTAAAATGTCCACATCAAGACCAAATTTCAGATGTTTTTTTCTTGGTTTTAAGCAGTCATGGAACCATAAGGGGTTACCCTCCTTTCCTTTCTAGCTTTGAAAATATTCACTAACACTGGAAACAATTCCCAATATTTCCTCCCTATGCTGTGGGAATAAACACTCAGAATTTATGAGGGGATTAAATACATAATGGTAATAGTAAACAGATCGAAATAAATATTTGGGCAGAAGATAAATCTAAGTCCAGAACTGAATTTAGGAGAAAACCTATGGCATCCTACTGAAGATTTCCATGTGACCAAATGTCTGTAGCATTTTTAGAGCTGTAAAATGCCTCAGTGGCCAGTTATAAACTCCTTGTGATACATTTATAGTTCATAGAAAAATTAAATACATTTAAAAAGTAAGTATAACTGACTTGGCACAGATTTGTATTTTTTTCTGTGAGAACTTTTGAGTGAACAGAGAGATAGAACTGATTCCATGTTCCAGTAGTGTACAATTTCTGTCTCCTCACACTTCATACTAGACAGGAGTGATATAAGACACCGATGGGATATGCTGGAGCACAGGTTTCTCTACACAGAGACAGCACCTGCCTCTTGTCTACCTCCTCTATCAATATCAAGCAACCCAAAGAGATGTGATACAGCTGCTGGCTTGCAAGAGCTTAATCCAGAGAGCACTGAGATAAAGCTCAAAGGCTTGAGGAAGCACCAAAAGTCTTAGCAGAGATTAACTCAATCCCTTGACTGAAGTAGAGCATCTACTATTACCTACTTGGTCTCTGGGGACAGCAGCCTGGCTGACAGAATGATTTCCTGTAGATGTTAGAGCCGAGGCCACTGCCAAGGTTCACGTTACATAACCTGGCTCTGTGGCCATGGATCCTCACAAATACAGCCTACCCAGAGCAGCTTCCCTTGGGTTTTTGGTCTTAAAATTTACATTCTTTTGGGATTTTGTTTGCCATTTTTTTGGGGTTTTTGTGGGTTTGTTTTTTTTTTAGTTTTTGTTTGTTTGAAATTGTCACAATTTCAGTGTGACAATAACAAGTTTTGAAGAGCATGTGTACTACAGCATCCCAACAGCCCCCTTTGCAATAACATACTTGGTGAGGCTTTCCACAGTAATTATTTCTGTGCAAAAGCTTCTTTAATTTACCTAAGAGAGCCCAGCGTTGTCTGATTTATCCATTTCAGAACAGGTTTGTCTCTGGACAGACCTAGACAGGGAGAAGAATCTGATAACATAAATGCTATCAAAGAACTGAATTTTTTACTGTTTGGTGTAATTTCTAGCAATTTCAGATGTTACACAGCCTCTTCAGGGAAACTGCTGTAAAATATTAACCAAAAATGGAAATCTACCAGGAATCACATTCATGTGAATGGTTCACATGAATTACCATGAGTATATCCAAAAGGACAGCTACCTAATTGACAAAACATCCATAAATATTTACTTCCTGATAAGTAAGATAATGTGCATGCAAAAAAAAAAAAAAAACTAAAAGCAAAATAAATAAATGTAGATTAAGTTTTCAGATACCTGTAAAGTGAGTGCTGTTATAGTGCTGCCTCTCATCCAAGTCCCAGTGGGACTGCAGTTTTGCTGAGCCAAATGTTCTACAGTGGAACAGGTAGTTTTTCAGCCAGCTGTTTATTCACCACTTTTGTGGGTATAAATCTGAAGTAAAAAAGCTTTTTCTACATGTATTCAGCTTATCAGTTTAGGGGGAAGGCAAGCCACATGCACAAACATTCTTTACCTAAAGCCAAAGCTCTCTTTCACTGGATATAGGAATGGTGGGAGATTAATGAAAAAAAATTTTAAAAGCAGTTACTTTTAAAAGCAAAACATTATTTTCTTTTTAATCTACCAGTATTAATCCATTGTGTCTCCATCGTGAGTGTAGCAAAAACGTGACTTGTTGTAAGATAACATTATTACTTTATTAAGAAATAAAAAATGCAAGTGCATGAAAGCATTTTCATCAGCAGTCACAATGCTGATCTAGAAGCTGACAAATATCTTTCAGAGCAAAACAAGTCCTTTCACAACCACCTCATTTTGGGCACCACCTTTCCCTTGATTATGCATAAACAGCAAAACAGCTGTCAACTGCTAAACTCACTCAAATGTCCTATTTAATTAGGTTTTGGTTTACAGCATAACTACTTTCTAAGGTTAATCCTGAATAGGCATATGATTGACAATCAACAAAAATAATCAGGAAAAGACATTTTAAAATTGCAGATAGAGTTTGCAGAAGTAATAGGAATTGTGTTAGTAATTACTGAGACAATAATTTTATCATTGCTCCTACCTTAAACCACAAAAGGCAAGGTCATTCCTTGTGAGTAACCTAATCCAGCAGAGCTGAAGTTTGTCAGGAAAGCAAACAAATCATACAAACATGTTAGTTAACTGCTTAATTGCTTGGTCATATCTCAATCTTTAAGTCATATGGAAGACAGGCAATTTAGATATAAAACATACTGGTTTGTTTATTTACAAAGGGAGTACATTTTGACCATAGGCTCTCCCTAAAAAATATCAAAAGAAGCTCAGTTGGAGTTCCAAAGATCATGTTATTTCTAAAAGACATCTAAACTTGAGTACAGCATCAGCAATGGGAAGAAATATTGCACTTAGTGATACTGGATTAAATTGACAGAGTTTACCAAATTCCAAATCCCACCCAGAGATCTGAAATCATTATTTTCTTGCCCAGAAATGTTGGCTAGTTAAACTGGAAGTTAGTTAAGCTGGAAAATTAAGTTTTATGGTCAGCAAAAATAAGAGCTTTGTGCTGGCAAAATGCTGGATCCTTGTAGCTGTGAAAATAATATGGTTTTTCTAATGTAATTATGGATCAGTTAAAAAAAAACAGGTATTTCATATTTCAGCATTTGAGTCTCAAAAATCTATTAACATGCTTGATGTGATTTTTAAAATTACATTGATCTTTGCAAACCATTTTGATGTTCAGCCATGCCTTTGGTTTTTGAAATTCAGTAATAGAAGTTCACAGGCAAGAAAAATGCCATGTCGTTGCCTGTGAAGTCCTTCCCATTTTTTAATGAGTGTTGCATCCCTTCCTTCCTTTTCAGCCCCCAAAAGCTTGGCAGTACAAGGACTCCACAACCAGACCCTAAGGAGCAGCAGCAGTGATCCTGGAGCTGTCACCACACCAATAGCACAGGGAATCAGGATCTCCCTGCTGGGGATGGGGGTGAACAAGGGAGAGGAAAGAATAGAAGGCGACCTGGGCCCCTTCATAGCCAGATCCCAGTTCCAACTTTCCTTCTACAATTGACTCCTTCCCTGCAGATGCCACTCTGTACAAGACTTAACTGTGCTACAGTGCTGAAGGTTCAAACATTATCAACCAACCATGCCTTGTAAGAAGAACTCAATAGTTTGTTTTCTGCAACTTCCAGTAAAACATCTATGAAATAAAATAAGGATTAAAAGCATAATGGTTTAAAAATACACACTAAAAATTAAGGAAATGCCAAGATCACACAAGAAAGATGAGCCCTACTCATCCATGCATCATGCTATTACAATTGCACACACACCTTTTCTCCAGAGAAGCCTGATCGTACTCAGTAATTAGGACAAATTTATGAGAAAATGGAATAATAACCACTCATGCCACAGAAAACTGGAATGTGACAGTGGTTTATTTCCATTGATTTGCAGTCTGAATACTGTGTACGGGTTTCCTTGTATAAACAGATTTTAAACACTAACTCCAGAAAGAAATGGCTGAAGTACAACATATTACAGTATTGCTGTATCTTTTTAGCCATTAATAGTATAAACTTACTATAAAAAAGATAGATTTTAAATTAAAACTGAACAGGAAATATGAAAGCCACTTTTTTTCAACTGAAACACATGTACATGTTACAAATCAGCCTGTATGTTAGTAAAAATTCAAAGTTTTTTTTCTTTAAAAAGTTCTGATGACTACACAATTGCATTTGGCAGAGCTGATGTCCTTTTAAACAGTTACTCACTGTCTCACTGTATGCTGCATATTTTCACACAACCATGCAATTCTGAAATGGGACAATCTTTTTAACACCAAGGCTGAGGATTGTTTTTCCTTTCACACCATTTTGCACCAACATCCAAGGAACACTTATCACTGCGTATCAATAAACTGTTGAATAAATATAAGAAGTATAAGCAAATTATAAGCAAAAAACAATTAATGCCAGGTACTTGTCTCTGTTGTGAGATTTCTGTCATTATTTTCTGCTTGGATTCAGAAGCTATGCATGAGCACACTGACAAATCACTAAAACAAAATTGGAATTTTATCCTCAAAAATCCTATCAGCTAATTCTGACATCATAAAAAGCAAAAGCAGACAGAACAAGTATTTGTATTCAGGTGATTTTGTACACGTATAAATACTGAAATACAACTTTATTTACAAGTGGCATTAATGCAACCTTGCACACATGTAATGTACCAGCCAAATACAACAGGACAGATAAAACCCCATAGCTGACATTAGACAACTTTTATGTGTCCCAAGAAAGTTGCTAAGCACAAAGTGTCATTCACTGAACTTTATGAAGAGCAAGCCCTTGACTGAGATGGAAAACAGTGATACTTCCATAAATCTTCCCTTTCCTACTTGCCCACCACCCTTATTTTGAGATTCACTCATTGCAAACCAATTCAGTTCCTTCAAACCTTGCTTCATGCAACAAAGTCTGTTCAACACACATGACAATTTTGACATATCCATTGCACATTTAGTGACAGAATGCCATAGTCTTGGCAACCTAAGAACTTCTGAAATAAATCATCCAACATGTCAACTAAATAGCAACTCTGTTATAAAATACAAGCAAAGACGGCATCACAAAGCTTATGCTTCCACAGACTGAAGTTCACCTTTGCTCAGTTTAGAATTAAAATATTTTCTACCTGACTTATAGAACCATAAAAGTGGCATATTGAAAATCAAACTCTTTTTCTGACTTATTGTCAATAATATAAAGTCTGTGGACCGAAGTCTCCCAGCAATTCTAAGGATTAGCTGGGTTATGCAAGTGATTAGCCAAGGTTAAAATAATTGGGCACTGAAATTATGTCAATTATGACAATATCTGTACTTCCCTTGTTACTGGGCCTATTGAACAGAGGACAGTAAGGGAAAACTTGCATTTACCTCTGCTTTTACTGGGGGCAAGAGCAGTATTACAAGCAGTGTTGTAAAGCTCTGTCCCCATTAGGATCACTGCTTCCATAAAGTTTGTCCATGAAACTGCCTCTACTCCTGTTCAAGCACGACACCACTGGCTTGCGTCTGAACCTAGTGTCTCAGCTGAACTTTAAACACCATAGCTATTAAAAAAAAATCACTTTCCATGTGCCCAAAACATCTGAAATGCCATTTTTGTAATTTCTTTTCAGACACAGTATGTAATGCAAGCTGCAAAAACAAGTACGTTGTTACACACTTCAGCGACAAACCCTCAATGTCTTTGCAAACTAGTTCAACAAGTAACCTAGTTTTTTCAAATTCCTTGAAGTTATCTGCATGCCCCTGTGACTCATGCAGCAGATTAATTGCTGAGGAACTCCATGGGAACCCATCCCAGGGTCCCGCACAGTTCATTTCTAACACTACTTTATTTATTTGTGTATTTTGATATCATTTTTATCAGAGTGAGCACTATGCAGTACCAATCCCTTTCACTTTGCTTACTGAGCATTTCTAAGGTTTGTACTGCAAGACACAAACAAAATCTGTGATCACAGTTCATGATACAGCTGAAAATGGTAGTTTTAGAAGACCTAAAATAAATGTTTGGGGTTTTTTTAGAAGTTTGGGATAGTCACAACTTTGAACTAATTAATCACATCCAACCCAAAACTTAAGCAGCCTGGACACAGTGTTTTTAATCAGCCAACACATCACTGATGTTTAATGATGCTGTATTAATATTTTCACTTTTAGAGTCATGTGAGTAATCATTTTACCCATAAACTACCTCTGTTCCTTATGAACACATCCATGACTGCATCTTTGCCATGCTCTCACCTCAAAACTCAGCCTTCCAAAGATTCAGTGGTTAAGCAGTAGTGGACTGGAAAGACAGGGTTTTTTCCACCGTTTGGACTTTTAAGGAAAAGCACAACTGTGTGTAAAGAAAATGTGCAAAAATATTGTATTTACCATTTAAATCCACTCTTTGCATCACTTAAGCCAGTAACAAATATATACAACATCAGTCCTGCAGCTCTTTATCACATGTGCTCAATTAAGACTGATGCATTTCAGCTATGCAGTTACTTTTTAATCCTAACTTTAACCCAGTACCCCTCAGTTGTTTCAGGATGGGGCTTTCCACTATTTTGAGATCAGGGCCTGATTTGTAAGCACATTTTTAACAACTTGCAAGGCATTTCCATCTTGTGAGGGGAGTAAAAAGCTGTGTCTCCTTACAACATTACTTACTTACAACAAGAGGGTGCCAAGGTATCACTACTGACAGGACAAACCTCAAGCAAGTTTGGGGCTAACTGCAGAACTCAGGCTCCCAAAGACCAAGGTCCAAGCCCAACCGTGCAGAGTCCAGCAGAGCTGGCTCACCACCAACCCTGCTGTCAGCAGCTCATGAACTGTGCTTGAGAACTCACCTTCTAAGGCGTATTAATATACCAAATTGTTTCTCATTGGCAAACAGATATACTAAGATTTCTTGCAATAAGAAAATAATTACAGATATTCAATTGTCTTTAAATGCTTGCTCTTCTTTCTTTCACAGACACCAGAATTATTAGTGGTTCACATTTGGAAAGTACTATGCCCCTTCTTCCCACCTCTTAATAGAGCAGACTATGTCAGAGAAGCTAAATAAAAGATCCTATGAACCCACCCACAATTCTTTCCCGCACCAGGAATGCACAGGGTAGGAAAAAAAGAGCACAAGTAAAATTATATTCTTTATTCATTCCATTTTAGCTGTGAATATTCCTATTATACAAATACAGTAAAAATTCCAAAATCACAATATATTACAAAATAAAAAAGTACAAACTGCATTACTTAATAAATATATCTAACAAGTTAATCAGAAAGTAGAAGAGACAGAATCCAGATCGGAAACATTTAAATGTTTGACCCAGCAAACCATACAAACCTCAATTTTTTTTTTCTTTTGAACCATGATGCAGAATACCATTCCTGATTTCTTGATTAGAAAATAAAGTCACGTGAATAAAATGTTGTGATCAGATAATGATTTGTTGGTGAAACACCAGTGCCAAAAAAGAAGCAGGGCTTATATGAAAGACACCATAACCCCAGAAACAAGAACACAAACACTGAGGTGCAGCCAAGGCAATTACTGCCAAAGCAGGAGACTATTATCTAGTCACAACATTCTATTGCAAGTTAATGTTCTGTTATTATAGATAAATAATATAAATGGAGCAGAGGGTGAGCCAACCAGGCAACAAGAGGCCAGTTTACTCAAAACAGTAATTAATACAGAAGAGTCAATTGCTCCCTGCACGGTTCACGTGTAGCTGCATTCCAACTGGCGCAAAGGACCTGTTCTGTGCTCCAGGCAGAGAAAGCAACTGCTCCTAAAAGCAGTCTGTTCTCACTTTGCTGCACTTCTACAAAAGCCATTCTTTTAATTTTCCAAGAAAATACCCACAATGTTTTCATCAACTAGGGGGTCAGTTTGACATCAACTTCATTTGGTAAAAATATAAGGTTTATGGGTAAAAAACACAGCAAAAAATAGCTGTTACATCATAAGCCTTATTTACAAAAACTGTTTACAAACGTTTTTGGCTGTACAGCTGAAAGCCAGATACTAATGTAAGATGTAGAAGATGGAGGTAACAGTTTAAAAATAGTGTGCAAAAAATACATTCTTATAGAAAATAGACAGTGGGGAAGGGAGACACAAACATACACAGAGAAATCTGCTTGCAAATAACCCGAGGCTAAGTTTTTACAACAGAATATTACAAATACGTCTGTATTTATTCCCCACAGTCTACACAGTCCTTCTCAGTCTGGGGTGCTGCTGCTTCATTAAGGATTAAGGCATCACCATCACAGCCAGCACACCTCTCTGTCAGTCCCTGCAGCAAAGCTCCCAGCCTGCGGCCCAGGCAGTCTCATGAGCAAGCATTCTGCTCGATGTACATCTTGGACAAGGACACCGCCATGGACTTGGCCAGCTCCTCATCCCGCCTGCGCTGTACCTGAGTCTGTCTGCACCACGCCTCGTACTCTGGGTTGGGGCACACGCGGTCCAGCACAGCATCGTAGTGCCCATTGCTAAGCCAGCTCAGCCAGATACTGGGCCGTGTCGGGTCCTCGGGCCCCAGGTAGTGCACCATGGTGGAAACGGTGGGGCTCTCGGGCCGTCCGCCCGTGGTGAGGTGGATGTTCACGTTCAGCATCTGCCCCATGGCCAGCAGCTCCGGGTATCCGGCCCAGGCCCCGTCCTGGGCAGCGGCGATGAGGAACTCTCCCACGTCGCCCTCGATGATGGGGTTGAAGTGGTCCAGGTGGTCGGCGATGTAGTGCACGGTCTGCTCGCGGAGCTCGCCGTGCAGCCGCTGGTCCCCGTACACCGCCCTGCAGACGGCGCGGTACAGGCAGTTCCCGTCGGGGATGATGTGGAAGCGGAACCGGCCCTTCTGCCGCAGGTACTTGTCCTGCTTCTCCACCTCGGCCAGGTACAGCGCCAGCTTCTCGCTGCGCTCCGCTCTGCCGCCGGGC
>VZTZ01043086.1:186844-248392 GCA_013400955.1 Drymodes brunneopygia
GCCCCGCCCGGGCCCCGCGGCCGCGGCAATTCCGACTGCGCCACCGGCCCGGCCCCCCCGCGGGCTCCGGCCCTTCTGGAAGCTGCGGGAGTGCGGGGGGGGGCGGGGCTGCCGCACGTCAGCGAGCACCGCCCTGCTCCTGCCTACGTGTGCCCGGTGTCACCGCTCCCAATCTGCAGCTCGGGCACGGGTAATACTCGTTGTATGCATTCCGTCTGGACACGGGCACAAGCTCCTGTTTGTCCACCTGCAGCCCCACTCTGGGAAATGCAGTGCATGCAAGCAAAGATGAGTGATACAAACCAGCACATACTAACAGGAGACACGCGGTCTGACATATGGGTCTTATCAAGATCACTGATAAATGGTTTATTAATGCCTGTAGCACTTAAAAATTAAGCCATGTCTTCTAGCCTTGGCTGCGGTATAAATAGAGTCATACCTCAGCCTTTGTCCATGGACGATGATGTGATCTGTACATACTCTGTTTGATTACGTTCTGACAGTCAGGCTGACCAAGAAACACCAGTTTACACTATGATCAAATGTTAACAGAGACAGTCATTCCTAACAAAATGAGGAAAAAGGTACTGACATATGTAAGTTCAAAGTGGTGCTTAAAAACAATTCTGGATTCCATCCCACGGCCTCAAGTATCTTCAGGAAAGTGTTAGTAATCCAAGCAGATTGTAGAACTTTAGAAAACAAACAGGCAAACAAAAACCAAACAAACAGAAAGAAAACCCTTTATTTGGATATTCTGCAAAATTTCTTTTCCTCATTCCATTTGCATTAATTAAAAAGACAATAAGAGGATCACTTGCAATATACTGCAATGTCAAAAATAATTGTTTCTTTGGAGCCTTGGTTGTATTTCGTATCAATGTTTAGGGATATACTTCCTATCTTCAGTCTCTGCAGCTGATTCCAGGGCTACCAGTAACACAATATGGAATTTCATTCTCTTTACATAGAAAACATATTATGATTCATTCGGCTAAATTGAATGTTGGAGGAAAAAATGCTCAAATCCTTCATTCAAAGTAATGTGGATATTTATGGGAAAAGTTTTCACATATATCTTTTTTATTCTGGATAAAACACAGCAGTTTATTGCATGCAGTATTGGGAACCGTTTAATAAAAATTTAAAGACTAAATATGTATCCAAAATTTTTGCCTTTGAAGCTGAAATGTAAGAAGCTATTGGATATGAATCAAGACCCAAATGTCCTCACTTACCTGCCAGAGCCAGCCAAAAGGTTGATATCTTTAGAACAAATGGTGATGGGCCTTATCCAGGAGCATTTCTGGCAGCCTGTTAGAGTGGGATAAGATATTACAACTGCTCTGAAATTACAGAGTGACTCTTGTATTTCAGAATGTTCAGAACTCTGTTTTAAATATAGTTTGTGAGCCCAGTCAGTGAGTTTTTATTTCTGGACTAATCATTACTTAGAGAGGAATATATATTGTTCAAATAGTAGTAAATTTAAATCTTCCCTCCTTGAAATTGAGGCTTGGAGCAAAGGAAAGGTTCCTGTCTAGTTTTACTTCTTAGTCAAAACTTGACAATGTCTATTTCCAAGTTAACATGCATATCTTTATATATGTGTACTGATAGGAGATTTAATGTAAAACTGTGGAAATTGCCCCTTCCAAGTGGGTTTAAAATATGCCAGTTGCTCTTCATTGTGAGTTTGGTCATTTATAAAGATGTGTATCACTTAAGGCTCACCAGTTCTTCTGGTACTTTTTTTTTTTGCTTTTTTTAGGTGAGAAAAGGTATCTGTAGTTTGGTTTAGTGAATGTTCTATCTGCTAGTAAATGTCAGAGCTGAGTACAGGATGGTGGTTTTTAAGTCTTCAATAGTCTGGTAATGGAGAGAGGGGAGGGAGAGAGGCAGCTCTTCCTGTTAGAGAACAGTAAATGGATGCAGCAGAATAAGAGCACTTCTGGCAGGAGCAAGTGCTGCATTTTGAATACTCAGTACTGCAAATTTCTTTCTTCTAGGATATTATAGAAACTCCTGCTAATGACTGTTCTGCCTCTCCAAAACTATAGGGTATTTGAAACACTGGTACATTAATGGATGGGCAGCTGTTTAATTCTGATTGTTTGTTACAATGAGGTACAACTTGAAGTTTGTGGTGCTTCATTTGAGGAGAAAAACAGATTTTTGTATGCCCAAATCACCCTTGTGCTAGTATTCTGATGCTCTAATGTAGCATATTCTGGACAAGAAAATTGTTTATCTGAACAGAAATCCAAGGAATATCCTGAAATACATGCTAAATATGCCAGCAGGTTTCTGTAATGGTAGCAGATAGATCGTTCTTTTTGTCTCTTTTTGCTTATGAGCAGGTATAATGTCTTTCCTATATTTTCAGTTAAAATGCACATAGTAAGCTTACGAATAAGGTTAAAATACAAACAAAATCTGTTGCTAGGTAACTGAGATACAAAACAAACATTGTAACCATTGTCTTGGTGTTAATAGTATAGTACTTTTTATATCTTTATTATGTCCTGTGTGAAGTAAATGGAAAGAGAAGCTCACCTTAGTGTGTTTTACCTGTGTTGTTATTAAATACTGACAATGTAATGCAACCAACATTCTTCATAACTGAGAAGCCAGAGTTAGTCACACCTACTTGGCCTGAGGGGAATCCAGCCTCTCTGGATGACCAATGACAAAAATCCCATTGAGCTTCTGCCACACAAGCATCTCATGGTTAGCTCTCAACTCTCATACTAAGAGTTTCCAGGAATCAGCACTTCCTAAAGGTAATTTTCTCATGGTCTGCACCGGGGAATAATCATAGAATGGCCTGGATTGGAAGGGATCTTAGAAATCATCCAGCTCCTGGTCACCTTCTGCTAGACCACGTTGTTCAAAACTCCATCCAACCTGGCCTTGAACACGTCCATGAATGGGACATCCACCACCACCAGGTGCAGGACCTGGAATGATCAAGTGTTATGAGTACAATTCTGGTGAAACAGAAATTTCAAAGAAATATTTGAATGCCTTTAATGCAATAGTATCTATACAAGCCAGGGGCACATGGTTCTGCCTTTAGTGCCTTTTACTACCAGAATATAGGTCTGTAACATTTCTTTCTGCTACATAGAGAACTGCTGTTAATTCCAAGGGAAAATTAAATTTTGCTTTATTATGAGCCAGCTAAAACACAACCCATATATAAATTACTTCTGGAATACTCCTGTATTTCCAACTTCTGTCACTTTTGCCTGCATGTTGTGGCCTCACAAGCACTAGAGCGGTTTGAAAAGTGAGGAGAACACAGTACGGATATGCCCTTCACTGTTTCCCACAGAGTAATATTCCTGAGCTTCTGGTTCACTCATTACAGGGTAATGTGCAGTCCTTTGCTCTTACCGAATAGATCTCAAAACAAGCTCTGTAGTAATAAAGCATAAACATCTCCCATGGTTAAAGTTTCTCTTGACATTACTGTTATCACTGGTTACCCTGCACATTCCAGGAATAGTTTAGATTGTTTAGAAGGCAAACCACAATCACAAAAACAGCTGTGGAACAACAGTGGTATTCACTGACGTAAAACAAAATGCATGAGAGTAGAGCTACTTTTAACTTTACTGTGTAGTAGATAACATGATTGACATAGCAGAAACAAATTAATTACATCACCAGGAACATTTGCTAGTGAAGAAAGAAGGAGAAGTTCGCTAAAATGATGTATTGAATAACACTGAATAAGCATTTCCATTGCTTGTTTTTTGTTTTGTTTTTGTTTGTGCTGACACAACAGCCCTTCAGACAAGGATATTTCTGACTGAAGTATTTAATGAATTAATAATTTTTTGTTTGTAACTGGAAAATGAAATGCTGGATTTATACTAATAATCTGAAGTGGTATACCAAGGACAACATTTGAAAATTATTAGAAAATAGAAAAATATATCAAGGATCTTCCAATACAGGGAAAAAAGGCATATACACTTCAACTAGAAGGAACATACTGACAAAGCATCAGTTTTATCCTCTGTTGCCTGCAGATGATCATATTAATCACATATCATATCATATCATATCATATCATATCATATCATATCAATCATATCATATATCATAGTCCTTTCATAAAATTAGCACTTACAGGTAACTTATTCAGGGTATAGTCAGTGAATCTATAAAGCTGTCACAAGGCAACAGCACTGCTAAAAGAACCAATTCTGCTCTTTCCCATTCCCAGTCTCTTTTTTCTACTTCTGATGCCAGCTGCTTTGTGATGGTCTAAGTGTTAGTATTAACTAAACTAACTAGTGCATTTTACCCTAAATGCTAACATAAAAAGGAGGAAAACTGTTTCCACACTTACACTGAGGTGTGAAAATGTTGCATAAAACAAGGGCTGTGTCTCAGAGAGCTTTGCTTCACAATTTATTTTTCGGCTTCTGCATATATTAAAATTTTATTCGCTGTATGGATGCACCAGGTATTAGAGATGTAACCAGTGCTATGACATCATGTGGCAAGGGTTTGTGGAAAAAGGGCTGTGGTGATAAATATAGACATTTGCTCATGTCTCAAGGGCTTAGTTGGTATCCCACTTGATAAGTGAGTCTCTAAATGTGAGCTATGACGCAGGACAAGCCTCACATTTCTGCTCAGAAGTGTAGATGGCATTTGCAGTGATCATTGTGCACAGGGCCTTAAGATGATACTAGGAAAAAAGGGGGGGGACCTACAATGCTATTTCCTCTGGAAAAAAAAAGTTAATAATGTGGTAGCAATGTTACATAGACAAGCTTTATAATGTGTATGATGTTTAGAAAGGATATCTTCTCTATTTTTATAAACCTTATGAGATAGAAAAGCGTTCACAATGTCTATTTTTTGTCAGTTGCAGGAAATCAGTCACCTTCTCTCCCTTTCATGTTGGTTAATGGCAAATTAGGGTCAAAGAAAGTAGATACTTTGGTTAAGACTAAGAGCAGAACACAGTTCTGACAAGGACAGACTGTGAGGGAGGTAAGGGAAATGGGCAATACAGAGATACCAGAAGCAGGAAATCACCACTCACAATTACAGGAAATATTATTAATAGATTAATCTCGATAAAAACTGGAAGCATAAAATAACTGTGGTAGAAAAAAAGGTGCAATACTGCCTACTGTTGAGGTGAAAAAATACTCTGGTGAGGTAGTAAGCAGCCAGCACTACCATGTGTGGCCTCACAACCGAAAGACTTTGGAAACAGACTGATTCCATGGAAAGTGTCATCCCCTCTATCTTCCACTACCTTGCAGTGCACACCTTTCCCTGCCTCTCTGCCATCGATAAGCAGCAAAAGGAGGAATCGTCATTTTGCAGCTAGAAGTGAGTGTCACAGAATACATTTCATCACTCATGTTTTGAGAGTCACAATAGCATGTAATTACATTTACCAGCTTTGTTGTTCCACTGCCAAGTCCTTCCTGTGGGAAAGGGCTGTGGTTATGTGCTACATAACCAGCTCAGCAAGTCATGTCAAATCCCTGACGAAATGTAGGGAGAGAGCTTACCTCATCACAATTAAAAACCTGCTCTGTTTCCATTTATGTAGCACAGAGCTAACTGTTATGGCAAGGTTGGATCACAGCTATTTAACTCCACTGTCTTAACATGAAAAAATAACACAGGTAGAGCCATTAGAGAGGAGGGATGACATCAATTCATCCTGACTGATGTCCTGGTCTGCGTAAATAACTAAACCTTTCCTTGACATACTTTACCATACCTAAGTGTACAATATGGAGTTATTTTTTCTGATCTGAATTTTAAAAGTTCTAATATAACGAGACAACTTTTTAAAAGCATTCATAACAATGAGCCTGAATCTGAAATATTTTTCACTGGAATAAATCAGGGACAGATGCTGTTCAGTTAGATTTATACTGGTAACTCCAATCCGAATGGAATCTTTATTTAGCCTGAAATATAAATTAGTGTTCCTAAGGCTTCCAGTGAGTATATACAGAAATTTTAAAATGGCATTTTAGCAATTTGAGAGTTTCAGTATTTCCTCAAGTGTAATAGAAGCATTAACATTGTTACAAAGAGCACTACTTGTAAAAGCTACATTATCCATATGAAAATAAACATTCTTCAAGTTGTGATTTATAGGTAAGCACAATTTTATGAAAATGAAGCATTAATCAATTAGTAATTCAGATATAGAATCTCAAATACAGTCAGCTTACTATATCAGATCTGGACATAAAGGGTTTTGTGCATGTTTATCTGAATTTGATATAAAGTCACTATAGGAAATTTAGTATATCTGATCTTGCAGTACCTAAATAAAGTTTCTGATACTGCATGGTATGAGTCATTACCAATCCAATGAAAACAGGGATTAAAGCAAGAAATAAAAGGTGATGATGGGGAGAGACAACTAAAAATTATTTAAAGAAACTATTACACTGAAAGAAACTTGCTAGTGGAGTTCTTCAAAGATCCAGCTTGAGACTGACTTTAATATTTTCATTAATTACACCAGCACTACTGGTGTGCTACTGACTTAAAAATTCAGAGGTGAGCAGTATTTAAAGAATATTTTTTAATGTCATATAGCAAACATCTGAAGATGAAACAGAATTGTTTATGTGACTCTGTGAAATTCAACAGTGCAAAATGAATGGGCATCCACCTGGTGGCAGGTCAGTATTTCTGTTATTAGCAGAATCTCAGCTGTGGGAAATCATCAGGACAGAAGACCAACAAATGCTATTCAGAGGCACAATCACTGTAGTTTCTGATGTGATGTATCTTTCAAAAGGACAAACAGGATCCTAGAACACAGCAGGTGAGTACGTATCAAAAAAAGAAGTATTTCTTTTAGAAAGGACTTGTGCAACCTAATCTAGAATACTGTACACATTTCTGTTCACTGTTCCTTAAGGATGTTGACTGGAAGGAGAGCAAGGGGGAATTAAACTGATCAGGGCACTGGTAGCTGTCTAACAAGGGGAGACAACTGTTCTTGGCTTGCATTACTTAACAAAAGTTGAGAAGGGATCCCTAAAAATACATCACAGATTAAATACTAAGAAAGAAGAGCTCCTTAGGTTAAAGGTAATGTTGGACAAAAAGAAATGGATACGAAGTGGCAATGAATAAATTTAGTCCTGACTCACAGCCTTTGCTTTCAGATATGACATAACTGCAAATAGTTTTATGAAAGGATCCTGGTAACAAAATACTTGCAGCAGCATGGTATGAGACCAGAATGGCCTATGAATGTGAGGACCATTATAGTTTAATTATAACAGAGGACTATAGCTTGGTAAAGACTTTGATCTTAATGTGCAGCCAAATTTTATTCCACTTCTTTGTTCCATTTATGTCTGTTTCCTGGTTTGCTTTTTTTTTTCCTGTTTATTTGGGTTGGGTTTTTTTTGGTGGGGGGGGGGGTTGTTTGGGTTTTTTTTGTGGTGCCACAGTGTTGCCTGCACAGAAAGCAGAATCCCCACCCAGTGAAACAGTAACAGTCCTGAAGACATGGAACACAAACCAAAGGCAAGTAGGATCTCATTTTCAAAGATAACAAGTAAACTCATTTGGCAAAGTTAGAAGCAGTATTTCAGTAAGCTATAAATACTATTCTTTTAGATTTGGCATCACTACCATTCCAAATCCATTTTCAGCAGCTTCTAACTGGGTTAAAATTATCATAAATTTCATTTCAGGGAATTTGGAGAATGAAGATTATAAACAAACAGCTTTTGTTTGTTATCTAAGAGAATCAATAGCTGTCCTTGCCCAGGCTAGAGAGCAAAGATATTTCTGAATAAACAAGATTATTATGAGTGCAGTAGGTAATTAGGGTGTGCAACATCAAGTTACTTAACTCAAAGACATTAGTTAGAATAGTTAGGATCAACAGTAATCAAAAATAAGAAAAGAACTAACAGAGGATGAAATATGTCATAAACAAAGTGTTGGGTTTTTCAGTTCATAAATACATGTGGATCTTCTGATCAGAACTTCTAATGGATAAAACTTGCTCCTTTCATATGTATCAAAGCAATATATGGGATAAAGAAATAAGTTTTCCTAATCTGTGACCTGATTTCTATATGTCATAAAAACTTTGATGTAATTTTTAGCAGTTTTTTTCTTAATAAATTTTTGATCTGTTTCAAATGGCTAATTAGACTTTTTCCCAAACTAAAATGCACTCTTCCCTATATTGTTGGTGTTGAAATGTGACCTAAAAGACAGGCTTTACAAATGGTCTTTTGAAGCCAAGTAATAATTTCTGCCATTCACTCAATTACCTTTATTTTTCTAACCAAAAGAAAACCTCTGAGAAGAATAGTTGTGTTATAGGTATTAATTTAAACTATTACTCAGCACATCTGACTTAATATTCTTTTATATTCTTTTAAGTAACATTTGTCAATGTACTCATGGCTTATCTCCTGTACTATATGCAACTTCTTAATTTTCTTTTTTTTTACTATTATAAGAGACATCACTTGTTTAATCCCTTTTTCATCTTGAGCTCAAAGAAGAGAAAAAATCCAGCATTTAATTGTATGTTGGCAGTTTGTATCACTTTCCATCTTTCTTTTGTAGATGAAATGAGATCATAATAATTATGATAATAATAATAATGCCTGGAGCTTGCAGAAAAGGTACAATTAGTAAAATTATTTTCATTCTTGAAAATAAAGGCAAATTTTTTTCTAAAAGTCATATGAATTCTGGGCATTTCTGTGGACTCACAGAACTTGAAATGGTTATATTAATCTAATCATGGTGAGTTATGAGCCATAAAGATTATGTGTCACATTGAACAGGCATTGAACTAGCAAAATTCAAATCCATTAGAAGAAATCATCCTGTTTAAAACTCCTTACATTATCTACAAGTCATTATTTGCTTCTACAGAGTTGTGCTATGTTGATGTGAGGTTTGATATTAAATATTTGACATCTCTCCAGGCGTAATTTGAGTTCAGAAAAGTTTAAGGAATTTTTATAGCTTTTTCAACTAGCCCATACTCTCTGACTGACTTCTAGCAAGGGAGAATTATGAGAAAATTATGCCTAGCTCTGGGCCATCACACTATTGTCTCCTAACCACACGGCAACTAGAATATCAAAGTCTAAGTTTATTATTACAATGAAAGAAAACTGACCATTCATAATGGCTTATACTAATATTCGACACCACCTTCCTCTGGCCTGCAGCCATAAACTGCCCAGATTTTCTCTTCTTCCTTCAGCACTTAAGCTGTATTTCTTCCACATTTTGTTCTCATTCTTATGCAGCTTTAAAAAATCCAACTGAACTTCATCCACCTCTGTCTCCTCCAGTCTGTAAACAGAGGTAAGAAGTTCAGCATGGTCTGTGTGTGGTGGGAGCCATAGCATCGGAGCCATTATGTGCAATATTGTCTGAAACATGCCATCATGTGGGGAAAACGTTTCTTGACCTCGGTTACCTGCAGTGCATGAACTCTCAACAGATGCTTTCCAGCGCGGATCTAACAACTGATATTTACAACTTAACAGTTGTAAACAGTTGTAAACAGCACGTTTAGCTTAAATAGGAAGTGTCCAGTTGGACAGAAGCTCCAACAGCGAGAAGGTTCGCTCAGGGTGGGGAAGAGGCTACGGAATGAGATATGTAACCGTCAAATGAGAAAAACATCTAGAAGGGAGCGAGGGTATTTGCGGAGCAACAGGTAGCAAATATGAGAAACCCTGAAGCGCGTTCTGTCTCTCGAGAGATGGGGAGGTTGGGCTGGGCCAATTTTCTCCGCTCGGGGAGGCTCTGTGGGGTGAACCAGCCACGGGGCAGGCTCTGCTCGGTGGCCGCCCAGNACCCAGCACCGCCCGGAACGCAACACCGCCCCGAGCCCAGCCCGGCCCGAGCCCAGCGCCGCCCGCTCCGGCCTCGCGTCACTTCCTGCGCTGCCGAGCGGGGCTGTGCAGGCGCTCCGCTGCGCTCTGTAGCTGCCGGGCCCAGAGCTGCTCCCGGCCACTCTCCCGTCACACCGGTGTGACGGGACTCGGCCCTCTTTTTCCTGGTCCTGCTCACAGCCTTATCTCAGGCATCCACGTGCCCCGGCGTGGGGCTCCTCCGCGGGCCGCAGGTGGATCTGTGTATCCCTCTGTGCCTCCATGAGCTGTAGGGGAGTCTCTGCTCCGGCTGGAGCACCTCCTCCACCTCCTTGGTGTCTGCAGAGCTGTTGCTCTGACATGTTCTCGCTCCTCTCCGAGCACAATCCCATTTGCGCAACAACTTTTTTTCCTTCTTAAGTCTCTTACCAGAGAGGTGCTGCCACCATTTCTGATGGGCTCCGCCTGGCCGGCGTTGGGTCGGTCCTGGGGCCGGCTGGAGTTGGCTCTGTCGGACACGGAGGAAGCTTCTGGCAGCTTCCCACTGCAGCCGCGGTAGCTCCCCGCTACCAAAACCTGGCCATGCAAACCCAATGGCCCCGTCTATCTTAAAAAAGTGATTCCAGTGAAATAATAAATGAAATACAGGCACTGCCTCTGGATTTTCATTACTAACAGAAGATAGATTAATAATGCAACCACTCTAATATTGCAAATGGGTTTTTTTTTCAAGTCTTTTCGGTTTTGTATGCCTTACGTTTCAGGTGATTTAAAAATGGGGTATTACAGCAGTGATTGTGCTACACAAACAGGTATCAAAGAAATACCAGAATAAAGGAGCTACCTATTGCTATGCAAGCTTTAGTCAACAGAAATTAGGAAAGTGTAGTAACAGAGTTTTTCCCATGCTATAAAAAATATTTCTGTCGCTGTCATCTCTGTATTGTGTAACCCTTAAGGAATCTGTCCTGGCTGTTCTTCTGTTTTCATATAGATATTTCAGCTAAATTATATAGATTTCTGTTTCCAAAATAGATTAATATGCAAGTATTAATACCTTAATTAGAGACTGTATTGCTTGGTTGTCTGAATCAGAGAAAATTACACAGGGGGTAACAGGGCTTTAGGTACAAAAAAGATAAGTGACAATTCTGAAAATTTAGAATAGTGGCTAAGAGCGTGGAAATAAATGTTGGTCTGGCAGTCCCATTGACACTTTCCCTGTGTGAGTTACAAGTTTGGCTTAGCTGATCTCACACATTTAAGGAGATTAAATGGAATAGTGCAGTGCTTTGGCAAATCACACACAAAACCAAGTTGGAAAGAAGATCCAAATAATATAATCTACTGTTGTCTTGTGCAGTTCTGTGTCTCCTAAGCAGTGTATCTCTGAAATGCAGTGCTTAGGCTTGGGAGGGAGGGTGCAGTCCTAAAGGAGGCACAGTGCTGGCTGCTTAGCGTAAATGCCTCAGCAATTTGTGCGGGAAGACGGTGCCTCCAGAGACCTGCAGAGGGAGATGTGTTCCTCCAAAATGAGGGGTTTGTCACTGTCCCTTCACTGTGTAAGAAATTTCATAGGAAGGTGTCTAGGGTTATAAAATAATTATGCACACAAAATTCCTAGAAAGAATAAGCTTTGCTTTTTAGTTCTCAGCAGTATACAGAGATACGAACTAAAATTAAATGCTTTGGGTACTATTTTTAGAAGCAGTATCTTATTCCACCTCTGATCCCCAGAAGACCTCAGCGTATTTTGCTCATCTGAGCCAGGGGCAAGCAAAATTTATTCCGTTTAACCCTTCACCTGTTCCTTGATAAAATGCTGATATTTCAGTTCTTTTTATCAGAAAACACTTTGCAGGGTGTTGAATTAGGATTTCTAAACAAGCTTTGGCCACTTACTGAGCTTACATTTTGCTGTCTGTATTAATACATATGTGTGGGTCTCATTTGCAGAATCTGACTAGTTACCATCTGGCAGATACTTGAGTGTTCCTAAGTTAGTTATTTTTTGAGAAAGCTGAATATCCTTCCTGCATAAATATTCTCTGCCTGTCAAATAATGAGTCCAAGTATATTCCAAATATGCAGTACTGAAGGTTTGGAGGGGGAGTCTTTAGTTTTACAGAGAACACTTTGTACACCAGTATATGAAGCATATTTATATTGAGGGTCAGGTCTCATGCTTTCCTTGCATGGGACTAATGAGATATGTGTTCAATTATGTATATTCAGATCTTCCATTTCATGAGTTACAGTTTTCTTAGTGTTAGTGTTAGTTTTAAATTTTTATCATCCCCAGGAGTGATGCAGTGAAACAATGCTTACAACAAGCATTAAAAAATATCATTGATACATCTGACTTGGCAATATATGTCAATTTAGGCACATTTTTATAATTTATTCTGCAACAGTAAATAACAGTTTTCTTCATGTAATTACTTTTTCATTTTATCAAACAACATTGTAGTGCTATATTTCTTATTTTCTTTACAGAAGGCTCCCTGATATTTATTTAACAGTCAAATTTGTTATTTTGGGTTGAGAATCCGCTCACAGATGAAGAAACATACATTTAGGCGTCTCATGGGAATGTCTTCCCAAACAGTCAGTACAGATCTGTCTTTCTGTTCAGTGGAGACGTCTAAAGATATTCAACCTGGGCTCTGCCTCTGGTTGAAAAAGGAGACAGGTTTCCTTCAGCCCCGTGCCTTGTTGGCCAACCCTGCATTTGTCTTTTATACCTCACTTCTTCTGACACTAAACCATGTGTTCATGAACAACTGAGTCAAGTTTCATTTGCCTTGTTGCCTGTGGCAGAAAGTTACTCCCCAAGGTCTTAGGCAGACACTTAAATTTAGGTCTTTTTCTCTGCAGATGACATTCCTGCTGGCAGCCTGAGTCCAAACCTGGGGTATGGAGCTGTAAGATCTGACGGGTGTAGAGACCCTGCCCAGGTGAACAGTGGGGCATAGAAAAGTGTCCAGGTGACAGAATCTCGTCATCAGCATCTTGAGCAGAGTAATGGAATAGCCATACTTTTCTGTTGACCAGCTTGCTTTCTGTATAAAAATTAATTATTCTAAGATTTTGATTTTTAGCTCATTTGCTCCCTCTAGCCAGTTTTGTTCATCTGCAAAAGCATCAGTCAAGCACAATATGAAGAAAATTTTGAAAAGCAGGCTCCAAACCTGTGCAAATATATAAATGACTCACTGACAGACATTGACTTTTTACATAAATGGGTAAAGAAAAAATTCTATTTCATTGATATGTTAATCTTCACTAGATAGCAGGTTTCATTCAATATCCTTTTTTGCAGATGTAAACAATATTTTACTTAATGAAAAATAATCCATGGAAGTACTGGAAATAAGGAAGTAAAGAAGAGTACTAGTATAGATTCAAAAGTTACTGTGTAAGGAGTCTTTTGCAAATTTGCAATGAACAGAATATAAATTACAATGTGCTCAGCATATTAGCAACCATAGCTAGAAAAATATTCTTAAATTGTCTTGTGGTATTTCTGGTAAAATATTTTATAACAGTATTTCAATAGGGAAGAAAAGTAGCACACTCTCTGTGTGTGTAATTTATTTACATTTCTTTTCCTGCGTATTTATTTGATTATATACAATCAGTGAGTGTTAGAGGTAGGAAATCACAGCCCGTGCCAGCATTAACAGTCCTTGACAATCATGTTGCAATCAGTGATCCCTCACTGCAAGAGAGAAATGTACAGAAATCCTCAGATTCAAGTTTCTCATTTGGACATTAATAAAAAATATTTTAATAATGCAGAAAAATTTATAGAAAAGGAACATGAGCTTATTATTTAAGTAGAAGAGCTTGGATTTAATTTTCTTAAACAAAAAAGAACAAATAAAAGTAGTTTGGTTCAGTTTTGTAATTGTTCCTCCTTTTATTGTACATCAAAATTCTCAGTAATGTATTACAAATTGAATTGCAAAAAGAGGTTCAAATTCAATAAAGCAACAACAACAGCTATGTGATATACTGGCTCTTCTCAGGGGCAATTCTGAGCGAGGTTTTAGTCATGAGTGTGATAGTAGGCTGCTGGTCAGAGTATTAATGTGTCATAAACTAGTTACAGAGTATAGCTTTACACTTCAAAACCTGGAGAAGGTATTTAAATTTTTTGTGAGGACTAGGCATTTAAACTATATTTAATAGAAAAAAAATCAACACAAAAATATTTTTTTACAAGTGTTGTTTTTTCCTTAGGCAGTTTGGGATTCTTGAATATAGTTTTAGGTGAGTAACATCATAATTAATACAACATGAGTGAGGTATGTTAGTAGATACCACTGGAAGAATGCAAAAATGTGCAGTTTTTAATTTCTTGACTGGTGAAGATTGATCAAAAAATACTCAAGCAGTGCAGGAATAGAGCCAAATATGCAGTCAGTGTCTGCTTTTTCATGTTACTCAGGATAGTCAAATCATGAAGGGATGAGCATGCTTTAATTCACAGCAAATGAAGGGAACCTGCTATATTGGCAGTCTGTAATTGGGTCTGTTAGGAGGCAGAAACATAGTAATCACATAAAATGGAGATTGGTGCAATTTTAAAAACAGAAATGTTTTGGTGAACTTGGTTTTGGCTCCAAAGTAGCCCATGATGACCAATTGTGGACACTCCAGGTGGCTTCCTGGTACCCTCTAGGGCCTGTGCCACAAACCTTCGTGGTAACTGATTTCAGCATGTAACTGGAACAGCAAAAAGAATCCACACTAGGAAGTATGGAATCTGAATTTCATCTTTCTTCCCCTACATGCAAACAGAGCATACACAGTTGTACTTCTTGGGAAAACAAAGTATTAAAAAAATGGAATATTAAATTACTTATGTGGGTAGTTGGGAAAGGTGGTGAGTAAAATATTTTGTCAAAATTATTCTCCTGTTTATAAATAGCACAGTAAAGTGGAGATATGTAGTGGGAAGTGTGTCCAGTACATTAACAGCATCTCCTGCGTAACACAGTGTATAAAAAAAATCATAGGAATCCTGGAAGGAGAAAAGAATGGGTTTTTACAGCATGAATGATCTTCTAGACATGTGCGGGGACAGGAGAACAGGTGCACTTCTGAATGGGTTTAAGCCAGCATTAATCATGTGGATGTTTCACAGAATAGGATAGAGAAATGAGAAGCAAAGGAGAAAAGTTCACAGAAAAGATATGAGGAGCTGTGAGGCTGAGGAATTTTAAAAAGATTTGAGAGGAGTGCAGAAAGCACTGACCGAGTGAGAGACGATGATATGCAGTCCAAGAATGTTGCATAGCTTAAAGTGGGTGATTAGAAAGCAAAATCAAGGCTTTAGCAGTGAAGGAAATGGTAGATTGTTTAAAAAGAAAGAAACTGCAAGATTTTTTAAAACTTCACAGAGAGTAAAGGTGTTCATTTTTTTGCTTTTGTTCTTCAATCCCGGATAACTGTCTGTAGCACCATCAGCTGAAGAAAGAAATTCTACTCCAAATTGTGAGCATTGCGGAATCTTCTGGCAATTAATTTTAATGTTTTAGGCAGAGATAGTTTAAAAGAGCACTGTAGACTATTTGAAGAATAGTCTATGTTCCTTTGTATAATTAGGTAGTGAAACACTACTTCTAGGAATTCTAAAATAGGTGTTTTCTTTTTTTTCATTCAGAATTGGCTTGTTAATAATTTAAATCAGAATTTCCAAGGTACAGTGAAGATAGAATTATTTTAAATATAAAAATGTAATACAAAATCCCTCGTTTGAATTTTCTTTACACCTGCAGTAGAAGTTCACGGAGCATAAGAGCTACTTGGGTACAACCGTTAATGGATATTAGAAGCTCTTTCCAGTTATGAATCTTTTCCCCCATGCAAATGCAGGCATAAATAGCTAGTTATAATGGCGAAGAACTCTCCTGCTTCTTCAGTCTGTTGTCTTCAGATGGGAGACATGATTCAGTCTCATTTGCCCATACATCTCCTTTGTATCCCTTCTGCAACATAAACCTGTCCTTCTACCCAAATTGACTGAACTCATCTGGAGTTCACTCAAATGTGACAAATCTGTAACACTTTTTCAAAACTTCACATGTGCTTTAGGTAAAAGCAGTCTCAGGCTCTAAAGAGGTTCCAGAGTGCAGCTAAGCCTGGCACTCTATTGCTTTTTCATCCCTGCTCTCTGTGTCTCATTGAGGTGTGTAGTACTAATGAGATCTGAAAATGCCGTCTTACTGTGCTGGTAGCAACCCAAGGTCGAGGGTATGTGAAGTTCTAGGGGTACAGAATCATCTCCTCACTATCTTTTAAAAGTTCTGAGGTGGTGGGAGTACTTTCAGAACACCCAGCTGGATCAGAAAGCCTGTAGAGATGTTTGTAACTTTACAGGAATTCAGATTAAAGTTAAACTTTTCATTGCTATTAGGGTTCAAAATAGTTTGGCAGCAGTACTTAAACTGCCTTGCAGCTTTTCGTAGTACAAGGTCAGTCAGTTGTAGATTTTAGTGCCATGATGCTGAATTTTTTAGTGGGTCATCAGGGGTTTTGATACAGTTTTTGGACTCTGCCTCTTAACCCAAGGGCACTTGTATTCCCACTGTCGTGCCTGTGACTGTAAAGACACAGGCTGGGGGCATTGAGCACCTCTCTAGGAAACATCTTCAGGTGTGTAACTGCACTCTTGGTAAAGAAAGGCTTCCTAATGCCCAGTCTAAGCCTCCCTTGAACCATTCCCACGTGTCCTAGCACTTGACACCAGGGAGAAGAGATCAGCACTTTGCTCTGTGCTTTCTCTCCTTGGAAGCTGTAGAGAGCAGTGGGGTCACCCCTCATACTCCTTTTCTCCAAACCAGACAATCCCAAAGTCCTCACTGCTCCTCACAGGACATTGCTCCCAGCCCTTTCACCAGCTTTGTTGCCCCACTCTGGACATGTTCAAGAACCTTCACATCCTTCTGAAATTGTGGAGCCCAGAACTGCACACAAGGCTCAAGGTGGGGCCAAGGTTAATGAGAAGCTGGTAAGTTATGCCATAAATATTTGAACATATTTGTGTATGCAAGTGGGTTTTGGTGCACATGCATGCAATATTTCCAAAGTTTGATATATATTGGTGAGAAAAACTGACCAACAGTTAAAATATGAACACAATAATATGAACAAAAAAGCTGAAATTGCTAAGAAAAGAAGTATTATGTAGCAAAAAAGGCATAGTCCCATAACTAAAGAGAACAGCTGTTACTAAAGACATGTCCATAAAATGGACAATTATCAATGGAAGAACTATAAATGGCACCCTTAAGGACAAAGTAATCAATTTATTGGAAGCAAGAGAAATTATTGCAATTGTATGACTTTACTCTTAGGTAAAATATTGGAGACTCCTTGGGACAAGCACAGCACAGCTAGCTGGCCAGGGAGGAGGTTGTCCTGCTCTGTTCTGTGCTGGTGTGGCCTCTCCTCAAGTCCTGTGTGCCGTTTTGGGTATCACAATATAAGAAATCACAGAGCTATTGCAGAGTGTCCAAAGGAGGGTTACAAGAATGGTGCAGGGCCTGGAGGGGAGCCCTGTGAAGAGTGACTGAGGTCACTCGGTCTGCTGAGCCTGGAGAAGAGGAGACTGAGAGGACACCTGCAACTTCCTTGTGAGGGAAAGCAGAGTGGCAGGCACTGATCTCTTCTCTCTGGTGACCAGTGACAGGGAATGGTCTAAATCTATGTCAGGTAAGGTTTTGGTTGGATATTAGAAAAAGGTTCTTCACTTAGAGGTTGGTTGGGTACTGGAACAGGCTCCAGGTAAGTGTAAAGAGGTGCTAGGCCTCTGAAGTCTTTGAGTACTAGTACTAGTTCTGCAGAGATAGGGAAGTGAACAAGAAAAGATCAAAACATTTTTAAGAGCTTGAGAAAGTGCCCTAAGTTAAAAAACTCAGCTTAAATCTGTTTATCCTGTAGTTTGAGATTATTGAATACCTCTCTAAAGAGAATACATGGAAGTATTTGCATAGTGTTTGGAATTTACATTTACATTTAGTATCAAATTGGCTGGCCAGCCCTTCATGCTTAGGCTGCACTGCAAGGATTACTTCAGGATCTATGCAATCTTTAGCTAAACCATACAGCAAAAGTTTGTGATCACAAGCTTCTCTGAGAATTCTGCATTCTTGTACAAAACAGGAACAAAGAATGTGTACTATTTTCTTCTGTCAAGGAATTTGCAGTGAAAAGCCTATTTTCCCTACCAAGCTATGCTGTCTTTAATCTTTCCAGCTCTGGCATGGCATTAGAAGGTAAATGGAGCTATCTGGGCCAGTAGCCACTTGTTAGCCCCTCCCTGGGCAGTGTCTGGGTTTTGTTTCATTTAAAAGGCCTCTGTAGATGACAAAATAGAATACAGTGGCTACAGGATGACATCACTGTGAGAATGGTTGCTGTTTAGAACATGTTGTCAAAGGAATGATGACATCTTGATCTCCTTCAAGACCTTGGAAACCCTAATAAAATATATCCATTAGTTGAATTGAAGATGCAGGTTTAATAACAGGGAGGATGACTCTAAAATAAAGGCTCACATCTAACCAGTGCCCATACTGCAGGTTCCCATGTTAAACCTTGAACTGCATTTCTTTGAAATATACAGTTATAAACTGTGAAAGGTTTAAAATTATAAACATGGGAATGTAAGATGTTATGGATAATAAAAATAAGTATAAATTAATATTGAAATTATAATTTCCCTTGCAGCTCAGAACTGGGTGTGGTTGTAAATGAGTGTTTTTAATGACAGCCTGGGCAATTGCACCCTCTGGTGTGCACACAGCATGGCCTGTACATACCTAAAGTCGAGCTTGAAACAGAGGTACATCATCATTTGAGTGACAGATTCTCGAGGATGGATTTGTTTTCAAGGAAAATTACCAATATATCTACAACAGTAACAACTTTAGTTTATAATTTTAACTGGAATATTTTCAAATACGTTCTTCTTTCATGTCATAGGATAACACCAGTAATTGGCATCATATTTCTTTGCAATGGGAGTGCAAAAGTCATAGTGGTTACTCAAAAGGCTGAATTATTATTTTGAGTGTAGTTTAAATACTGCAGTGCCCTGAAACTGAGTGCATATTTCTCAATTGCATAGTGAATAGCTGTTCTCTTGCCTTTACCTGTTTGGCTAGAATACCATGAGTGTGAATGAATCTAGTTGAAGCTTGTTGTGCTCCAAAACAATGTGTACAAGTCTGTCTAGTGTTGTTAGAAAAGCTATTGTAAGTTTACAGTACAAAACCTTAGCAAATATAGAGTAGAATTATCAAGGTTGGAATATGCTGCTTGCTTTTTTTTTTTTTTTTACTGTAAGTAATAAGAGTGTTAGAATGAAGGCAGTACATCAGAAAAGGTGAGAAATCTTTAAGTCTCCTGTCTAAGCCACGTTGTGTAGCCGTCCAACCTCTAGCCCTTTTTTCTTACAACTTAAAAGTTCCCCAGTTTAAGCAAGCCAAACGCTACCGCTGTGGGCAGATGGTAGGGAGAACATTGCTACAAAACCTGCCACTCAAAGTGTAACAGATGACTGTAGCTACAGAAAATTGTCCCTTTGTTCATTTTGCTAATGAGTGTCCTCATTGCCGCGGGAGGCTGAATGGTTAATGAGCTGCAGTTCCGGGCCGCGGCAGCGGGTGGCGCTCGAGCTCAGCCTGTCCGGGGACGGCAAAGGGCAGAAAAAGGCCGGGAAAGCTTTTTGTGCTTTCCGTGTCCTTTCCTTAAAACGGGACAGGGTCGTGATTGCACCGGAGTGCCGCTTCAAACTTACTCACAGGATTAATTTAAATCTTTTTTTGTTTATTTTATGTAAAGGTTCTTCTTCGAGCATCTGCTGTTGATGCTCAGACACAGCCAGGGCAGAAGAACAAATACTTAAGCCTATTAAGAGCTATAACAGTTACTTAAAAGGTCTTTTGAAATTCTAAGGTTGTTTTGCGGTGGTTTCGAGCTGGCCACTGCCAAAGTAGAGGGTCAGCTAATTACCTAAATGTCTCGTGCTGTTTTCTTAACACTACTGCTCTCCCTGCAGAGTTTTGGCTGTCTTCGGGATGTGGTAAAAGTTTTCAGTAAAAGCATGCACTCTTACAGTAATCTCAGAGGAATAATTTTAAATCTGATACTACATAAACTCTGTTTAAAGTGAAATATTGATGAAGTATTTCACTAGAATTTATTTAAAATATTACATTATTAAAAATAGCATTCTTGTTACTCACACTTGGTCTTTATGTAAGCTGCTACTGTTTCTTCGGTAGAGGAAGGGAAGCCACAAACTAATATGAATTAATTTGCAAAGCACTTGACAATTTCTTATAAAATCAATGAAAACTTTCCAGCCAAAACTTTATGTACATTAGTAACTTTATGTACATCTGGTAAATTGGGGACAAAAAATGTCTTTTTCAAAGAAAAACAAATAGATATGAACTATATTATATCCATCCTTACATTGTAGTTTAAGTTTACGTACAATTTCAAAACCTTGAAATTTAATTTTTTAAGGTCTTTAAGATTTTTTATTTGGAGTAATTTTTTTTTAAGTTCATATTTTTACCAAGCAATGCAAATAATATCCTGAATTTTCCTTAGCAAGCAAAGCAACTGTTGTGCGAGTGTTCTCTTTTGTGTTAATATTTTAAATGGTTTCAGGAGTTAGTTAATATTCTGGTATTACTATAAAGATCTGTGCCAGCTCTGAAAGCTTTTCTATAATTTTAAAAGAAATATGTGGCAGTAAAATCTAGACAGCCATAAGACAATATATTCAAATGTTTTCAATAGCTTTGAAACCAACAAGAAAAAAAGAGTAGCTGTCCCAATAAGCTTCAGTTGCATAAGAAGTCTTTTCCATAATGGACGTGGCAAGATTTAAACAAAGGACACGCATAATAAAAATGTAAATGAGTTTGCTTTACTTAAACTATAACTTTAAAGTCTTTTGTTGTATGTTATCCTGGAACCTTCTTACAAGGTAATCACTGTTTGCATAGAGATTTAAACCGTAGTCTTCAATAGCATTAAACCCCTGCACGGTCTATGTGTGACAGGCATGCAAAGCCATGTTAATGTTCAGAATATGAATTGCCTCTGGGTGGCTCCGACACCAAGTGGAAAACCAACTGTGTTGATATCAGAAGGCCTGATGGACTCCATGCGGCTCCCAGCCTGAAAACTTCACCGCTTTGACATGTGATGTGCTCCTCATGACACTGGCAGCACTGTCACTGAGAAGTGACACAAAGGCAACAAGCCCCCCTCCTTAGCCATGCACTTTGCAACCCCCTGGTGCTGCCTGTCCGCAGTCCCTCCCGCCTGCCTAGTTACGGACAGCGCTTCATCAGCACGGGGGGAAGTGTGGGTGGAGAGGCCCCAGCTGCCTTCCTGGACACAGCCTCCATAATAAATTGACCTGAATGATGAGGGCACACAAACAGTATGATATGCATTATTCCTGTCAATAAAATGTCCCCATGTGTTATGGGCTTTGTATATAATGTACTGCAGCCTTTCTTCTAGCGGGGACCTATTTAGAGTCTCGACTTTTTTCTATTCATGTTATGACTCTGTAATAGAATTCAGAAATTATATGATACTGTGTTGTATAATATTACACTAGTGCAGCGTATTTAAATCTCTGATTCCTTCCTTACAAATTCAAGGCATCACAATCTTTCAGGTTGCCTTTGAAACTATGACCATGAAAAAAAAAAAAGCTTGAAAAAGAGAATGAGTCTTTTAAATTGCGCAATGAGACTTCTTATCTTGAAAATGCTCTGGAACATGCTGAAAAAGAAAAATAATAATTAGGTAAAATTTTAAACCGATAGCAGATCAAGATGATTAGTTTAAAAGCATATAAGAAATGTCACTAAAGTTGGAATTGTTTGCACTTCAGAACTTGTTTCTGGACTGTTGTCTTTTTCTGGTATCAAATGCTAATTTTGTATGTATTTGTAGCGAAATTCATACATACTTATTCTAATTCTAATGCATATATTTACATATTTTTAGTTTATGACAAAGGAATATTTGCAGTGGCTTTTGAGACTTCTAGTACTGCCTAGCAATGTGACTAGATTTTTTATTTTGTGACAGATATATACTGTAAAGTTACTGATACAGAAAACTGTCATATGTAGATAGTTACATTTTTTAAATGGTGATCTACTATTTTATCTTAAAAATATTAAAATCTGCTCTCTCCCTAGAGTAGTTTTTGAGCTTCTGCAAAATGTACATTTCTTCATATAGCTAGTTTTGTGTTTCTGGAGAAGATTATAACAGAGTCAGTTTCTCTCAAATAAGCTGTCACTGCTTTTGGTACCTGTGCTCTATTATAGTTCTTTAAAGAAGGTGTTTTTCCAGATGCAGTGTACAGTCCTTACCTGCAGGCTACTTCTCATGTATTGCCAGAGTGAAACACTTAATGGAGGACTAGAAACTATGGCAACAGAATTGAATTTGGCTGTTTAGCTTTGTTATGTCCAGACAGGTTAGACCCAGTATCACCTTTAATAGTGGCAAGATTTACTTGATACAGACAATATTCCTCATTCCTGTTTATCCTCTGATCCTGTGGAGCCTCTTATCTTTTGGTAGTTTTATCTGAGGCAGAAAGAACCACCTGCTAAAACACTTTGTATTGGGTGTGGCGAGCAGCAAGGATGTCCAGAACCAGCATTAATGGGAAGCTGTGGGCACTCAGTCACACTTGAACTTCTTCCTATCTCTGTGCCCAGGCAGCAGAACAGCAGGGAGGAGGCTGTGAATGTCAAGGGCGGCGGTGAAGGTCACAGCTCTGCCAGGACTCTCATCCCAGTGCATTCCACTGCCTTCGGACACTGACCTGAAGCAAACGTTTTGAATACATTGATGCAGGCATGTGATTTCAGGGGCTTTCTCTTTCCCCTCTTGTTTTCAGATAAACAAGTTCAAACAATGCAATTAAGAATGGAAAGAGATGAGCAAGAGCTTCCAAAGGTTCAAAGTAATTTTAACTTCTGTAAGTCACACTCTTGGCAGAACAGCAACGAGCTTGGAGTATAGTCAATATATAATCCAAATTATGTTAGAAAACTGACTTTAACTTGACTTATGTTACATTTTGGGTTATGGTAGTTAACTCATTCTAGAGTAATAATGAATTGGTGTTCCTTGAATGAAAATTACTTGAAAAAACTGTGAATATTTTAAACCACAGTAAGCTACAGTAAAAGGATTGAACACTTTAATTTTAAAAGGAACACATTCAGTAAGTTTTTGAAGGCAAGGAAAGAAGATTTGTGTAGGTGAATAGCTAGAAACTCCAAAAAAGAAAATTAATAGTTTTTGTAACCTATGACTTGTTAAATATTCCACTATTCCTGAACAGAGCTGTAAGTACATGTGATTTATTATTTATATGCTATATGAGCAAAATACTATCTGAACAAGATGTAAAAGCCAACTTTTAAAGAAAACTTTCAATGCCAATGTTTATTAATTACCAATTGATCTCAGTAAAATGTTGACAGCACTCAGTGTTTTCCTGGTATAACATCTAGATATCTACCCAGTGGGCTTCCTATCTTGTGATAGTTCTCAAAGGACTTTTTTCTAAAGTGTAAAGTTCTCATTCTGAAAATTAAGGAATAGACATAGGACTTCTTTCTATAACAAACATTCCTTCTGTGACACATTTCCAAAATGTTTTGTAGGTTACTCACTTCTCTGTGATGAAGCATAAGGGAAATAGTGCTACTTCTATATTTGAATTCCACTATTACTAAATTTTCATGCAAATTCATATTTTAAAAGTATAGATATATTTTTGTGGTGACTGAGGCACTGGATTTCTGAAATCATCCCTTTTGTTGCCTTTTATTGTGCCTTGGATTAATATCCCTGTGACCACATTTCCCACTCCTAAAGTAGTGATACCTATTTATCTTTACAGGAGCATTGAAAGGGTGATGTCATTAGGATTTTGTACATGAAATACAAAATCAAAATTGGAATATTAATTGGTCAATCTAATGCACTAGTCTGTCAAAGGAGGGTTGTGTCTTCTGTTAGCTTTTATCTTCTTCCTAGTTGTGGCAGTGCTCAGGGGTCCTGCTTAGGCTTGGAACTCATGCTCAAAATAAAAGGCCACTCATCTGTTCCTATACCAAATGTTCCTTCTTAGTTCATTTGCAAAGTTCAAGGAGTATTTTTAAAGTACACTTTTTCTCACTCACAGGAAATTTTTCCTGAAACTTACCGTGTGTTTTCTTTCCCTTCTCTTCATCTCCATACAATGGAGAGTTCCCTAATTTTTAGTATCTTCCCATAGATGGCACCTCGGTCTGTGGTTTTGAGCAGCAGCACAGGTACTCTTTTCTGTGTGCCACTCATATGATCTGCAAGTGCATATCTGTGTAAATTTGGACCACACACCTTCCTCCCAATTGTCTCCAGCACAGCTGCTTGTACAGGAGGCCCTTCCAAGTCCCAGCTGAGTCTGTCAGGTGCCAAGGTAGGTGAAGTGCTGTGAGAAATCTTTGGGGCAGTCCTCATCATAATTCTGAAAATTAACCTAATTATATTTCAATTCTCAAAACAAAAACTACAATTCTTAGAGATTAACTACATGTCCTTTGAAGTATGTCCTCCAGATAGCCAGAATGTGCATAAATTCTTCTTTGGTTAAAAAGTTTTGATCTTAGAAAAAAAGAGCTGGGCATGAAGGCACACACTGCTGCAGTACCCAGCAGTTGGACATTTTATTCCACAAAGGGAGTTCACTAAGTTGATACATGTACCAGTATCCAGTATACACAGTATAAGGAAAAGATAACACTTAAAAATGGGATTCAGTGCAGACACAGCCAGTCGTAAGTGGCAAGGAAACCTCTTGGAAGCACTTGGACTAACTAGAAACTACTGATTGATTTCTTGTAGGTGGGACTTGGAATCTTGACCTTCCTCCTGTGCCCAGGCAGCCAAGTTGTGCACTGAGAGCAATTGCTTCTCTCATTTCTCTCTTCATGAGAGCATCATAAGAGATGGCAAGGACTGAGTTTCTCACAAGGACTGGAGCATTTGCCCAGGGCTCTGACCATTGGACTTGAGGACCTTTGAACCTGTAGCTCCATATACCAGTGAATTGACTCTAGTTTATACCACAGTCCTCTTAAAAGCTGGATACAGGTAGAGCAAGCACAGAAGAGCCATAATCTCTAGGATACATGTTAGGATACTCAGTATAAAGGAATAGACTTTTCTATAGATCTGGTTTTTCTTTCTTTGTGTTTTTGCTGAGTACTTTTGCTGGGGTTGGGTTGCAGAGTGGGGGAAGGGAGCTTATTTTGTATATTGTTTTCTTGTAATTCATAGTCTAACGTAAAATGCATAAATAATCTATCAAGCCAAAACCCAGGGTTGTCCCTTTCTCATGCAGTCACAGCTTTGGTATGTCATCAAGCTCATGCATGAGTATTCTGTATCTAGTCTCATGAATTTCATATTCTTTGTGTCCAATAGCACAGCTTGAACAGAACTGGTGGCTTATTCTCATCATAGAGGGGTAGTTAGGCTACTTTGCCATGACTTGGGATATTGTAATCAAGCCCCATAAAACTCACAGCGGCATACAATGTCGGCTGCCCTGATTTGTGGCTGAGCATTCTGGCTTCTGGGTTATGCTGAAGGGGAGCATTTCTCCATTTTTATGAAAGAAAATGAATGTCAGTGTTGCACTCAACACTGTCTGGTTTTAAATGTGTTCAAAATGCAAATTCAGTAAGTAACAAACTCTGCTCCTGATGACACTGGGAAATATAGATGTTTAACTTGTGAGTCCCCAGTGACAGTGGCTTTGACAGACAGCTCCAGCCCAGCAGAACCAAGGAAGCTTTGCCATGCAGTGTAACTGTTTAAAGGAGCTTAATTCTGGAACTTCTAAAGAATTCATAAAGAATTTTGCCTAAATTGCTCTTTAGGCACAATCCTTTGTCCTGGGTGAGAAGAGATGTGTAATTTGCCTGACAATGTCTCATGAGGCCATGTCAGAACTTGCTGCAGATGATACAGACATCTGCTGATCTTTCTACCATGTACAACACAGCAGTGGAATTGCTCCTGCAGCTCCAAACTGCCACTGCTGTCTGGCTGGAACAGGTTTCCACAAACACACACTTTTCTGAGGGTTCAGGTCTCTCAAGTCTGTTTCTTATGATTTCATCGTTTTCCTGCCTCCTGTGACATCACACTCTACTCTGCTTTATGTGTGTGACTCTTGTGACATTATTAAACTCCACATTAAAGTATGTAGCTCTAAGTGAAGACATCTGACTGTTAGCAGTTATCACACAAATGTTTGTGTGTGTCAGGGTTTAAACCCAGCCAGAAGCTGAGTACCCATAGTCTCTTTATCAGGGACACTGGCCTTTGAAAGGGTTTTTAGAAATTTATACCTGTTTGTAGTATGAAATCCAACACTATTTCTCATGTGTATATATTTTAGTTGAAATTCAAGTCAGAACTTGAAAATGAAAGACCATCAGCTAAAAATCTGGTAAGATACTGGTTTATACATTGTTCTTTGTAATCATCATTCATTATTGCAAGTCTAATAAAATATGCAAAAGTTTTTGATATCCCATAGATTGAATAAATTTATTTTTAAAGTAGGAAAGTTATTTTGCATGTGAAAAAAGATGGCAAAATACTTTACAGTTTTATTTTGATCTTACCATATTTTGAAAGTAACAGAGGTAAACATTGTAACTAGAAATTTTTTTTTTAAACTCTACTATTTTGCTTTAGGAAGACTTGGAAAATATTTAATAAATGCAATTTGAAAGGTTTTGCTGCTGCTGTTTGCACATGTCATAGGCAATGATACAGAGTTTTGTCTTAAAATACTTTTGTATTCTGCATTAGTCTCATAAGAACACTGCCTTTTATTTTCTTTTTACATGATCCAGGAACTTTCCAGACGGCTGGTCCTTTATTTTGCCATTTGACTTCTTTTTTTCCCCAGCCTGATTTCGTACTGGCTTTCACACTGATCACTGCTAGTACGTCTTTGTTACAGTAAACTGACTGGGTTTATTATAATAAAAAATAAAACACAGCTTGACTTGCAATCTAAATGTGCTGGAAAAGAATATGATACTGTTTAGAAGAGAAAAGGTTGTGAATAGAGAAACAGTACCACTTCAGTTATTTAAACATTTGCTTTTCTGCAGCTTGTCAAACTTTGTGCCAAGTCATAGCTGCTTTACTTTGTTTTGTTAATCTCAGCACCATGTGTCTTGGGCTTTTTTAATAGAGGACCAATCCTGCAGTACTTACTCAGTTTTCAGTTTCAGTGAGTCTGGGTAAGTACAGTAGGACTGCATTTTTTGTTAAATTAGGGGGAAAAAAAAAAAGTATAGTGTTGTAGAGTAGATATTTCAAAACAGTTTGTGAAGGTTAAAAAATCTTACAAAGTAAATTGCACATTAAATAAATACTAGTAAGTACCTTTATAATGTAAATACTTTATAATTCTCATTGCATTTTAAGAAAATTTCTTTGACTTGAAGGTGTAAGCAGGACTGCATTAAATAGGAAATAATAAATAAAATCTTTAATTTTTTTTTTTGTCTAAAGTCAGGCCAGAGTACAGACTTTCCTCTTTCAGGGAAAATCTTTTAGGATAAGAATCTACCAGCATAGAACCCTAGTTAGTGCTGAAAATTACAGTCTGACTGGTATATTTACCAAAAGCATTTGAAGGTGTTATTGTAAGATGCCGTAACTGAGGGTTGATTTGGCTCCATCATCTGTTTCTGAAGTGATATGTAACATGTAAACAGCTCAGACACATTTCTGGGTCATCTCTGAGGCACCTAGAAAAATAATTTTAAGTCACAAATTGAGTTGTGATAATTCTAGAAATACCAGTGGGACCGTTAACATCAGAGCTTAAGCAGTCAGGTTTGATATAATCTAGATATTAGGAAACTTTTATTCATTCAAGAGAAAAATTAATTCTCAGAATAAAAATGGGTTTAAAAATACATATTTATTATTAGACACCTCTACTTCTAGTTTGTTATTAATCCAGACATAGTTCAAAATTTTATCTAGAAATGCTTCTTCTAAGGGGATGTTCTTCTATGAGTTGGGCAAACCTTTCCCTGCACAGAGTAGTCTGAGTGCACAGAGATCCAGCCTTTGCAAAGGCTGTTGAGTGAGCTTGGTCTCACACTTTTGTCTCCTCCTTATTCTAAAATCAAGCACACAGTTGTCAGATATCTGGGACATATTTCAGAGTCTGCTTCTGGGATCCCCAAAACACAGAGAGTGTTCACAACTGATTGTGAAAAGTGAATGAAGACACCTCGACTGATTGCAACCCCTAATCTTATTTAGCATGAAACTTTTGGGACCTTATCTTGTCATTGCTTATTATCAAACAGGTCAGTATTTAGCACAAAAGAAATACAGCAGTAATGCAGATAAATCAAGTAACTCAGAGCAGTAATGTGCACAGTGGATGGGAAAAAATATTGAACATGGAATGCTGCTCCTCTGGTAAACAGCAAGGAAGGAGAACTCAAAGGCTTTGCCCTCTGGGACTTCTTGTTGGTACTCTGAGTGCATACAAATGTGGCAATGAAAGATGGACAAGCAAGAGAATAACAACTCTCAGTGTGCAGAGTGCTCGTGAAGGATGAAGTTGGAACATAAAAATTATTACGTCAGTAAGGTTGAATCTGAAAATGGAAATACTAGAATGTGTGGTTGGAATAAATCATTTGTGCTCTCAAAGGATCTGCTTCAAGTTTTAACAAGTTCTTAGAGCAATTTCATCAAGATTATTACATACATATAATGTTTCCTGTATTACTATGCAATTCTGTGTATTTTTTGCTTTATTTTAAAAAATAAAAATGTTATTGATAGAAAATAACATTTCCTAATGGCTTAGATCCTGGAAAATGTAACAATGTTAGATTAACATTAAAAAATAACAATTACCAAAACAGAATCAGGAGCAAAGTATTGAATATTCAACCAATAATAAAATCCTGGAAAAATCTTACAGGGAAAAATATCAGTTTATTGAATGTTCCCCTTTTGTCATCTTTAATGATTCCATCAATATATTGTTTCATTTAATTGCCTATAGACAATATTGTTGGTTTCCCATCATCTGAGTAGTACAAATCCATGAGCAATGCTGAGCAGTACACAGAAGTAGCTGGCTTTGTTACAACTCAGTACAAGCCAGGAGCTGCTGTCACTTTCTAATGTTGTTGACAGTCCCAGCTCATATTCAACAGCATTTTCAAAGAAAAAAAGTGCATATTTTCCCTCTAGTTATTATTATGTCTCCAGATGGTGAACTGAAAAACAGTTTTCCACTGGCATAGATCAAAGTGCTCATACAATTAGCTTTATATCTGAAAAAAAGTCCTACGTCTTTTGAATATACTATTCACAGATAAGTTCTTTGTTGCTCATTTTAATAAAATTTTTCATAATGCTGGTTAATACTAGGCTTTCTGCAAAGGTTTCTGGCCATGGTTTTGTTCATATTTCTTGGTGGTTTCTTTTAGGAGCAGAAGGAGAAAAGAGAAGACAACAAGGGAAAAGTGGAAAGTGTCCTGGGTGTGACACAGAAAGAAGAATGCCAGTAACTTTAATTCATAAGGAAAATACAGACTTTACTACTTATTGCAAAGTGCTTTACCTGTGTTATACCTCTATTTAATTTATCTTAGTCTAGTTTTTCCTTTTTTTACCAGTTTCTCTTAAGCCTGTGTTTGTGTTTTATAAGTATATGAATATGAGTATTATGTAAGTAATTAAATTTTTTCCTTAGACCAAAAATAAAAGCACTCTACTCTCTTTACAACTATACTTTTTAAAAGAGCTTTTTTCCCCTTTCATCTAGATGGAGTTGAGCAACATCACTGCTAGACTAGGTCCTTACCTTCTGCCTCTTTGGACATGTACTCACTGATCCTTGCCCTTCAACCTGGAGAGCAGAGCATGGCAGAGCCCAGGGTGGGGTCTGGTGATGATAATGATGTTTAACTGCTACAGTTGTTGGATAAGTGTCACTCTGGGGTTGTTTGTCTGAAATCAGTTCACCTTACAAGGTAGGAGTCAGATGGAAGAAATCTGTTTGTTACCACTGTACCTCACAGATAGCTAAAAATACTGGAAAACATTAAACAGTCCTCAAATCCTAGTTTTTCCATGGCAACAATGCTTTACCAAATATACACAACTACATGAATCACAGGGACAGAAAACCAGAATGGTTGCTGTGTGCCATTGCACCAATCTATTTCATAACCAAAAGCAGCACAAATCCTATCCTAATGCCATAGTATTGCAGAAGACCAGCAGCTCACTGGACTATGGTAGTGCCTTCACCACCAAGTTTTAGCAAAAGGTAGTCCAGGTACTGAATAGGATTTTCTTTCTGAAGCTTAAGCTGAGAATCCTATCTGTACTCATGTGAAAAGTATTTCCTCTCCTTCACTGAGATGAGCTGAGTAGGATCAGATCCTGTAGGGACCATGGAGAAAGAAGCAGGATTTAAAATGCTGCTCAGGCATTTGGGTACAGCTGGCATCTGAGTGAGTAACTACCAGAAAAAATCCTGTGTGGGCCCTAAGTGGTGCCAGGAGGCTCCTGAGGAATTACTGATACCTGTCACAGAGGCCCTCTAGTTCCTCAGTGTTTTTATACCTGATGTGAGTTATAATTCCTTACTCTTGCACTTCATGTGTTCCAGCCTTAAAGGCACAATAATACATGTGTAATAAATGTATACAGCTGGAGGAAATCTGACAAACAGATAAATACATGTATAGAGAGATCTTACTGCGTTGTGGCTGTCGGTACTCAGGATATTAAGAAATCATTGAACTCTCTTGAAAATAAAGATTATTGCAAACCAACAAATATTATTGGAATATGGAAGAGTCTGCAAATAAAGTATACACTACTACATAAATAATTTTTAAGGTGGTTTTAATGTTTAGTGTGGTTTTCAGAAGACTATAATAATCTATCACTGAAACACTTCAAAATATGCCCACAAAACTGTTCATTCAGGAAATTAATTTGTCCTCTGTCACATTCTAGTTTCACTTAAAATGGCATGGGAGGTGATCCCAGCAGCAGTGGTCTAAATGATCTTATAATCCAATTATATGTCTTTGAGTTATTCTTGACATTTAGGGATTAAATCTCCATTTATGCTTTCCTTTTTTCCATGCTGAATAATCAAAAACACTTCCTTGATTTATTGAGAGGAAGTGTGATCTGCTTTACATAAATCATGTTCCCTTTCCAAATCCTTACTCATCTAAGTCCTTCTGTACACTTCCGAATTTCAGAATATTTCAAGTAAAGAACATGTGAGAGAAATAAGGAAAAATCTTTTACCATTTAAATAACATTAGAATATTTTCCTTTAAAAAGTGGTCATTCTTCCTTCATAAGAACGATGGATCTACAACAATTTCCATTAGTTGTTTGAACTGTTTAAAGACTCACTCTTCTATGAGGTTTCTGAATGTGATCATGAACAAATAATTTGTCATCTATCCATGCTACTACATCCTGTCATTTACCAAAGGTGTGGGGACAGTGAAACTGTTTGTATTTCTCTTCTGCTATGAATTATATTTTAATCATTTTAGAAAGTATTTGCCTGGAAAATGTGTGTGTATATATGTATATATGCATATACATATGTGTGTGTGTATAGATATATTTGTGAACTTTTTCTAGCTGTTTCAGAATATTCTTATTATATCAGAATAGAAGTAGTGAACCATTGTAGAAATAAAAGACTTTTTAATTGTTTGTGTTATCCTTAAAGTTACATTGAATTTGTGTTTCACAATGCCTTTATTTGAGTAAAGGGTTATTAATATCCCCAATCTTCCTGAAACTTCAAATAACAGGAAAAAAACCAACTAAGGCAATGCTTAGAAGTTGATATCTAAATCAGTGTGTTAATCAGCCTCACTTTTTGAGGCTGGATTTCCTTCAATAGTTAGTTGACAAATCCTATTAATTACAGTTAGATTTGGAACTCTATGGCATGTGGTGAGAACAAGCCATATGCTGAGATAAACTGAACTAGAGCACATCTAGGTTAGTTGAAGTATGTGTGGTCTTGGAAAGTGGTACTTGATTGTGTTGAAACAAAAAGGTTGTATACTGTTATTAATTATCTATTTGTTACTTAGACTTGTGGCTCAAAACATTATAGGCACAGAGAAATACCCATTATTGAAAAAATTAATTCATGTTCTTATTTAACGGTTTTGGTATCGATTAAGTACTGCTTTGACACTTACCCAGATCTCTACTTGCCCTAATGCTATATCCATACAGTAAAATCTCAGCAGAAACAACATAAAATTTCAATCTCCATAAAAGCAATGCAAAAATTTGACAAAAAATCGTCCTCCACACTGACTCTAAAATCTTTTTCTGCCCTTTTAAGGACTGGTCTCCAGATGCTCACTTTGATTCTAGTGCATCTTGATAAAATAAGAATTACAGTTTTTCCAGTTTTCTGTTAGGTGTCATTTTTGTGGTTGCAAATGCTCTTTTTAGAGCTGTGTGGGTTTGTACTGACACTGAGCAGCACTGCAGGGATCCTGCAGGACAGGAGATGACTCCTCATCTTCCTCACTCCCTTCTAAAAAGTAGAAAGTCTAATTATTCCCTGCAGGGTCTTAACAAGAGGATGAAGGCCCAGACCTGACCACTTCTGAGTGACCAAGGGGATGTGGGTCTGTCCACACCCCACTCCTGCCCCCAGCCCTGCAGTCCTGGGGGATGGAGCCTCTCAGACACCGGGCAGGCTTTGGCATGGCCTGAAGGCTTTCAACACACAATGTGCTGTTAATGGGCTAAACACTGAATTTTATGGCCAGGTTTTGCTGTGTAGATTGGGGGTTTTAATTTTTGAATGTGGGTTTGAAGGAGTACACAACAGCACATTCAATAACGTTCAACTACTTTTCAATTACTATTCAATTACTGTTCAATTACTATTAAGTACACACACAGTGTTAGCTCGTCTTTCACACTGTGTTTGTACTGTTGCAGGTTTGGTTGTGTAATTTTTTTTGTAGACAGAGCAGGAGACACCTGCATTCACCTCTATACATTTTTATGTATCTAGATAGGGATTATATTTACACTGAAAAATTCATTTTGGTATAGATTAAGATTTTGTAAATAATAGGGTATCTGTTTATCCTGTTTCAGTGGTAACTGATGACTGCATAATGCACTGTTGATAAAAAGGGAGATATAAGCAATAAGAAATAGTGTTTGTTACAGCACCAGGAGACTAGAGATGGAAACATACACTAGATCATTCTAGCTAGTCCCATCAAAGGGGAGACTTTTCTTAGAGAGTGGTTTTCATTAGTGCAATAGTTCATATCCAAGCAACATCATGATGGGAAGGGTGTAAGAGCAGAACAGAAACAGTGTCACAAGTAATGAAATTGCTTGGATTTCTCCCAAAACCTCATAACCTCCTGTGTCGTATTTGTAGTTCAGTTTCTTGGTTTCATTCTATTTTCTAACTTCCTTGAATGCAAGCCTCAGTTCCTAATGTTTAGTACATACTGAATCCTTTCCTTCCGTAGTATTTTATATTTTTCAAGGTTATCTCCTTGTTATCATAAAACCTTAGAGTAATACAATAAGTAATGGAAAATAATATTTATTATGATTCAAATCTTGTCTTAATACTGTTGAGGCTCATAGTTGGGCACAAGTTTGCCAACTCTTTCTGAACTTAAGTATACTAAAATGAGTGAATTTGAATTGCAACTAGTGGAAACTGTAACTACTTCCAAAGAAGAAGAACATTAATCTATAAAGGTTCTCTTTTTCTTTTTTTCTTTTTTTTTTCTTTTTTTTTTTCGGTAGCTGTACATTCGAGGCTCTAGAAGGAGGAAAGAATGTTACTGAAATTTCCAAAACAAAAGATCTCCAGTAGGTTACTGCATCTGATATTTTTGACACTCTTCTGCATTTGGTGTAAAGGGAAAATCTATCTCTGAGCTTGTCTATAAAGCCATGGCATCTCCATCCCTCTCCAGCCTTGGTGGCTGTTCAGCCAAAAGGGTTTCATTTTAGAGCTCTTCAGGCAATTAGAAGTCTTGTTGAGGAGGAAATCTAATAATTTTGAAATGCAGTAATAATATTTCTGTAAGATAACTATGAGTTGCTTTTTGTGCTGAGTCAAGCAGCATATGTTGTTTTTCAAACTTTCACCTTTCAAGATGAAAATGAGTTTGGAAGGAGGGGAGATATTACCTAAAGGCTGGTTGCCAATGCCCTTTCCTACCCAGAAAATTACAGCTCCAGTGTCTAAATGGATGAAAAGCTTAGCAAACATGAAAATCTTTTGTTACTTGAATCTGACCATGCTTATTTTGTCAAAAATTAATTTCATGTATGATTATATATCTGAAATATATGAAAGGTCTTCCCTGAAATATAACTCTTAAAATCACCATGCTAATACAGACCATCCTAACTGACGCTGGAGGAGCTCAATTTCCTCACTTAGGTTTTGGAATCTGTTCAATGGATTTGTATTTTGATTTCCAGGGAGCAAGGTTTAGATCAAGGTTCAGTTCTTTTACATTGCCTGAGGTGCTGAGGTGCTGTCACCATGCTGAAACACCATCTAAGCAATTGCTGCCTTTGCCAAAGAGGTGGGTAGGGCTCATCTGTACTGAACATATCAAGCAAATTTATGTAATGAAATCTGGTATTTTACCGAACTATTCATTTTTAAATAACATGCTCTCATAATCCCCACCACATGAAACCTTATGTAGGGAGAAGAATATATAGTTATGTGCTGGGAACTCTTCACTAATGACACAGAGAAAGGATTTCCTGTAGAACAGATGGCACTTGTAGTGTCACCCATAGCGTTCATCTAAACCAGCATTGTCTGGAACCAAATGCCCTCGGGCGAGGACCCGACCCAGTTGTGGGGAGGCACCAGGCAATCCTGACAGATGGCCATGTGCTCAGGCAGCCCAAAGACCACGCACATGTGCCAAGGGTGGCTGCTGGGAGCTGGAGCTCACGGTGGAAAATACTCAGTGGGCTTGAGCTTGTGGAGTGTCCTGCTCTGAGCAGCATTGTGTAAGAAAAACAAAGGCATAAGAGCTTCAGTCAAATGTCAGGAAGAAGGCAGTAGTTTCATGGCCCTTCACCCAGGTTTGTTGATGCACCAATAGTAGGCAAAACCTGTTTTGTTAGCTTCAGTCAGCTACACGAGGGCCTAAAATTTAGTTCATCATTCTGCACTGAGTGGAATGAGTGACAGTAATAAATACATTTAGAATGATACACTCCAAACTTCTGAAAAACAAAAATTTGAATACCCTAGTGGTTTTTACCTTGATATTTAGTGCTTCTTTTCACTTTTGTATATAAATCAGAATAAAATCTTATTTAGGCCTGTCCAAGGTTATAAAGCTGAAGTATGCAGTTTAAATATCAAGGATTTTTCAGCTCGAGATTGATCAAGGCTCCTGTATTAAGAATACACTGAAGACACCCTTGAAAAGGGACAAGAGTCTCACTTGTCTTCAAAAGTTGAATTTTAATCCAGTTTATGGTTGTTTTCCGCATTTGCAAAGGAATTTGCCCTTCTTTTCAGGCAGGAAAAGCACAGGTTTGAGAGACAGATGTGATGACAGAGACTTCAGAGGAGTAAACAGAAGCAGAGTAGAAAGAATATCAAAACACAGAAGTGACTGATCTAATGAGAAACACAATAATGATTTGCAATGAGGAAAAGAAGTGAGATGGAGAAACATAATGGAGAAAATTTATTTGTTTAAAACATTTATATGTTTAAATCTGATGTAACTGCTCTTAGTATTAGTTTTAAAGTGGGGCTTTTCTACCATTTTTTCACAATAAATATTATAGGAAGCATAAGTGCAACTGTCCTTCACTCCTATTGCCTGTCACACTGAGCTGGAGTTCAGAGGTGCCCCTGCTTCCTCACAGAACCGTCCCAAGAGCTGAGGAGCTTCAAACTATGGGAAGCCTTTAGATGTGGTCTTTTCTACTCTGTTGTGTCCTAACAGTCAGTGAGGATACCAGTAAGGGCTACAGCAGCCCTATTATGCTTCTATTTCAAGCAGCTGGGAATCAAATCTTGTGACTTTGGAGCTGCTTTGGACCATTATCCCATGGCCTCAATTCCAGCCATTTTGTGTACAGCTGCAATAGGCCTGATTCTGCTTTTGCAAACTCTCCATTTACCCAGCTATATTGACACTGAAATCCAAGGTGCTACATCAGTATGAAATCCCTCTGTTGTAAGGAGAATTTGACCATGGGGTTGGTTTTGCAGTCATTTAGTAAGAATGAATATTTACAGTGCAGATTTCTTTTCTTTATTTTAAAAGCCCTGATACAGCACTGTATCTGCAGCATTATCTGTTCTTTAACTCTGGTGTTTGCACCTCTGAATGAGCCACGTAGCTACCAGCCCATGTATGTGAGAGAAAGTGGAATGCATCTGCAGCTGAAAAAACAAAATGAGGACCTGGTCTGGATAGGGCTAGGGCTTCATACAAAACATGACTGAAAACTGGGAAGTTCTGTTCAAACAGAACAGGTGGGTGGATGGTGTATTTGATTTACCAGGTTCATGTCCAAGTTCATGTGTGAAGACCTGTGGAAATGTAACAGGGGAGGGAATGTATTTGTGCGAGGTGTGAAGGAGATAGCTGGGGAGAGGACTCGGCAAGCATTTCATCTTTGCTTTTTTCAGATTTTGTCTGTTCTGTATAGAATATAATAATCAGAGTTAGGTCTGAGTCAGGGGTTCATTTCTTTGTTCAGCTCACATGGCCATACACCTTCTGCAGGGTACTGGTTTTGCCAGGGGGAATTTGTAACAACAGGTCTTCAATTCTCATTCATTTAGAGCAATGACAATTTTACCATTGACAGCAGAAACAAGATTGCATTTAATTATCCACAACACTGCTTTTCTTATAGTTGCCAAAATGTTGCCTGTTGAAATCCTTAGAAACAAAAGAAAACAAAACAAACAAACAAACAAAAATCAGACTTCCAACCACTGACTTAGGTTACAAAACCTTTCAATTTTTAACAGGGTATTGGAAAAATCTAACAACTCCAAAAAGGGAATACTTTTTCCAAGAATAGCACTGTGTATGAACAAAACCTCCAATTTGTTTTGCATAGTTGGCAAAGAAAATACCCAGTGTTTTACTTACTTTCAGATACATGCACGGTGCCTCAGCGGTAAACTGGTAAGACAGGGCTGACTGCTGAAACAAAGAAACTCAAGAAACATAGAGTCAGGAAAGGCAAACCACAGAAAGGTAGTGGCCAAAACTTCTAAGCTGTGCTTCAAAGAAGCCTCTGTGATGATTTAACTTCTTCTCTTTGCACCATTTTTTTCTCTCTTAGAAAGGAATCTGAGCAAAATAATACAATACTAAAAAGAAATTTCACATTTTTTGAACAGGTTTAGTATTATTGAATGATTGCATTGATAAAATACTTCGAGCCTATAGATTGTGCAAATTATATTTATGAAAAATAATGTAATTATATACATTGTTCAGCAATCTAGTCATTAGCTTTTGAAGATGTAATAGCTAGATTTAAAAGATTATAATTAAATATTATTGAACTAAATAGTATGCTGTTAATCTGGTTGTAACAATGATAAGCACTTCAGACAGGTAATTTTGTAAACTGTGCTAATAGTACTCAGAGTTCTTAAAAACAAGACTTGTTTTGTGTGCTGTTGAACTGCATCCTTTTTATGTATTTCTTGTAACAATCTTGAATGAGCTTTTAATCTGATTGTACTTTTTTTTACCCTATTTTTTTGTCTTCTCTTCTAATGTCTCTCTTTCATAGAATTCTTTTTCATCTCCCTCGTTCCCCACCTTATCTAGATACTTTCCCTCCATACTTCATCATTTCCTGTTACTACACTTTCTCTAGCCCAGAATCTCAGTGCTTTCTTCTGTTTTTCATGTGATGACTGTTCTTGTATTTGCATACTTTCTACTCAGCCTCTTTTCTTCTGTGCTCTATCCAGCCTCTCTAAAATCTTCCTCTTCTATATTCTGAAACATTTTGGCTGAATATTGCTGATTGTCAAAACCCACAAATTCCCTCTAATCATTGGAGAGACTGGATGAGAAATGAAGTGCTTCTAGGTCACACAGCTCCAGCACAACTACTGAGGACACAGACCTCTGATTTGCTGTGAAGACTGAAAACCTTGGACAGCTATGAATTCCCTTGGTCTAAAACTGCTCCCATTATAAGTCTGGCCTGGTGAAAAAGCTTCATGCCATTCCTTAGGCAAGTGGCACTTGGACAGTTGGGTGTGCTAGGACTACACCTATACCACCAGTTTTTAATGGTTTGGATACTTGCATTCATCCTTGGGTCTTTGTTCTCTGCCAGCCTCAATGTGTCTCTGTTGCTTCAGTCATATTGTGTTTTCAAAGAGAACAGCCAGATTCTCAAGACAAAGCTGCAGTGCTGGTTTGCTCCCTGGGATCAGTGCAGAAGAGACACATCCCTACATAACATCAGGCCACATCTCAGAACATGCAAAGGATGTGTTTGGCACCATACTATAGAAACACCTCTCTCTCAGGACATGGCAGAGCCCAGTGCCATCTCAGAAAGGAAACTACAGACCAAGAATATCTGAAATCCACACATGTGTCCCATGGAACATTGTCCCACCATGAATGCAACCAGTCCACTCTGGAGGTCACTGGTACTCACCAGTGTGGACAACAAGTCGTGTGGCATATCTTAGGGCTATGATTTCCTCCCTGCAGCAAAGCATTTTAGTGCTGTATGTCTTAGGTAGTGCATGCAGCATCTTTATGGTCTGTGAAATGTGCAGGATTGACTAGGACAGAATGGCACAGCACACAAATAGGGTGGAAAGGCTCAGGAGTCTCTATTCTAACAAGGGCTATCAGAGCTTCCAGGGTCCCTACTGTGAACCTAGGAACTAGAGTCTGAAATCCCTGTGGCAAGATGTGGAAGTTTTAGGGTTTACAGCCAGAGGCAGTTTGCATGTGAGTGGTGTCTGGAATGGCAGAATAGGAGAGCCTGAGTAAATACCAAATTAGTTAATTCATTATGTTTTTGGTGGTGTCCTTGCTGCTGTTGTAGGGATGATTCAGACAGATATTGACTTCAGATTTATGGAGTTCTGAAAAATCTATTTAATCATTTAAACAGTACATTTCATTCTTTCCACTATTTTTTTTTCAGAAATTCAAGTTAATTTCAAATTTATCTGGACTGATACTGAACTTTACTGAACAATATTTCCCACTAACTGCATATTCTGCTGTCATTCAGACAGTTCTTTTATTTTTTTATCTCCACAATGCAAATCAAAGGTGTGGAAATGCAGCAATTCTTGTCCCACAAATGGTGAACTGCAATGAAGACACATCCATTGCACAGCAAACTCTCTGTATTGTACTTCGTGCTTATTGAGCTTGAGCCAGTGTCTCTGAGATCAAGGGGTAGTTTCTCAGTAAGTTCAGTATTGGTTGAACTTATTCAAGTTATCTTCTCATCTGAAAATGGTGAGAATACACTGTGTTGTTGATTATATAATGACAATGTTATCAGTGTTTTTCATAACAATGCAAGTCTCTCCAGAAAAAGTAAGTTCTATTCTTTTTGCCAGGTCTGCTTTAATGAGTGTACACTCTCTTACCTGAATAGGTAGGTGCTGGAGGATATTTTTTAATACAGACCATTAAAATTTTTGTTTAATTAAGAGATAAATGTGCCATTTTATACATAGCTAATGTGTAACATAATAGAAATAGAATTATTTTGATGAAAAGTCGATTAATAGACTAATAAATAGACTATAGTAACATCCTATTTCCTTCACTTTTTTCCAATAGTTTGTTTAAGAACCAGGCAAATTATTTTTTTTCTGACAGCATGAATATCTGGGCAGCAGATATTCCCCTCAATCTAGCTTATATATTGTTATTATTTCATTAAACTCTTAAAAAAAATGTGAGCCCCCTTGTGGCCAGAATATCTCCTATATGTCTTATGAAACCATCAAAAACTATGTGGTCTGGTGAAGCAACTGCCTGAACATATCTGGAGATCACTAAGTGTAAATTTGTATAGTTAATGCTTCTAATGTCCATTCTCTTTCATTTTTTATAGCAACTAAATCCATTTAAGTTTTCTTTTATATCTTTCTTAATTTACTATTTGTAGCTAAAATGCCCAGGAACTTCTGGTTTTGTAACAGGGCTTTTAGTTTAAAGTCTTCATATGTATCAATTATTTCGGTCATGTAGGACCAAATACAACCATCAGTCAGAGCTGTCTTTTAGTTATTACTGAAGTGGAGCTGAACTCTGAGGTGATTTTGAGGTGGAAAAGACTTTATTTCATTGCCACTTATCACTCTTCCCTCATGAATTCAAGAAAAAATGCACCAAACCATCCAAACTACATATTCTTAAGAAAAATTCTTGTCACCTGATACAACATTTTTCATATTTTTGAGGGATTTTTGCTTCCCTTCATTAAAAAGACCTGATTCTGCAGTGTAATGCATTTCTTTGAAAAGAAAGAGGAAAAATTTTACAGCTGTTCAAATTAACTCATGAACTGGGCCTTGAGAAATTAGGTAGTAATTTTCATTGATTAGATAAAATATCAGCACTCTGTGGTTAAAGTTATAGTAAACTTACCGACCGAAAACGGATGGTATTTTAATTTCACACTGTGTGTACTACTCCTCACAGATTTTTCCACAGCATAATGTCTGTTGCTGTGCTCAGATATTTAATATAATATAATAATGACATTTTAATGTATGTATGTCCCGTGGATTGCTGAACACTTACTGATTATTTGTTTTCATTCTGCTGATCAATAGTATTTGCTTAGTTATTTCCCCTGAGGCCTGAAAAGAGACCAAAAACATACTTTTTGTTGCAACTGGCTATATTTTATTGCAACTGGCTATTTTAAAGTTCTGCTGGAGAGTATTGGTTGCAATACCTTAATCTTCTTCTGTCGCAGTGTTTATGGTGTTTGTGTACAATTATTTGTTTATGACATGGATATATTTTTATATATGTTCAAGAAATGCAAACAGTCAACACATCTGTTTGTATTTTTCTGGTTTATTCTGGTATTTTATTTTTGGTTTCCTTTATTTGTTTCTATCACAGTCATTTTAGTAGTATGGGATCAGATTAAAATTGGAGCATATTTTTTAATTCTTGCTCTGTTACCCTGTATCTATTTTTTCCCTAAGAAATGTAGTATACATTCATATAGCAAAAGAAATGCCATATTCACAAAGATACCTGGTGTTCATTGTTATTATTATTATTACTGCATCCTTACTATAAAATCTTAAGAAACTCTTTGCCAAGAGTCACTGTAGAATGCACACAACTTAAGACTTCTGGTACCTGATACCCTAGAGAAATTATACGCACAGGAAATACAGAGGAGTCTGTAGAAAATACATCAGGGAAGAGGCAAAGATTGATGAATTAAGTGAGGAGGGGAAAAAGCCAGACCTCACACTCATTAATGGTGAAATTAGGTAAGTTTCTCATTTTCAAAATTTGAAGGCATGTAAAAATTAATTGGTCAGAGAAGAGGGTAATAATTCATAGTCTGATTGACCTCTTTCACGAAGAGAAATTCGGCTGCAGACCTTTTTGACCAGAGTCACTTCTCATGTGAGACAGGTTGAGGCTAGCCAGAACTGAGATACTCCATCTATATTTAAGAGTCTCTTATATTTACAGATCTGAAGAGAGTATTGGTCAAATGTCCATTTCATTGCAGTTACTTCCATATTTTGGGAATTGCATTTCAGTATGGTTTTAATTATGTATTGTGATTCTTAAGAATGGCAACAAGTTAATGTAGGTTACTTTAATATGAAATCTTTTCTGTCTGCATGTGGTTAAGAGTGACACATTTCTTGGAAAAAACCTGCAACGGCAGTTAGTAAGCACTTAAATGTGCATCTCTTAGTGAGACAGTGGTAAAGACAAGGCAACTGGTTTATTTTATTTAATATTTCATTTCTATCAAAAGAAACCTTTTTAGTGCATCAAGATACAGAAGCTTACTCATGCCATATGACAGGGGAAATTATAAAACAGTAAGTCTAACAAAGGCAGATTGTCAAAGCTGGGTATGCTCAGCTGCATGTAGTAAAATATTGTGTACATAATTTTTATGTACAAATAGCACGGAAGTTGTGCCTTGGCTCGGTAAGCAAGACTTCTTTCTGCAGTATATGAATGAATCACAGAATCATAGAATCATAAAATGGTTTGGCTTGGAAGGGACTTTAAAGATTATCTATTTCCAGCTACCCTGTCCTGGGCAGGGGCACGATTGCCCAAAGACCCACCCAACCTGGCCTTGAACACTTCCAGGGACAGGGCAGCCACAGGTTCTCTGGGCAACCTGTTCCAGTCCCTCATGACTTTCTGAGTAAAGAGCTTCTTCCTCATATCTAATCTTAGTCTCCCTTCTTTTAGTTTAAAACCATTCCTTCCTTTTCCTATATCTGCCTGTGTAAATCTCCCTCTTTTTTAAAAGTCCCCTCTACATACTAGAAAGGCTGCAATGAAGAAGGCTGGAGCCTTCTCCTCTCCAAGCTGAGCAGTCCCACCTCTCTCACCCAGTCGTTGTAGCAGAGGTGCTCCAGCCCTCTGATCATCTTCACAGTCCCCCTCTGGACCCACTCTAACAGTGATACCTGAAGGATTCTTTGCCTTTTCTCTTAAATACCTTTTACACAATTCACTATATTCACAAGTATTAGCATGCATACTTGTGATGCTTTAGGTGTGATAATTTAGCCTGGTTTCTTGGTATCTGGTAGACTGGGAGACCAAACACCCCAGAAACTGTAGAGTTAGAAGACCAAACATTCTATTGTCGTAAGCACTCAAGGTCCCCTAGCAGGACAGATTCTGTAAACTAGAAGTGAGCCCACCCCAGCCCCCTTATTGGGCCCGTTAGTTAGATATGCTAATGTGTAAGGTCTTTAATTGGATACTCCCTGGGGGGACGGGGCTTTTTGTGACGCGTTCCACCTGGACGGCAGAAGCCATCGAATGGGATCCTATTAAAATACCGAGGTAAAAAACCCCCAACCCTCTAACCGTGTCTGGGATTTTATTTCCTAACACCATGAAAAAGGTATCAACAGGACCATGGTTTTCCTGTGCTGGGGACCAGACCCCACCAGGTGAGGTTTCACAGTGAACATGACAATAAATCTTTCAGCCGCTTTCTGAGCTCAGACTCAGACTTTAGGTTGCCCCTTTGTAGCAACCTGAGAGAAGGTAGGGAGATCAGGACTATGAGGTTTGCCATGTGACTGTCTCTGTTGGTTGCTCACATTTCAAGTCCTGACATAGCAGGGAGAGCCACCTCTAAAAAGCCATCTGTCCTTCTGTTCTGCAGGTGGGTGCAGCACAGCAGGCCAGATTGAAATTAGGGGCCTGTTTTTTTCCAAGGATGTTAAATATAGGATGGTGTGTTCTTGTCTAGATGCAGGATTAGGACAGTCAGTTTACTCTCAGGAACAGGAGAGAGGAATCCATAATGAATGAGTCCTCTGGGATTTGATTTAAATGCTCTAGAGTTCAGAAAGTTCTTCAGTCAATCCTTTGGATGGCTGTGGGTTAGCACAAGTTCATACTGTCCCTGTCTCTGTTCAGTTAGCAATACACTATGCTGGGCTTAGAGCTGTTTAAGAAAATTATTTTCGCAAAACAGAATGGGAGGTGTAAATGGATTAAAATTCATTTATTGCATGGCAGTCAGTTTTAAAATATTTGCTTTCATGGCCTTCGTGCATGTCTTTTGTCCCCCTTTGTGCTGTTCTGACATCATAGTAAGAATTTCAGGGAAAATTTACAAGGATGGACCTTGTCAAATAAAAAACATTTTGAGTTTACCATCACCAGTACATGAATGTTCAAGCACAGAGTTGCATTAAATAGTACTTGCTGTTGACTTTTTTTGTGCTTAAAGTCGTATTTTAAATTTGCTTGCAAATACATTCAACTCTTAATGGAAAAGATATACAATTCAATTAAACAGTCAAGTTAAAAGATATTCCCCTGATGTAAGAATAATTATACAGTGGCAATCCATATTCAGTTGGAGCCAACAAAATGCTACATCCTTTTTGAAATCTTTTATTAATGGACATAAAAGGAATTTCCTTTTCCTCTTCAACATGAATTATTACTTGCAGGTATTTTACATGGTTGTTTCTTTTTTAAATATTTAACATGTTCAAACTTTCTAAGGGTTTGGGGTTTTTTTCAAATGTATGCAGTAACAGTTAATAAAGGTGGCTGCAATTGTAACCATCTGCATATGAACTGAAGTAGCATTGTCTCAGTGGGTAGCAAGGCCAGCGTGACCCTGATTCCTCCAGTTCTAAAATAAATGGGAAGACCAAAATTATTTAATGAGAAATGACTGAGTTTCTAATGTTGTGGACACCACCAGTTGCCAAAACCAGTGAGAATTAAACTTGCCTTGCTACCTCATAAACCTCAATCTCAGTGAGTAGATAATCAGGGCATAGAAAATTCTATACCCAGTTTGTGTACACAGGTAGAATCTTTATGAGAAATACATGTCAGTCAACTGAGATGATTGTTTGAAATTCTGATATATAATGTGAACATAAAGACTTTTATAATATGATTATTTATGACAGAAGATAATGGGGATCCAGGGGCCAATACAGAGCCAGAAAACACTCAGGTGGGAAAAAATTACATTGAAGTAAGGGCTAGTGAAGGATATTGTTCAAGATGCTATAGGCAATTACAGAAAAGCTACCAAGGTTACAAAAATAATGAGCTTTCCCTTTTAACTATCAATTCAGATAAAGTAAAAAAAGGACAATTTTCAGTGAAATGCATCCTGAAATATCTCTTTTCAATTCTCTAAACAAGTCTCTGAAAATAGAAATGGATTGATTGACTTTCAGATGCTTGTCTCAGAAGAGAGCATGAAAATATCTTAGCAATTCTTTAGGAAAAGTGAAATTATTTAAAAGGAATATTGGTTGCTTGAGTGCTTAAAATTATGGCTATTAACAGACTACACGGTATGCTGGTGTGTCTGTTTCTAGCAGCAGTCTGAGCCCATGAGTACATGGCCTGCTTTAAATTATTGAACTGAATAAAGCTGGGTTCTTAAACAAAATTATAGAAATGTGCCTTATTCATGTAATAACAATCTGTCAGTCAGAAATAAATGTAAGTATAAATATAGATGGTATAGACACAGATAAAGATATAGGTTACATAGCTACATATATAGATTCAGGTATTTATACAGAAATGCACTTTTCTGTATATATTTATAAAAAATGTAAATATGCAAGCAAATATTAAATTCTTCATGTTCTAGCCTGGAAAAAAAGGCATGTATGAAATAATTCCAGTTCTCATAACTCAGTGAAAGTATTTATGCTTATTTTAATGAGTCAGGGCCTAGAATAGTCCCTCAAGAATTAAGTTTGGCTTAAGTGCTTATAGTGCAAATATTTCTCAGAAGGTTTTTTTCAAGCCTTCAGCTAAGTTACTAAGTTGCATTACTAAGCAAAGCAGGAGAATTTTTATATGTCTCATTTCTGTATTTTAAAGTGTTTTATTCTTTCTTTAAGAACAGTTTTAATATTGCATCTTTTTCCTGAGTTTCAGATAAACGTAACTGTAACTTGGCTGGTTTCTTATTTAGTCAACAATAGTTTCTAATCAACCTTGAAAAAAAAATATTTCTCCTCTAGCCATAGAACCACAGAAAATTCAGACTACAGAAGAGCAGAAAAAAAGAAGACAAAGACTAATTTCTTAAAAGTACAACAAAAATGCACAGTGTTTGAAGACAGTGAATCTGAAATTTTTGTTGCATAGTAGCATACTCTGAAGTTTAAATATTTCTAACTGCTTAACATGTTACAATCATACAATTTTGGAGTGCAAAACTAGCATTGGTATGGTATTTTTTTAAAAATTAGCAAGAGATGGTTACATTCAAAAGGACTTGAACCTATCACGTTTGGTGGCGTTTGTGCTGTCAGTGACTCTTTTATCTGACCCAAAATCCAAGCAAAGGGGAGTTTGGGAAGCAAGCAAAAGAGTTCTTTGATCCCACATTTTGACTTAAAGAATGGTTGTCTCAGAGGCAAAATTCTGTTCTTCAAGACACGGGATCAGAAGGTTTGGAGGAGCCTCTCAGAGAACATTTTATTTTGGCTAGCTAAGAAGGGATGCTTGGGATGTGTGTTTATGACTCGTTGTGAATGAGGTGGAGTCTGTTTATGATACACAAATAAAAATCTGATTGCTTCAGTGACTGGAGGTGTCACACAGGTTTCCTTCACTTTGCAAAGACTGTCTAATAAATATGTAAGCCTGGCAAATACCTGCTAAGCACAAACTACTCCAGTTAGACACTTTTACTAATATGTCTTGGTAATTGCTAATGGTTCTGGCAATTTGAGCCAAATGTTGTATCATTTGTTCTCTCATCTACCTTACAGGACTTCTGAACTGTCTTCCTTCTTTTGCTCCCTTCTTCAACCTCTCACACGTTCAGCAAGCTGCTCATCTTTTGAGACTGATCTGGATTGGTTCTTGACTGGCCATTGCCTTATTTCTACCACAATGTCTACAGCAATTTCCACCTGGGTTTTTCCCAGATGATGGACAGGAAAAAAACAAGCACAACACGGCCTATGATTCTTTGGTTTTGCAAGTGCAATCTGTGATTCCATCCCATGTCTAGGTGCCAAATATCATTTAGCATTCTTCAGAGACTTGCTTACTAAAGTCTCAAGGGAAGAGGGGAGCTATAGGACTCCAAACAAAGCATAGAGAAACTTAAATGCAACTGGATTTCACTGGGATCAAAAATGCATGAAAAATATTCACCATTCTCTTTTAGCAAGCCAGAAGCATGTCTCAGATTACAAAATAGTAGTATGGACTTGTTTTATTTCCTTAGACCTATCACTCTTACTGAATACTGAATATTAGCTGAATTAAGAAAAATGTTTGTGTTTGGGGTTTTTTCATTTGTTTTGTTGTTTTTTAGATGCTGAAAGACTATCAGCTAGATTGCTTTAATGGAAACTGCACTTTCAGCAACAAGGGTGTCATGGTTTTCTGATGATTTGAAAGAATAGTTGCTACCTTCACTCAGGCAATGTGGAGCACAAAGGAAAATAATGTGGGAATATTCCTATTTCTGAAATACTTCAGAAGGTACTTCCATAGCAAGATCAGCTTGTCTAGTACATAGTTGTAGTATGTTTTATTTTCAGAACTTTGGAAAAAAAAAAGTAACAGTTAGCCAAACAAGAATATTCGCTGCATCAGTTTAACTGAAAGGAAAATATTCCCTTAACTAGAGAAAATTCTTAGAAATAAATTCATTACTAATTTCCTTTAAAGCAAGCCTAACCTTGATACTTTAATATTATTGAGAAGCAGTTACAATAAATTCGTCGCTTCAGCCGTGTGGAAGAGTGTATTGAAAACTGTGACTCAGCAAAAGACTACTCCAACACATAGTGATGTTTTGGCTTCTTCACAGGGCTTGATATCACTCTCATAAATAGTTGATTAGGCTGTAGAGTGCAATGTCTGCGTGCATAATTGAAGCTATACAGAAATAATTGATCTAATTACCAGTGCTGTGTAATGTCATTCCGGTTGGAGACCTGTCCCACTGGCTGATGGCTGCCCTACAGTGTCCCCTAAAAGAACATATGGGATACTCTGAAGGAATCCTTGATATTTTCAATTACTCTTTTGCCCCAGGAAGTCTCTTCTCAACTGCTGATAAACTGTGCTGAATATTCTGTAGTGACCAGCCTCATCTCTGCTTCTGTCTCCAAGTAAATTATTGGAAGGCATCCAATCAGTTTGGACATACAGATTTTCTGTTTTGTACCCCTACACCCTCTCATCATGAGTGGTGGAATGTACAAAAAATACTAAGAAAATGAACAATTTTTAAAGAAGAAACAGCCCTTTTTCACACCTCTTCCCAAGCCTAGCATTAATCACAAAACACACTTGGAAAATACTTTGCCTTTCCTCTCTCTTGGGATTATTGCCACAGACTTTCTGTGAAGACTTTCAGCATTCAGCTATCATAGAATGTAGAATAGGGATAGAATTCCAGTGCTCAAAGGGGCTTCTTTGCAAAATCTCTCATTTCCACCTCTGTCAATGCTGATGTCTTGACACGTGATGCTGCACACGAGAGTACAGTCCCAGAATCATTATTCAATATTGACTGCAGGAGCTTTCCCTGGAGAGTTTTAGGAGCCCCACACCAGATGAATGCATACATAAGGACACACCAAAAGAATCAAGTTATCAGGAACTGTCTGTGATAAGTGTGAGCTGGGGATGAGGAAAACACTTCTCAACAATTCCAGTCTCAAATTCTTGGGTTTGTGTACCTATAGTAACAGAGAGACAACCTAGCCTAAAAAACCAGCAGTAATAAAGAAGTACCAGACAGAAAACAGAGGTTATTGAAAAAAGATTTTTAAGCTACTAAGCACAGTAGGTGGTCCAAAAACAGGCAAGGATTTACTCTTCCAATAGTAAAAGGAATTTGCTTCATATCATCTGATCAAATGTTCAGGGAGGAAAACTGATAAGTTCCAAATTGAAAATGGCATGATCCAGCTTTCCAAAGAAATATGCTTAGAACGCTGCTAGCCCAGTTTCAGAAAGGAATGGTACAAATGTACTTGATTTTTAAATTATCAGTTTTAAGTCAAGAATGACCAGCTAGAATTTCTTTTCAAGATACCAAAGCCCTCATAACTGATGCAAACATAAAGAAATGCTTCGAATATATTATTCCTATTTAAAATATCCTTGATTTGTTTTATTGCAAGCTGTCAACCTATGGAAATTATTGACATGAGTTCCAAAATTTTCACTTAGTGAAATTAATGTGAATTTCTAAAAGAGTGAAATGCATCATTTTGGTGACACTCACAAACAGTATGGAACTGAGAACAGTTTCGGTGTTCCATGTCAAAGCACCACTGAAATCATCTCTTGGTTGTATCCAGATAAATCCCATGGGTAAATCCAGAGAATTCTGTGTACTGAGGTAGAATTAATTGCAGTAAATCTCAGGTATGTTAATTGCTTAGAATTTTTTTTCAGCTTGGGAAATTATTCTTAAAACAAGAAAACAGCAATGTTTTAATGCATAGTTTTTCTGTGAATAAGTTTGCTGATGTTTAATGAAATAAATAATTACTTAAGCAAAGACACAAAAAAACAGAGGCTTAGGAATGTATGATAATATAAATCAAATACATTTTAGGAAGTGAACTGTTTCTTTTATCTATTCTTGAAGTTCCTGAATTTGGGATTCAAGTGGTGCATCACTTCCCCCAATTGTCTACCTCCACATACAAGTTTAATAATACAATAGGATTTATAGTAATGAAAATTGTGACTTTATCAGCTTCAATATAGGTTCTTTGTTTCCATACAAATATATTTTAATTAAAATGTAGTATGTAGAACCTTAAACCTTTTAAACGGAAAGGAGAAAATCATATGCTAGGTTAAGATCCTTTAAAACAAAATATTTTATAAATGCTTAGGAAACATATTAAACCCCTTTATCTTAGACAGGTTCCATCTTGTACACCTGCCCCCACCTTATCTAGATACTTTCCTTTTTTCCAAATAGAACTTTATCAATTCTTTGCTACTTTTGCAAAGTAGTTACAAATATAAGTTGTAAACACGGCCTTGCTGGCTACACGTAGCCATGTGCAAAGCTCTGCTGTGGGGGAGATTCTTCCAGGGCTCTGAGGAGTCACTGCTCAGTAGAAAAAGCACCACACACCTGCGTGGGTAGTGCACGACAACAATATGGGCAGGAAAAGTTAATTCAGCAGAAATAAATGAGGTGCCAACCGTAAAGCATCAAACTCTCTTAAACTTTCCCACCTCCCTCCCGTCCCAAAGTTAACTTCGTGTCAGGGAAGACGCCAGGTCTACCCTGCTGCTGGGCAAAGCGGGAAGGAAGTGTTGATTGCTCCTAGGGCTGGAACTTAATTGCTCTTTCAACACGAAACAGTGAGCTGGCGAACAGGTAGCATGGGAGGCATTGGCAGCAGGGGGAAGGAGTCACTCGTGGGCTGCGAGCCACCTTCAGCCCCGCTTCCAGCCACCTTCAGCCCCGCTTCCAGCCTCCGCCCCGCACTCCGGGCCGCAGCCCCGCGCCGCCGCTCGCAGCGACACCGCAGCGCCAGTGCCGGGCGGGCAGCGCGCTCCTCTCGAGCTGCGCCCACCGCAAACCTCCTGGTACCCACAGGAAGCTTGGGAAGTCACTTTGCTTTTTTGCCAGGTTTTACAGGTGGCCCCAAACACTACTTGTAGATATTTAAAAGAGTTTTATTGACAGTGGTATTCGATTATTAATAGCTGGGCAAAATCCATGCGACTGTGTGCTACAGCTTCCTCATAGATAATTTCCCCTTCATGTGGTTTGGGTTGAAGCTGAGAGTCTTGTCTGTGGATATTTTTTACTTTGGTCTCATTTTAACATGCAAGCACAGAGAAATATCGAGAATGCACACACTGCAGCATTTAAAAAATGTGCATGTAGTAACTTGGACTCAATAGTGTGGGAAATATTGGAAATCTGTGCCTCGAAGCCCCTCTCAAGAACTGAAGGAGCCTGTTCGGGGCCCAGCATCCTTCAGTCTTTTAATGGTGTGAAAGAGCTCTACTAGATTCCATCATGACTTCAAAGGATAATCCATAAAAGTAGCTGTGAGTCATTCCGTCCAGGCCTGCTACCTGCTACTTGGATTCATAATCAGCACTGTAGCTATGGGTAGAAAACTCAAAACAGTTGTAAACCATCTTTCATTTAAACTTGTATCTGCCATTTGGAAATGATGCTGCAGAGAGATCCACCTTTAGGAATGGCAGAAGGGAAAGTGTGCGACACTGGAAGGTGAAGTTTTGCCACAATATTTACTCTCTTCCTTGTTTAAAGATGATAAAACCGAACACCTACAAACATCTATGCTTTCCATTGTATAGCATCCAGTGCTGTTGATTCTTATGTACTCAGGGAGAGTTTTCTCACAGTCTGGTGTTTGCATCTATTGACTTTGTAATCTATAGACAGACTCTTAATGAGCAGAAAAGACAAGAATCTCAGAGATAAAGCCTTGGAATAACAGTGGGCCTTTACAGCTTGTCAGTAGGAGAAAGCTCAAACATAAATATCTGATTTACAGAAGTAACACAACTTATTTTGATAGATTACATTGTTTCTGTTTCAAATTACTCTGTCAATCGAGAAGGAAGAGGTTAAGAGGTCGTATTTTTTAAAAAATGCTTGAAAGGGCTCTTTCAAGAGATTTTTCATATATTTCACCCCCATATTTAGTCACTTGCTTCTGATACTGCAGAAGCTCTACTTGGCCAAACACGTTGATTTTGTGAAATGTTGCTGTACAAATCCCCTCAAACAGAGAGGAACAGGACCAAACTCCCTACACCTGAACTGAAATGTAGTGATTGGCACCACACAGTAATTCCTGACATGTCTTTATCACGTCTTCATTTCAAGTTTGATCTTTCTTCCCCTGTTGGATGAGGCTTTGTTGTTGTTTTGACCTGTTTCACTTGGGACTAGATGATGCAGAAAACGACGCGGGCTTTTTAAGCAGAAGTCAGGTCAAGGCTGAGTCGTCAGTGTTGAAAACTTTTAGACCCCTGGTTAGCCAGCAAGAGACGGAGAAGGAGAAAGGTTAGGGTGTAAAATGTTGAAGCCAAGATCCCCTTGGCTACAATGGGACTTAACTTCACTCTTGAGTATCAGCACAGCACCCTGGGCGAGCCTATACACCGGAGACGGAGCCTTTCGTTTCTCCCACGCGCTTTCCGTGTCACCACTCCCGCGGTGGCGCCCGCGGCCAGGGAGGACACCCGGCGGGAGACACTCAGCACCCACGGGCACCCCGCCGCCCTCCCTGCGCCCCCGGGGCTGGGCTGCGCCCCGCGGGGATGCGGAGAGCCCCGCTGAGCCTCTGCCCGCCCGTGCCGTGCCGTGCTTCGGGACACCCGAGCCCGGGCTGGGAGCAGGGAGGGCAGCGCGGCCCTCGTCGTGGGCGAGGCTGGGTGGACACCGACACCTCCTGCTTCAGGCAGAGGCGTACGTGGGCCCGTGGGCGGTTTTGCCCGGAGAGGAGGTGCCGGAGGCCGTGGTGGGTCCCTCCCGCCCCGTCCAGCGCAGCGCGGGGAGGCGGCGGCGGCACCGGTGTCGCGACACGAAGGCGATGAGTTCATCAGCAGCGGGTGACACAGGAGCGTTCTCGACACGCGTGGGGGGCCGAGGCCTGCGAGGAGCGGCTGCTTGGCCCCGGAGCCGGCCCTGCCCGCTGCGCCTTCGCTTTTCCGTGGGCTCGATTCCCCGGCAGCCGGCAACAGGAATAAATTACAAAGCCGCACTTAATGTTAGTGACTCTTTAAATGGAATTTTTCATTCAAACTTTGTCATTAAAATAGAAAGGCCTTTTGGTTGTGACCATACAGGCATAATAAATTGTATATGTTTGCGATACTGAATGAATCTTGCCCATATGCTGCACTGCAAGGCTACATGAATGAAGCATTTACCAAATCAGGCCCACCACATTAAACAGAAAAACAATCTTTATTCATGGTAACTTATCAGTTTCAATTAATCAACCTCAACAATAGAAATTCTGATGTGTTCAAGCAACTTGAAAGCAATAGGTCATCTCCAGGGCAGCCATGTTGTGTCTTTGTGCCTATGGCTTCAAACAAAGCAACATCTCCAATAAATGTACATCCCCACACACAGATGTGTGACTATATCTGTATAAACATCCAGGCGCGCTGAAGGTCCTGGTGTACACGTACGGCTGTACGTAGAAGTGTTTAGCTTTTTGTCATACAAAAAGTAATTGTTTTCCAGTATTTTTTTCTCTTTTTTTTTTTTTTTTTTTTTTTTTTTTTTTTTTTTTTTTTTTTTTTGGAGCTCCACAAGTTTAAACAAAAGAAAAGAAATTTCCATTGGATGACCATCCTTTCAGTTTCTCTGCTGCTATGTGAATAGCATTGTGCAAACCATTCCAATGGTATTGAAAAGGGGTAACCATTGGTTTGATTTGGTTACACGGTTTCGTAAAGAGCTCCCTCCCACTGCCTTAGGGTCTGTGAAAGGTCTGTGACCTGTTTAGAACTGCCAAGTGAAATGTCATGTCGCCCCTCCCAAATGGGAGTATCTGCATTCATTTGATCAGTATAAAAAATGATTGGGGATGGCGAGATCAGGGCTTTTGAATTGCAATTTATAGCAGTTTACAAAAATGCACATTGTTGGAAAAGAAAACATGGAAGTGTTTCTTTCTAAATTGCATTACCTGTGAAATGTCATTAGTCTTTTTAGGATATTGCATCCTATTTTTTATGATCTCAGAGAGAGACTTAAATGAAGAAGTTGAGTGTTCTCTTGAGTTACGAAGGCACAGCGCACTACCTACAGCACCTGCTAAGTTTTCTCATCAGCTGCTGGAGGAAATGTTTCCCAGTTCCTCTCCAGCTTGCGTCCATAGTTCTGCTGTCCGCGTATTTCATGAGATCTTGTCATTTCAGTGCAATGACACGAGGCTGCTGCTTTCTGGGAGGGTGGTTTGTTCATGTCCAGGGCTCAGCATCCTCCTACCTCCCGCCGAGCGCTTTCACCACCGCCGCCTTGTCCGGGGACGGCTCCGCCGAACGCTTAATTTGTTCTTGCGATTGCCCGCACCTGAAAAGAAATAAAACCAAAGCAAACCAACAACAACAACAGCAACGAAAAACGAATGATCAGTTGCACTGATTAAAAACTATCCTTCCTTCAGTGTGTCGTCTCTCACGCCATACCCCTTAATACGCCCAACCCAGTGGCTGGGGGCCCGGGGGGCGCGGGTCTGGAGGAGCGCCGTGTCCTGTGGCTGGGCCCCTTCCCTTCCCCGCTCCGCGCCTGCCACAGGCCCCACACCCTCAGCACTGCTTTGGGAATGCCAGCGCTGCGGGTCACCCGGGACACAGAAGGGACCAGACGGGGGGCAGCGGCGGGGCTGCTCTGCGAGCAGTGCGGGACAGGGAAAGGTGCGGGGGAGAGAATAGCGAGGGAACACTGCTGTTTGAGAGGCAAAAGCGAAGGGTGAAGGGGCCCCAGGTCTGCCCGGGACGGCGGGTGCCCTTGACTGTGCTGGAGATAGGCTCGAGGGCGGGGGTGGGCAGGGATGCTGGCTGCAGGTCCGACAAACGGGGCAGCGAGCCGGGGGCTGCTCCTTCTCCTGCAGGTGCCGAGTCGGTGAAGCTCTCCCTCCTGACTTCTACCCCTCACCTTGCAGGTGCCCTGCTGCCAGCAGCGCAAGGAGTGGCGGCTTGCTCTGAAAAGAGCACCCCGCCCTCCGGGCCGGCGGCCGGGTCACCCTGGGACTCCTCTTCCCTCGCCCAGACCGAACCAAATGTTGCTCGCCTAAAGGTAATACCTCAGTACCGCTGAGAACCTCGGAGCGGCACCGCCGGGACCCCACGGTGCCGTGAGAAGCCCTGGCATGTCCCGAAAGGCTCAGAGTACTGCGAGGGCAGAGGTTATCCCTGCGTGTTCTTGGGCTGCTCCGGACCCTGGGACGAGGGGTGATGGAGTGTCCTCGCCGACTCCACGCAAAAGTTGGACGTCAAGTTCCGCAGCCAAGGAGGTGGGCACGGCACCAAGTCTGCCAGGGTTCAAGAAGCGTTTGAACAATGGTCTCAGGCACACGGTGTGATTTTTGGGGTTGCCCTGTTCAGAGACACGAGCTGGACTTTTATGACCCTTGTGGGTCCCTTCCAATACAGTATTTTCTATGATTCTATGGCCACGTTCACTGGGTCCGGCACAGATGCTCTTTGTAGCTGCCACTCAAGGCTGAAACCTTAAAACGGGACGGATAAATTACTAAGAGTAAAAGCCGTGAGCGGCTTAATTGGGAAAAGCAGTCCTGGTTCCAACCAACGTCCGTACAATTGCACACTGCAGCCCACCATTATTCGAGCTTCATCTACTATGCACTATATACCACCGTCTCCAAAGGATTGTTGCCCTAGAAACTTGTTTTAAATCTCCAGCTATATATCAACACCTTGTTTTAGCAGTCCTTGGCTGAATTACAGTTACACAGTTTGGCGCTTCTTTCAAATTTCCTCCCATCAGTTTGGCCAAAGAAAGGAATTTTTCTCCTTTAGAAATGAATTGGCTTAATTAGTAAGTAGATTAATGGCAATTGCTGGTGAGTTGGTTTCCAGCAGAGTTTCACCAGAGAGGGTTAATCGGAGTCAGGTCTGGAATCTTTCCCAGAACTGGCTGCCAGCCATTTCCGTCAACCAATCAACCCCGTAAACAAACGCGCCATCCGCTGAAATAGAGTTTATTTCTTACTGTCATCCCGCTGGAGTCATTTCCCCAAACAGCCGCCACCTCGCCATGGGTTTGAAATGGATCGCCCTGAACTCGGGGCTTCTAATTTTCAACGATTTGCCCAAATACTTTGAAGCCTTTCTCTGGCGAAAAAAAGAATTGTTGGGCGCATCGGCATTCAATAAACATGTAATCTGCTTTCAGCAGCCTCCGGCTGAGATTTTTCCCTTCTAAGAAGCTTATAATTCGAGGCAAAACCAGTTAACATAACAGGGCGATTCAAAACCCTTTTCCAAAGCCACTGCCTTAAACGTGGGGCAAGAAAGAAAAACATCAGCATTGACTTTGACAACTTTTTCAGCCTTTCCACTTATTTTTTTTTCTATCCCGATACAACGTATTCATACTTCGACTTGCAGCTGCATTAGTCTTGCAAAAAAAAAAAATCCCTGCTGAGAAATGCATATAATAGGAAAAACAGATCGGCTGGACAGCAGCGTAATTAATGCCAGAAAGGGCTGAGGCCGGTTTCATAGTTTGTCTTTTGAGGATATCAAGACGAGACCTGGTGAAAAATGACGCATGCTTTAACATTTCAGAAAGCTGGCAACTAGCAGCGCTCCCCCCCCCTCCACCCCTCCTTTTTTTTTAACTTTATGCCTCTGAACAAAGGGGTCGGCAGAACTAGCTAGGTTGTAATGAGTTCTGTGTCCCTAGCACATTAAGTGCATCATGGAAACATATTGTATCGAAATAGTTTGGAGGAGAATACTGGGGATGAAAGAGAAAGGGTGCTTTGATCAGCTCCCTGGGGTCCTGAGTGCGCGCAGACCGACTTGCAAGGACTTATTCAGCTCCAGCGAGACACACTTACAACGCCATTCAAAGAAATTTGCATATCTGTAATTTATCACATTTGTCCCCAACATTTTTGCAAGGTAAATAAAAGTTGGCTGAATAAAAAATATCAATCATCACAGGGCGAGGGAGAGAGGGAGCCGGGAGCAAGCCGAAGTGTTTGTTTAACCAGATTCAGTTTGGAAAACTTTTGCTGAACGCCGGGTAAAACTCACCCCGAAGTGTTTTGCAGTTCATTTCAAGGCGGTGACCGCGCTTGTGACCGCAGCCGGAGCTCCGCGCCCCGGCCCAGCCCAGCACGGCTCGGCTGGGCTCGACCCGGACCCCCAGGGCCCAGAGCTCCGGGACTCCGCACCACCACCACCCCTCTCGCGCAGCACCGAGCAGCACCCCAGTCCCTCGGACCGCCCCTCGTCCCTGCAGGTCCCCGGAGAAAGGGCTGGCAAAGGGGAAGCGGGGGAGGTAGAAATACAGCGTCGGAAAGGGCCCCCGCGAGGGCCTTGTTCAGCTTCAGCCTGTGGCGACGGCACCGCCACCGGCATCTTCAACTTGACCTTGGCGAGGGGTCCGCGCCTTCGCCTCATCTGTCACCCGCGCCCGGTGACAGTGATGCATTTCACGCATTGTCGGGGCAGGGCACGGAGAGAGCCGTCGGGGATGGGACGGGACGGGCTGGGCTAGCTGCGGAGCGGGTGCGGTATGTCCGGGCGGTGGCGGGGAACAAAAGTTATAGCGAGACGTCTGTGCGGCTAATTCCGTGAAAGGCGCGTCCCGGTCCCCCCCGCGGGAAGGTCAGTGTCGCGGGCTGCGCTCCGCCGAGGGGGGGCCACAGTGCTCCGCGCATCCCCGACCCCGTGCTCCCCACGCCGGCGGGCACGATCGGTCCAGACACGTCCCGAAGGCACCGTGTTTTCCCCTTTCTCCCAAAACGCTGCCATTCCGAGCCCACTGGCGGCGATGGAGACCACAGGAGCTCTCCCCAGCACGCCTCGAGCCACTTCTCGCTTCAGCGGCAAGGGGCAGTTCCCTGTGGTCTCGCCCGAGTGGGGGTCGGCGCCGTCGGGGGTGCCCATCTCGCCTGGGGGCGTTCCCGCCCGCCATCCTCGGGGGAGCCGTCCACCCGGGTCCGGGCCGTGCCTCTTGCCCGAGACATCTTTCTGCCCAGGGCCGGAGCGTGAGAGGCTGGGCCGGCGAGCGGCCGCTCTGAGTCGTTCCCGGTCCCCGGTGAACCTGGGGCCTTGTGCAGCCGTCGGGGTACTCGGCGGAGGTATTTCCCAGATCGGGAAGCCGCCTTCATCCGCCCGGGATGCGGAGCTCCTCCGCCGAGGAGACCCCTTCGCCCGGTCCTCTCACCGCTCCCCGGGACGGCAGAGAGTTCGAGGCCCCGTCGGGGCGCGGGGCGCTGGCGGCTGATGCTCCCACCCGTGCGACCCCCCTGTGTTGCCAGTCCTCGGGGAGCGGATAGCCTCCAGCCGGCGGGGCCGGAGGCCCCAGCCGCGCCGTTCCAACTGGAAATCCGGGGCGGCGAGGATTAGGGGGACCGGGGCAGCCGTGGTCCGTCCGGGCCGGACCGGGCACGGCCTGCAAGAGCCTCTTGGCACCCCGGTGCTATCCTGCGGGGCGCCATAGCGGGGCTGACGCGGCGGGACAGGGCCTCCCCTGCCTTCTCCAAGCCGCTCGGCGTTCCAGGTTGCGCAGAGCAGGTGCACGGGGAAAGCGGGGGTCCGCGCCGATCCGGGGCGGCAGGCGGAGGCTGGGACGCAGGGACCGGGGCAGGCAGGAGGCGGGCGCTCCTGTGGGTCCCCCGGGGGCCGGCTCCCGGCCGCCCAGTCGGGCATCGCGCCCGCAGACGCAGAGTGGAGCGCTGCCTCCGTAGCCGGCGCCGCCGCCCCAGGGGCCGTCCGGGGGGAGCCCCGCTCCTTCCGGCGTGGCCGCCGCCAGACGTGGCNTGCCTGCAGCCGGAGCCATTCATCCCCCGCCCCTTTGTTCGCCCTGAGAGTAACGCTGTGAATTAAAAGAAATGACAATATTTCGTATCTGCTCGCCCGGCCAGGAGAAGGGCCCTTGAGCCTGGCAAAAATCAGGCGGATCATTCATCGTGCCACCCCGCACCTGTGGGCTTGGCATTGAAAACCTCGCGGACCTCTTCCTATTCAACTTAATTATTCCCCTAAGGCGCACAATGGTTGAAATGGAGCAGGTTGGAGTCTGTTTATTGGTCGTAAATGTTTTTCTGAAGATCTTCTGAATCTCATTGTTAGCTCGTTGTTTGAGGCTGCCCTCTTTCTTTCAGACGAGAGTAGCCTTGGACTTTTCAATTTTCAATCGTAACATCTGCTTAATCGTACGGATCAAAATATGGAGACACAAAACATATGTAATGGTTGATTTGTTAAATCCTGGTAATGAGTTATTAACAAGGGAAAACAATAGGGCAGGATGGTGAGAGCCTTATGGTAACAGAGTCACTTTATGCAACGCCTGACGTTTCCCTTCTTGATAAATGGAACTAAGGTCTGAGCGCCAGGTGATAGCAAGAAAATCAATGTCTTTAGGGGCCGGCACCGAGACTTTTTTTCTATGTGAAAAATTAGGAGACATAAAATTTAATTGGCTGATCAGGGGAAAGCAGTGGTCTTAAGTTTAATTGCCAGTAGGCTTAGCGAGGGAGACAAAACAAGATTTGGGCCTGTTTGTTTGCTTGCATCCCAGCGCCGAGTCCAAGTGTATCGTTGAAAATGTGTTTTATTATAACACATGTCATGCTTTACAGTTCCCATATTGTGTAAAGACAATAGTTAATGGTACATTAAAGACAAGCAAACCATGCCAACACGTCTTGGACACATTGTAAGGGCCTCTCTCTTTGCTCGCTTTAGGCAGCTGCAGTCCAGGACCCAGAAGCACAAAAAGAACAAGTTTGAAATACCAGGTGCATCCGAGAGAACCACGACAGGGATTGATATGTTATAGCCCAGGACATGAACCTAGCAATAAAGATATCATTGCGATTGTTTGCGGCTTCCACGCCATGTAAAGCCGGAGGCGCCGGAGCAGGCTGCTTTCTGGCAGCGGAGGCTCTGCCTCCCCGGGCTCCCCCGGCGCCCTCCGCCAAACCCGAGCACCTGTTGGCCAGACCCCGGCCCCGTCGTGGGAATCGCCTCCCGCCCACGCTTCCAGGTCTCGGCAGCGCGGTTTGTTGTGGAGTTATTTAGGACCATTCCCACCGGCTGCGGGATGCTTTGGAAAGCGGGAGGTTTACCAGGGGACACTCAACTGGTGTTTGTTCGACCTCGCAGCTGGTACTCGGTGCCAGCGAGAGATGCGTGAATGAAAGAGGGATGAGATCCCGGGCTGGGGAGGCTTCACGCCCCGCGCCTCGCAGGGCGCTCACCCGACTGCCGGCAGATGAGAGGCCCTGGGAACCGCGGCGGGACAGGTTCACAGTGCCCACGGCAGCCCCTGCCTGCGCACAGCTCTGCCGAGAAGTCACGCACGCCTTCCCATCCCCTTGCTAGCTGGGCAGGCGAGCGGTCTGATGCTTCCCGTCCTTTGGGTGGGGGGCTTGTTGTTTTTTGGGTTTTGTTTGTTGTTTTGGTTTTTTGAGTTGGGCTTTTTTTGTTGTTGGGGTTTGGGGTTTAGAGTTTTTGTTTTGTTTTGATGGAGGATTGTCGGTAGTTAAGCTGGCTTTACACCTGGGGCGTCACGAGTGATGCTGCTTCCGGAAGGACAGCACAGCCCGCACACCTAGAGTCCGCACCTCCCTCTCGTGGGACTGCGGGAATCAAACTGCCTGCAAGTGCCTCTAGTATTCCATCCTACCTCAAGAGGGGCTGGGGATTCCCCCTCACTTTTGTTCTCTTCTACCCTTCTTTCCTGCTCCCGGAGATGCGGGACTGCGGGGAGCGGCGGACGGAGGCGGGACAGTCCCGGCGCCCGGGCGGGCCTCCCCCGCCCCCCGGGGCGCCGTCGGGGCAGTGCGGACGCGGAGGGATGGCCCCATGGGAGCCGGCCCGGGGTTTCGGGTGGGCAGCGGGGGCTCTGGGAGCGGGGCAGAGAGGCGGGGAGGTACTGCCCACGGGGCCTCGGGGGGCAGCGCTACAAGGTGCAGCTCACAACAGAGAGGAGGAGGGGGCAGGCGACTGGGAAGCGGGGTTGCGTGGCTGTCAGTCACGCCTTCCCCACGCTGGTCCGTACCACTCCCAGACGGGTTCCCCACCAGCAAACCCCCAAAGCTGCCGCAAAAGCTGCGAGCCGGCGTTGCGGGAGCCGCCGGGTCCCGCCGGGTCCCTCTGGGCCGGGGGACCTGCACAGGCGGTTCCCTCCTGCCCTGTGCGGCGGATTTTGTCGCAGGAGCGCGGCGCTGGGGTGAATGGATGATGAGTCAGTCAAAAGGAGCTGTCAGTCTCTTTGAAGGTTACGTTTAAAGGGGACTTGCCAAGTCAAGACGGGAGAGTGACAAGATAGAGACCCTGGTGCTTTACATGCGAAGGCCGACTCTTCCGCTTCATCTGCACCATACTAAAGGATGTGTTGAAGCATTGAATCACAAAAAAGTGGCACGCCAAAGAAAAGGTGCCACATAACAATGATTGTAGTGTTTTAATTGTGGGGGATCGCATCACCAAAGCCAATTGAGTCGAACGAGCCTATACACAGAAGGAAACGGTACAACACTTCCATAACTTATAATTAAACTGAAGTCCGACTAACATTTGACTTTCTAATGAGTGTAATGAGATTACATGCCTGATGGAAGCATTTGTGAAAAAGCGACTTTCTGTGTTTAATGAGGTCCTAATACAGGACAAGATCGAATTATAGGTCGGCTCTTTTTCTCTCAAAGAGCCCCGTTTAAGTTCAATGACACCGGTGCCGCCCGCCTGCCGCCGGACGGGGCGAGGCTTGCGGCCGGTCAGCCCAGCCGCAGCCCGATATCGTACAGAAAGTAAGCAAATAAATAAGCAATGACCCCCCCACACCCAACCGCCGCCCCGGCCCAGCCTCGGCGTGTTTGTGTATGTAAGTAGCTCCTCTAATTGCTATTGGAATAGATCCATGCCATCCGCGCTAGGGAACTAAATGTGTTTAACTAGGTTAATGCAATTAGCATGCATGCAACATATTGCTCCCACTTTGCGGCAGTTTTGAA
>VZTZ01043086.1:250337-358278 GCA_013400955.1 Drymodes brunneopygia
CGCACGGCACCGCCCGGCCGCTCGCTCCGCCGGGACCCGCACGTCGGGCGAGGCGCCCCGGACCGCCTCGGCACCCTTCCTCAAGAGCCGCTACCGGAACGAGCCTGTTGGCTTTGACACGGCCTCCCGCTCGGCACCGGGAAGCGTCACCCCTGCGCATCTGACCCCCAGCGTTTTTCCCGCTCCCCTGGCACCGCCGGTCCCAGCTGCCAGCAGAGCCGCTGTCAGAGCGGGTACAGGGGGGATCGATGACGCGGGGTTTTTCGTGGCGTTCGAACTGAAGGCAATTCTATCGCAACATCAAAATACATCACGTCAGCTCTTGCGCCCGGCTGTGCATCGATTTTGACCTCATCGGGCCCAGTTGCGTTTGCTCTTTTCCCACTCCCATTGCCCCTCTCCGGACGAGTCCGCTCGGCGGAGGCCCTGTTAATAATTCCCTAACTGACTCTCACTGATTAAAGCCTTAAAAATTCTCACTGCAGTGAAATGGATTACCCGCCAGATTAGGAGAGGATTATCTCTGTCATTAGCGCTGCAATAGTTTGTCCGGCAGAGTCTGTCGAGGTTTATCGAAAGTGACTTTCCAGTGTGCCACCAGCGAGGGGAAGAGATCAAACTCCGCGTGGAAACGTACCCGGGTCTATCAGCAGAGCAAGACAGGGCCAGCTCCGGGAAGGTAATAAATGACTCGACTTCAAAGCCGCTGACATGGCCGTGATAACGGCAGGGAAACGCGTGAGTCACGGCAGGGAACAAAGAGCTTTGCAAGAACCACTTCTTGGAAAGTCCCGCCTGCAGACGAACCACGCGAAAAAACGAGAAGGGAAGGTGGAGACCTCTGCGCGAAGTCAGGAACGCGCCCACGCGTGGCCGTGGGATTGCTTCCACCGTCCCGAAAAGGGGAAACTAAGGCAGTGTCCTCGCAGGGGGGCGATGTAGCGGCAATGTGGCTCCCCGTTCACGTACACCCGCGGGGCGGGACCGGGGACCTTGGAGGAGACCGGGATGAGTGTGTCCGGTTTCCTATTTCCATTCACGCCCGCCGTCCCGCAACATCTCACCACGCACCTCCATCAAGAGCCCGGCTTTTGTATGCCCATCCCCGCAGCGCTGCAAGGTGCCCTCAACACTGCCTCTGCCCCAGGCTGAGCCAGCCCCACTCCATGAGGGCCTTCCTGCCCCAGGCAGCTGCTCCAGCTTCCTCTGCCTCGTCAGCCCTTCGTCCCCCTCAACTGTTTTCTGTTTTGGCTGTTCCAAAACCGCTCGAAAGCCTTAGATGCGTTCTCACGAGCGTCGAGTGCCGGCAATAATTCCTTCCCTCGGTCTCCTGGACTGTGATCGTGTTCATAGCGCTCAGAGCTGCTGCTGGCATTCCGTGCGGTCGGGGCTCACAGCTGCCTTCCGCCCGGTGGGGACCGCTCCGAGTGACACTGAGCACGGCGGCCAGGAGGTCCCTCGGCGTTCCCAGCTTGGCAGAGGCATCGCTCGCCCTCGGATCACTCCTCCCGAGCAGCCCTGTCCCGTTGAGCCGAAAGACCCACCTGGAAGGGCAAACATAGCTTCGACACCGTACGAGCAGTGGTGTTTTCCCTTCCCCGCCCCGGGGCTTCCCGGGGGGCCGGGCTGCCCCTTTACACTGCGAGCATCCCTGTCCCTCCTTTGCCCTCCTTAGCGCTGGGTGGGTAAATGCTTGGCGACCCCCCGGCAGCTGAGTGCGATGCGCTTGTGGGAGGGCAGGGACCTGCCGTGCCCAGCCCTTGAGGCTGCTGTGGGGGGTGGAGGGGCCGGGTAGCCCGGGGGAGCCCACGGCCACCCCTGCAGCCCCACGGCCTCTAGGAGCCGCCGGCTCAGCCACAGCCGGTCCCACAGCTGTGCTGCTCTGCCGCGGTGAGGTCCCTGCGCCCCTGTTTCGTGTCACCTCCAGCAGCCCGGGCTCCAGGCCTGTGCAGACCCGGGGGACAGGTGTTCAGCCCGCGGTCCGTCTTGTCACTCTGGGACACACCTGAAAGCGAGCCTGGTCCTTCCCCACCTTGGCCCAGCGCAACGCAGAAGAATCTTCTTTTCCAAAAGCAAATGGCTTGAGTGCAGCCAGGGAATGATCGCTGCGAGTGGAGCAACATAGCCAGAAGCACAAGTATAAATCCAACACATACCGTGCATCCCTCTCAAATCCATGTCACACCAACAGCAAAACACACGGAAAAAGAAGAAAGAAACCCCTAGCAATACTGAGGTGTTTTCGGGGGACTTTCCTGGCCACAGAGCTGGCTCGGTTCCCTCCCTTGCATGCCCAAGGAGTCATCACCCATGGGGTGGCGAGTCCTTGGTCCTGCCACATTCTGGCTGGAGCCGGACACTTGAAAGCCGATGAGCAAACCGTGTCGAGTGGCCCCTGACACCACTGCCTCTGCTCAGGACACACAGACCTCATACACACACTCATAACCCACCTTGCCACGTTCCCCCAGGTCAGACAGGCTAAGTGCCGCCAGATTCTGAGGGGGTGTAACACCCCCAAACAGGCTTTTCTCCCCAAAACCTCTGCCACCTGCCATCTCCTAACGCAACATTTTGACCAGGGTGTGTCCGTGTCCTGGAGGGCGTGACAAGGGGCCAGGGCATCTTTCGTTCTCGCAGTGGTGAAGTATCTTCCCGACAGCCTTAACTGAAGGTCTCAGAGGGTAAGAAAGAAGAGGATCTCTCCTGTTGATCCAAGCACAACATATGCCCAGAGAGTCTGGGGAGCCCAGTTCATTTGCCAAGCCAGTCTCTCCCCCTTTCCCAGGGCTGCCGGTGCCTGTTTAGCTCTGGCGGACCGTAACACCGCGCAGCCGGGGTGAGCCCTGCAGCGTCAAGATGTGAATGTCACACTGTAGAGGTGACACGACACCACTGGGCCACTAAACTCAGACAGATGGTCTGGGAAGTCAGTCTGTGCGGTCTGTCTGTCCCTCAGAGGCAGCTCCGCTAGGACCGACGGCGAAGGGAGCGCATTGCAAAGGGAAGCGGAGGGATATTTTGAGAACCCACTGTTTCCAAACTGTTGGGGGCTCGGAGCTTGTCTTGAAACCGGCCAGACCTAGCAGATTGTTGGAAAATTTGGGAGCAGTGCCCCACGGAGGAAAACGATGCAGGGAGAATCCCGCGACAGGCACGGCTAGCGCTCTGCCTGTGCGCTGGGATGCGCAGGCAATGAAACATCGCTCCCCGGCTCCTCAGAGCTCGATGCGACACCCGGCAGAAGCGATTCCCCCGCTGTGCCGAACTCAGCTCTCGTCCCTGCGGCAGTGATGGCTTTAAAGATGAATGATTTCAGTTTTGTACGTTTGCCTTTGGGAAATGAGTGCCGTCCCCGAAGGAACCGCCTGAGGTGCGGGAAGGTTCCTCTCAGGTTGCCTAAGATATTACGAAAGAAAATCTGTAAAAACCAGGAACCTGTATAAGAGGAACCTGGGCCGCGGCACCGCACTTGGTCCACCACCGCCTGTGTCGCAGACTCCCTTCTTTCAATATTTGTCCAGCACGGATGTCTCACCTGGCTCCCTTTTGCTCTCGGGAAGGACACTTCCCTGCACCACTCTCCAGCAAAGAAAATGTATAATCAGCCCTTGACATTTCGTTATTTCAATTCACCGAGGGCAGTAACAAGTGTTAGGGGGGAGGGGGAAGGGGCGCGGGCAACGAACGACACGCCAAGAGGCGCATCGCCTTTCCTTCAGAGTCAGTGACCACACGACAAGCCTAGCAGGCAGCCGCCTTCACGGGGAGCAGGACTCGCCAAAGGTCCAGAGATGGGCCGGGACATGGGGCACGCCTGCTTGCGGAGTTTGGCCCACCAGCACCCACTCCCGACACTCCGCGGGACCACGCATAGCCCCTTGCAGGGGGAATAAGGAGAGGGCGCGAAGCATGCATTGAGGAGACCCGGAGCACCCTCGGCCCTGACTCCGCTGGGCTGCTCGGCCCCGCCCACTAAACCAAGCCCTCATCAAGAGATGGGGCCCGACCCTGGCCCGACCCTGGCTCCAGAAGACCCTTGGCTCTGCAAAGATCTCGTCCGTGGGCCGCGGCCCCCCAGCACCACTAAGAGTCCACAGAGGTTCTTCTCTAGGACCAGAAGCGCGGCTGGCCCGCCGCCACCCATCACTTCCCATTGATAGGTTTCCCCTCGAGGTCTCTCGGGGCCGGAGCTGGGGGCCGGGAAGCGGGGGCAGTCCCTCGGCCTGGAGGGGCTGCAAAGCGCACGCCCCCCCGCGATGCTCTGCGCTCAGAGAGGCAGGATGCCAGTCCCAGCTCACTGACTGTCCCAGCGCCCGCCGCGCTGAGCACGTCGGGCCGCGCCCGAGGGTTCATGCCCCGGCGGGCTCTGCACTCCCAAGGGCCTGCCCCGATCCCCACGAACACTTCACACACCCATGTCCTGGCCGTCTTAGTGGCGGGTGCGGCGGTGAGTGTCTCCCTTCGGACACCCACGCAGGAACGCGGGACCGGGCGCATCCTCCGCCGGGGGATGAGCCGCAAGGGGAGAAGCGGCAGCGCTCGTCCTCGTTGCCTTTCCGCGCACGCGGAACCCCCGCAGGAAGAAGCATCCGAGTCCCCGCTGCCCCCGAGCCGCCCCAACCCACAGGTGCCCCGGCTTCCACTTTCTGCCACGTTTCGCCCAACAGTTAGGACACGGAAAATGGATAACAGGTGGCGTTAAAGAGGCAGCAGTCCGAGGTGAAAGGGACACACAGGTGAGGGGCGGGATCCACACTCCGCACCCTGCCTTTTAGTACGGAGTCGAGTGAAGTAGCTCCAAACTCATGTGATATTCCTGAATAAAGAATCCTGTTAGCTAAAGCTGAGGCAAAACCCCAGGTCCCCAGAAGTGTCCATGTGTGTTTGGTTTCCCATCCAACTCTCATTGCTGTATTACCTGCATAATTTTCCTGACTTCTATTGTTGATCCAATACCCTTCAAGGGGGTCATACCACACGCATGGGAAAGACAAGGCAGGAGCGTTCCACCTTCATCCACGCAGGCTCTAACTAAAATTCTTCTCAAATCTTCACACCCACACACTGTCAGTGTTTGGGTAAGCGAGAAATTTGGAGCCTATAAAGTCTCAGAGGAGCAAATTCTGAGTATGACCATTTTTTCCTCAAGATTATAAAACTCAACAGCTCACCTGTTGGGATTCCTCGGTGTGATGTACTTATTCAAAGTTGCAATGTTTGATGGAGAAAGGAAGCAGGAGTATTTAAAAGACCGGACCAGAGTTTGCCCGGTAGGTGCGCAAATGATCTTTGCCAGGAAACTTTTTGGGAGAAAAAACAAACCCTACTGCAATTCAAGGTACAAAGCGGCACTTTTTGGAGCAACTTCTAGGAATTTTTTACCACTGAAAGTATAATTTAAACCAAACTTAGTGTGTGTTTCATGGTAATAAACTTTTACACAACTTCTCTGGTCTGAAGACGAGGCGAGGAGACCCGCACGCCAGACACCAGGCAGGTCTGAGATGCCAGGTACTGGAGACCCAAAACCCTTTACAGAGACTTCTGCGGGAGCTCGTTTGCTTCCCGCGGGCCAGCAGAACTCCACCAGGCCACAGCACCTCCGGGCCATTGTAGCCCAAGCGTCCCCAGAGGCAGGTGCCCGGGACCCGGGCGACTTTCCCGGAACAGGGACTGGCCCGGGGGCTGTGGAGGGAGCAGAACAGGCAGCGGCGAGCCCACCCCTTCCCCCTCCACCACGTGAGGTCTATAAATAAGGCGGGGAAAAGCTCTCCCCCCTCGGCAGCGCTACCGGGGCGAGCGCGGCGCGGCGGGACGGCGGCCCCACAAAGGCAGCGGGGCGGCCCCGGGCCCTCGCCCGCCCGGCGGAGGAGGCGGCACCTGCAGCCGGGGTCGGCCCGGCTGCGCGCCCTCCCCTCCGAGCTGGTACCTGGGCGCTGGGCTGGTAATGCACCATAGCGGGCCGCCTTTCAGGCTCTTTCAAACCGAGATCGCGGAGGTCACCGTGTCTGCAAACCCCCCTCCTTCGGCCGCTCGGGCCGGGGTGCCAGCGCGGCAAGCTGGAGAGCAGGCACAGCCCATGGGAATCCCAACACTTGTGCCGCCGGCTCCCCCGGTCCGCCCTTCTCCCCCCTCCCCGTCCCGAGGAACCGCTGAATGTAACAAATGAGCTGCAATCGATCTGCGGGCACGGGGGAAAATCAAATTATATGGTGCGGCTGGGCGGCCGCGGCAGGCAAAAGGTGCGGGCGGGCGGCGGGCGGGCTGCCGGCTTTTCTCCGCCGGAGAGCGGAGGGGCTGCCAGCCCCAGCCCCGCTCCCACCGAACCCAGCTCGGCTTTTCCTGCCGCTCCGTTCAGGGGTCTGAAAGGTGGGGGAACGCCGGCTGCGAGGGGCTCGCCCCGGTCCCGCTAAACGCCGTTCCCCTGGCCGGTACCTCCCTGCCCCGAGGAGCCCGACGGGCTCGGCCGCGCTGCCGGCCTGCGCGCAGCTTCCCCGGTGTGCAGAGGCGCGACCGACTGCGGCAAAGCACGTGTGGGGAAATGGGACGGGGCGGACCGCAGCCAGGTCGTGCATGAAAGGTCTTCCCTTCCCTTCCCTTCTGGTGCCGGTTTCAGATCTCTCCGAACTCCTCTTCCGAGCCTGGGGCTGGCAATGGGAATCAGCCCCTCCCGGCATCGCTGCCGCCGGGCCCGTCCCGCGTCTGTGGATCCCGGGGCCCGCCGCCCGCGGGACGCACGGCCCCGGCCAGAGACGAGTCTGGCACCCGCCAGCCTGGACGGGCAGCACCTGCTGAAGCCGCGGGCTGTGAGCAGAGGGGTTTCAGACAGCGAGCTCGTACCTGAACCCTTTTCTCGCCCCCCAGACGTGCGTGGGGGGACGGCTCCGCTTGGGAAAAACCCCGCGCGGGGCCGGCGGTTGTCTGCGGGTCCATGGGAATCTGGCCACTTGTGCCGGCCGCAGCCGGGAGGGGGCTGTGCTTCCTTTACAAAAAGAGACACAATTAAGCAAAATGCTCAATGAACATTATAAATGATGTGCAATCGCCTCGCAGATTGCTTAGCAAATCAAATTATATGGTTGCTCACGGATGATTTCCATGTCCTTTAAAACGCAAACAGGTACTTTCTGATTCGGGGGGGAAGGAGTGTTGGTAGTTTTTTTCCTAAACAAAACAACAACAACAACAAAAAAAACGCTTTAAAATTGCGAAGCAATGCCACACGCTGAAAGGCGGCTGTGTGAATATTCACGTTCTCCTTTGTTCGCCCCTGAATTTCACAATAGCCCGGGAAGGGCACGTTCACTGCGCTCTTGTAAATTTACCAATCTTTGACTAAAACTGCCAGGCACCTGCTTGGCAAAGCACAAAGCTGCCTTCGTTTCCACCAACAACTTACTGTTTCATCAGCTTCTAAATTGACCCGTCAATAGAAGGGCTTAAAGTTAATATCATTTACATCAATGGAGATGGCAGGGCTCGAGGCTCCCCTGGCCGCGGAGGCGGCAGAGCCGCGGCTGCCGCCCGGCTCTTCCTGCGGGAGCTGCTCAGGTGCGAGCGGGGCGGCCGTGCCCAGCCTGCGGGGCCAGCCGGGGCTGCCCTGCCCGGCCCGGGGCACAGAGGAAAAGGCAGCCACGGTGCAGGGTGGGGGGATGTCGGGAGGGTGCTGGTTTTGCAGGACGGGGGCGGCGCAGTGACTCTTTTAGTGCACCGCAGCGGAATGAGAACAAACCCAACTGGTCCCCGCAGGGAACGGGCTGCTCCAAGGGGCCGTGACCGCCCCGGAAGGCGTGGGCAGCCTGGGAGCAGGGGCTGGCTCCCCGGGCTGCCCGGAGCCCCCGGCAGAACTCTCCCCAGTGCCCCCGCCCGCGCCCGGCCGTAAGGGCGGTGTGGTGTCCCTCCCGTTCCCCCGTGGGCAAAGTATAAACAGGGCCACTGGAGGAAAGCAGGAGGTAAAAAGCACGTTTGATGAGGAGTCTCTTATGTTCCAAGACCCAAAACCACTCAAGCGAAGGGGAAATGGTTCCTTGAGAGCAGGTCCTGACAGCACTCTGCTCTGATGCAGGATCGCTCATTTGAAACACCACACAAGACTGTCCCCACAAGTGCAAAAGGGTTCGCTGAAACACAGCAGAGCAGGGCACAGCTGATGATGCTGTATGGTGTAACAAGGGCAGTAAGGCTCCCCAACACCAGCTGGCAGGAGGCGCTGTGATCTGGCTTTTATTTTTATTCCTGACAATTTCCAACGACTGAGAGTCCTATCCCAATAGGTAACGGGGCACTTCATTCTGTTAAGCACCCATGTTACATTGTCTTTTCCATAAATAAAACTACCTCTAGATTAAATGAAAACAAAGTTTTCAAGTCATTGATCCTTTTTGTTGGTTAGAGACTCCATTCATTCTCTATCCTCCTCCCTTGAATTCTTCCTCCCTGGTTTATGCCATCTGTTCTGGTGTGGGTGTTGGTTCCCATGAAAGATCTCAATCTCCATGGGATTTTCCCTTAGGTCTATATACAGTCACCATTTTCCTTCCCAGCTCTCATTTTGGCAGGGCAAGCAAAGCAAGATCAGGACTGGACTCCCCCTTTCTTTATCACCTTTCCCTGCCCTTTTCTCCATATAAGTTAATCTTCTGGGATAACCAGAACCATAATGGTACACAGCTGTCTAAGAGAGTTCTCACAGCTCCTTGGAGAATGATGTCAGCATTTGCCTTTCTGCCAAAATCCCTCACTTTGTACAGCAAAGGTTGTATTTACCTTTTTCATGGCCATGTTCCTTCAGTGGCTCATGACCACTTTGTCATTAACTACTGACTCAAGGTCTTTTTCCTCCTCTTCCTGGCAAGGACTATCAAGACACAGTCACAGCACGTGTTCTCAACACACGTCCCTAAAGTGTGACCTCTTAACACTGGATTTCTTCCCTTCTTTGCCACTTTGATACTCACAGTACTATGCTTCCTCTGATGATTTTTCAAGCTCCTTCCATACTGGGATGCCTTTCCTGCTCCATGACTGAAAAATAGTGTTTTTAATATTTCTTTTTTCTACAATTATTCCTGAAAAATTTTATGTTTTGTCCATAAGAGCAATGAGATTACTATCCTGGGCCATGGCATAGATCCATGTGTCTAAGAGCCCTGGATACATTTCTGTCTCCCTCCCTTCCATGAACTTGTCTATGGCTTTTAAAATGCAAGTGATTTTATCAAAACAATTAGGTACTATTTAGTAGAGCTGAGTTTTAAATTAATTCTTGTCTTGGAAAGAGATATGACTTAGAGGTGCAGAAAAAACCAAGGGCTTAAAAGCACCTTAAGGGTCCACGTTCCTCAGGAACGTCCCATCAGCTGCCATCTAACCCCACAAGTACCTCTCACAAGGAAATACTCTACATTGCTGATATTTTGTTGAGTAGTCTTGGTTGTAACACGATGTAAAAACTTCTGACAAGAATGGCTGACCTGACATGGTTGTCCAGTTTCTGGAAAGGATTTCTGCTGCAGATCCTTCAACCCCCACTTCTAAATGCAGTTATGTTTTTATCCAGCCCAGAGTTAGACATTTGTTGGCTCCCTACTGAGCCCACTGGGTCTCTCCTACATTCTTTGTTGATCACCTGCTTCTCACTATACCAGGAGCCTTGGGGCTGCGTGCCCAGCACCTACAACTTAGGCATTGCAAAACCACATCTCTGCATCCCTTTAGCCCTGAGGCTTTTATCTTTGTGGCAAATTATTAACTGAGTCAGGGACATGAAAAACATCTACACAAGGAGATGCTGCATTTCCTTTGGAAGTTGTCCACACATTGAAAGGACTGTTTTACCTAGCCTGGTAGCTCTTCTCCAGTGCTCACCTTCCAGGAGGCATGGGAGAACATTGTTCATTCCACTCTCTGAGAAACTTTCTTACAACGAGGATTTTCATGTCTCCTCTCAATGACCTTTTCCTGAGACTAAGCATATCCATATCCCTTAAAGTGTGCACTTTTTAAACATATTAACATTTTTGTGGTGTTAGCTACTAATTTCCCTGTGGCATTTCTTCAAATGTAGTGTCCAAAACTGGACACTGTACATAGGCTAAGCCTCACCAGTGCCAAGTAGAGCAGAATAATTACCTCAATGTTTTACCCAAAACACTGCTGTTAGTGTACCCTCAAATGACATTTGTTTTTCTGCATCTCACATTTTGCCTACTGCACAGTTCACAACAGCCAGCTGATCCATTCCTGCACTACTGCTGCCTTATCAGTTATTCTTCATTTCACAAATCATGCATTTGATCAGTCTTTTGTCCCAAGATAGCATTTTGTACGTGTCTTATTACAATGCAGCTTATTGATTTCAGGCAAGCTCTCCAATCTGTGAAGATCAATGGGAGTCCTGATCCTGTTCTCCAAATCAATCTCTCCCAGCCAGTGCTCTCTGGAGTTGAATTAAGCACTCTTTCCCAGTAGCCTATTTATTGTTGAAAACATTGGGTTTGCAATAGACACCTGCAGGACTCCGCTTGGCACATCCAGCTTTGACAGTGAACTGTGGATGAGTCCTTTTATATGATTCAAACATCATATGCTCATTCTAATCCCTATTTTATTTAGATCTCATGAAATGGTTTTGTTTATAAGAAGAGGAAAGGCTTTGGACACTAACAAAGTTGACATCTATGTCTTTACACACTTGGCTAGTTAGTCCTTCAAATGAGGACACTGAATTAATTTGAAGTGATATGTTCTTGATTAATCCCTGCCGATATGTTTTACTGCCTTCTTATCACTTATGTGCTTACAAATTGATTAATAATTGACTCTCATTATCATGGTTATGCTGATGGATTTATATTTCCCAGGATCCTCTTCTTTGCTCTTTTTTAGGCTTGTAAACACATGCCTCTGGCATGAATGTCCTCAGGCAAGTCACTTAGGGTGTGAGTCCTCATTAACTTCATCCAGTGAAGAGCTGGACGTTAATTAGGAGAGGGATTCAGTCCCTCACACAGAGTAATATGACATATATGGTCTAGCACCATGTTAAGTACTACACAGTATCCAAAACTTGGGGCTTGCAGATATGACACAGGATCAACAGGAGACCTGCACCTTTCTGGAGGCTCAGCTGGAACTTCCATGTGGGATACCTGAGAGCATCTAGAACAGGATAGGGCATTTGCATCTATGTTAGAGTAAGTGCCCTCCTAAGTGTAAGGTGTTCATTAACAGCCCAGGGGAAAAGATGGGTGCAATAAAGCCTCAGGAGGGAACATTTTTAAGGTGGAGTCTGGTGGCCTCTGAAGATGTCACTCCTGATTCATCGGCCACAGAAGGAGCTGAAACAATTTACTTGCAAGTTAACGGACTAATATTAAATAGTAATAAGTAAGGACTAATATTAAAGGACCAATATTTAGGCAGCTACATGTTTCTCGAGGCATTCTGCCACTTGAATGATTCAAAAGCCTAACAAGAGTTTTGAAGTACTCAAGTGCCTTGCACTCCATCTAGCCCATGCTTGGTGTGGCTGATTTTTTCAGCACTACTGAAGATATGCCATGTACGAAGCTAATTACTTCAAATTACAAAGGACCATCCTTAGGTCTCTAACAACTACCAAGAGAACCTGCACTGTTTAAACCTCTGTAGGTTGGGTGTTTTTGTTGATTCAGAGGAATCCAGGGTTTTATAACAACACTACCTATTAAATGCAGAAAACAGCTTTTCACTCACTCTCAGGTGAGGATAACCAGAGGAAAGCTTGCAGGGCACTCTGATCTGTGGCAACAGAGCCAGATGCACCCAAGGCAGATGCATTAAGTAGTGACTTAATGCAGACTGTGAAACTGGAAATAAAAAAGCTGGGGTAAGACCTTCTTCCACAACTACAGACAGGACACCCGTGGCAAGACATGCCTAACACAACAATATGCAGTACACATATGCAATACATTTGGAAAACAGCAAACATCACATCAGATGACAATATCTTTTTTTAAAATTTTTTTGTTGCCAAAATTCTCAAGACCTCTTCTGGACATAGCAAGTCCCAAAGGTATGTGAGCACTGTAAATGCCCTGCAAATGCACAGTAAATGCACTCAGGCTCATCTGATGTACAAGATCTCTATGACCAATTATAGCTGAATGAATGAATAAATGACATAGAATATGTGTGAGAAAGGGATAGCTTGAGAAACAGCTTCTCCATCATCTGTGCCTTTATTTGCAAGCTGTCAGAAATCTGTAGGAAAAGTTCCACTGCCAGTATCTTACAGGCTGTTTGATTTAATCCATGCCTCCATCGGCTTCCCAATCAACAGAGCCAACAAGGAGTTATCAGATCCAAATGAGCTGCTGCAATTTCCCACCCCAGCATGGGGACTGAACCTGAATTACCCTAGGCCACCTGTCCCCCCTCACCACTGCAATGTACAGTAGAGGGATTTAGGCCTTATTTGTAATCTTTTGTCTGCAGCCTCGTTGTTTGGGTGGGGCTGCACCTGTTCATGGCGAGTGGGAATCCCTTAATTATGGCTGTGGGACTGGGCAGAGAGCTGGCCCTGTGCACTGGCACACAAAGGCTTAGGGCAATGCGTGTGAATTCAGTGCCCTCTTTCTGCCATGCCAGCATTCATTGCAAATCCACCCTAGGTCTTCACGGCTCAGCTCCTGCATTCCCAGGGCTTCTGCCTGGTGTTTCACACACCAGATTGTTCTCTCTTTAGAGGGCAGAGATGCTGTCTCTGTTTATTTTGGATCCCTGGGGACAGCAATTGTTTAGGTATAGCAGCTGAGAGACAGTGACACATTTTAAGGTGTACTTTCGGTTATAACATTGCCAGCTCTTTACCGTTATCAGAAGCAAATGGAGTTTATCTGGTGAACATTTCCCCATTTCTTTGAAGGGTTGTGTTAGCAATGATAACTTGAGCCACAAGGTACATCCAGGTTACACGCTCTAAGGAGTCCTCAGAGATGCTGTTATCCATGGTGTCAATACAGGCTGGGGATGAACAGACCAAGAGCAGCTCTGCCCAGAAGGGCTTGGGGGTTCTGGTGGGTGAGAGGCTGGACATGACCCAGCCATGTGCACTCACAGCCAAGAAAGCCAAAAGTGTCCTGGGCTGCAGCAAAAGCAGTGTGGGCAGCAGCGCCAGGGAGGGGATTCTGCCCCTGCTCTGGTGAGGCCCCACCTGCAGGGCTGCTTCCAGCTCTGGGGTCCTCAGCCAGCACAGGAAGGACATGGACTTGTTGGAGCAAGTCCAGAGGAGGGTATGATATTTATTAGAGGGATGGAGCACCTCTCCAATGAGGAAATGCTAAGAAAATTGGGATTGTTCAGCCTGGAAAAGAGAAGGCTGACTTAATTGTGACCTTCCAGTACCTAAAGCAAGCCTACAAGAAAGATGGATAGAGACTATTTACAATGGCATGATAGGGCAAGAGAGAATGGCTTTAAGCTGACAGTAGGTTTAGATTAGATTTTAGGAAGAAATTTTTTACTGCAAGGGCAGCAAGGCACTGGAACAGGTTGCCCAGAGAAGTTGTGGATGCCTTATCTCTTGACGTGTACAAGGTTGAATGGGGCTCAGAGCAACCTGGTGTAGTGAAAGGTGTTCCTGCCCATGACAGGAGGGCTGGAACTAGATGATCCTTTAGGTCTCTTCCAACCCAAACCATTCCATGATTCTATGATGTGACCCCAATCCCTTCCCTCACTCATTCCAGTTACCTGCTGAAACCCCTGTCCATGCCACCTCACTTCAGCGGGTACCTCATTCCCTTTCTCCACTGCCCTGTGCCTGGAGTCACCATTTTTTGCTCCTTCTTCTCCTTCCCTACCCAAGATTTGCCTCTCTTCATTTCAAATGTTGCTGTCTCTCACCAAATGCCAGCAGAGAAGAGACTGATGGCACGGCCAGCCTCCACTTGTTAGTTCCAGAAGCAAATGCCACACAGAGCTCTCAAGACTGCACTCCAGGGCGGAAGTGTGACCTGTTCAGAAGGAAACTATGATGTACCTGACTGCAAAAATCAAACAAGCTTCCGTTAAGTGTGAACACAGACATTCCAAACCTCACAGCACAACAATTTATTCCACCTTTTTCCAGCCCAGCTCCTCAGATTCCCCATGGGAAGAGCCGGCCAGGAGCGGGAGCCTCGGGGCTCTGCCGCCACCTCGTGACGCCGCTCGGGGCCGGCCGGGAGCGGCGCTGGGATGGCTCCGCCGCCTGGAGCACCGTGATACGACTGAAGCAGCCCTGGAAACTAGAAATCTGCTTTCTCCCTAGTTCTCCTAGGAATGGCGCCTTCCATTTGCTGCGCTGCTGCCCCGTGAGCTGCACGCCGGCGGCCGCAGCCCAGGCCCGGCGATGCCGCTCAGCCCGCACTGATTCGGGGTGAAGATAGGGCTGGTACCGGGCAGCGGGTGCCGAGTCCCGCTGCGAACGACTCCAGTGAAGAGAACGAGAAAAGGGCTTCACTGGTGCCCCTTCCCTCTCGTCACAGCACCTGGACACCCCCTGCTCCCCTTGCTCCTTGGCAGCGTGCAGATGAGGGATCATCCCTCCGCACCTTCTTTGAACCTGCTGTAATGGCCGCGAGGATAACCAGGGTTGAGAGCCAGCTGTTGCTGGGCTTAAATGACAAATGAGGGATTCAGATGTAAGATTGATAGTAATTAGATTGCCACCTGCTATCGCTTTAATCCGTATCCCGGATTTTTAATTGTTAAAGGGGGGTGGGGGGGCAGTTGGCACATGAATGCATGAGGACTGTCATATATGGCACAAAGCACTAGGATTGTATCCCAGGCACCACAATTACGGCTGCCCGTTTTTTGGTTTTAGCCTCCACTGTGAATTTTGGCCTAATTTTTCAACAGTTTCCTCTTGAGTTTTTTAAGACTTATGCACTCTGTCCTTCCATCAATTTATTTATTTATTTGTTTGTAGCAAATGCAGACAATTTCATTTTAGGCTTGGACAGCACTTTCCAGTTTGGCTTCCTGACAGCCTTCTGCACCAAGTGGCCTGCATTCATCGGCATTGTGTCTGATTTTCATCAGGTTCCTCTCTGAGGCCTTTTCCTCCTGGCTGTTACCCAGGTGAGCAGTTTCTGCAGACAGTGATAATAGCTGCCAGTAATTAGTACTTAAACAGATTTGTAGGGTTGGGGCTTACTTCTTCCCCCCTGCTTTGGATAGCACCAATCTACTTTCAAGTCACGCTTCATCAGGAAAAGAGAACATGAAGAATTTTGAAAGGTTTGTTATCAGGTTCCACAAAGGGATATGCTTGTGAGGAACATGTTGGTTTTGTTGGAGAGACACACAAAATAGACTATGATTTGCATAAGGAGCTGAGAGAGGAGAACTGAATGAGGGGTCGAGGGAAGGGGTTTCATTGACTTCAAAGAGTATTGGATCAGATTCATGCAGACCATCTGCAACTTCCTTTGATGCACCAGCAAACTGGAGATAACAAGCCTCTCTTCTCTACATGCCCTGTGTAGGGCATTATGTGAAGTAGGACTTTGAGCCTGGCAGTGGCACAAGGCACTCTTAGAAGAGAAAGTAGGTCCATATAATGTGTTTGGGGGAAGCTTTTTTTCTGAGGTGATTGAATGTTGCAGCAGGTTTGAAAGCAAACGTACCCTAGAGGTTACTGCAGAGCAGTCATGTGAGTCACAATGTGTTTCGAAGGAAATTTGTCAAAACACTTTGGAATATTAGATTTACTTGAGGTGACTCTCAGTAGTCATTGTGCATCTCTCTCCAGAACCACCCAACCCTATGCCACAACTCCATAGAGCCGGATGCCAAAACTCTACCCTGTTACCTTTCTCAGGCAGAATATCACCTCCTTCATGTTGCACTCTCCACCTCATATTCCACCTACCTCCTCTACCACACCTCACCCGGTGAGGTTTTCCTGCTGTGGAGTAGCCCAATCTCATCCTCCTGTTTGCATCACATCTCCACAGCAGGCACAAGCTGCCCCCCTCGCCCTGCCATGGTTCCATCAAATAGCTTTGTTTGCCTTTCTCCATCCAGAAGAATGGTTCTGAAGGCAGATAGGAATAGTCATTGCAGTGGTTGCCACAGGCTGGGAAGTCATCACAAGCACAGCTGTACCCCTCTGATCAGCTATAGATATCTGTGGAGAGGTGCTTAAGGGACTTTGTTAAATACTACGGTATGGGTGGAGTGGAGGAGTTTTATTACCTCTTTGGAGAAGTTCATCTGCTTCCTCCATTTAGGCAATGTTTATCAGTTGGCAATTTCTGGCTCTTTTTGAGGCAGGTGTAGAGCAAGAAGGTGAAATCTTGCAGAAAAGATAAATTGGCACAGGGGTAATAGAAATAAAGATAGCAACAGGACCAAAATAATAAGCCATCATAAATATTTCTACAACCCTTTTCATCTGTGCATGTCAAACAATTTGCAAGAGCTAAAAGAATGAAGCCTCTCAGCAGTGCTCATGCACCAGAAATAGGCAGTTTCTTTCACCTATTGCTTAACTGCTGTCACCCCTGAATTAGGACAGAGAAGCTGTTCATTGCTCAAGGCAACAACGCCTCGCAATTTAGGGTGTGAGATGCTAACTCAAACTGTAAGACAAGGCAGCATTTAGAGAGTTGGCCAGGCCACTGCCATACAAAAAAAGCCATGGATCTTTAACACCAAGTGGTCAGGCCCTCAGTTTGACGTCTCAGCTGATAAAACAGGAAAGGTGAAAGCAGGGGCAGAACCAATCTTTTAACAGCTGGCTATAGGAGAAGACAAATTTGTAAACTGAAAGAGGGACAAAGGAAAAACATTTACCCCCCGCTTTTAATAGAGATTCATTCATAAAACTTAAGTGAAGGCTACAAGGTCATAGAAAGTTACATGTGATCCAGTTTTGGAAAATGCCCTTCTTACAGACTAAGCCCAGAGGCAGAGGCTATTTGAGTTATTGCCAAGGAGAAGAGTCATGGAGGGCCCTTTTTCCCTTCTCTGGGGGCCTAAGGAAACTCCTGCTAGACATATTGTACATGACAAGGTTTAACGATCTTTGTTCATAATGGATCCAAGCGTGAATACCCAAGTGCATTCAGTAGAGGCCCAGGAATAAGAGGTAAAATGTAAAGCCTGAAATAGGGAGGGAACATTTTCTGGATTGGGATAGGGTCATTCCTGGGGCAGTGAACGTATGCGGGTTCATTTTGCACCTGGTATTCTGATTAACAGGGAGGTCAATCTCCTGAACTTACCAACCATGAACACCTGCTTCTAGCACTGCTCATATCCTAGCCCTTCAGTAATCCCAGAAAATGCATAGGTATCCCATGTCTCTGTCAGAACTGTCCCCAAGAGACTTTCACACCAGGGAGGATTGATCTCATCTCTCCCATTTCCGAGAGCTCACAGTCAGTTCTTCAAGCTGACATCCACCAGCTGTGTCATCATCCTCCAGTGCTGACTTCTCTGAAAAGGAAAACACGAATTCTTGTTGTCCCTGACTCCAGCACCTTCCTCTGTGCTGCCTTTGCCTCTTTCTTAGCAGTCGGGCAACAGTTGCTGTCCTTTCCTGTTCCTTTTCCTGCTATTACAAGATGTCCGGATCCATCTTTTGATCTACCACAAATGACGCCTGAGCAAAGATGACCTGGCTGTGGTCTCCATTTCTAGATCTCATGCAACAGTAGCAGAAGAGAGCAGCACAGCCTTTGTTTCCTGAATGAAGCAGGCTATGCAATAATCCCTTGTGACTTTTTTACCGTCTTTTTTCTGATTTCTGTGACAGCTCCTCTGCCCCGATGAGCTTTTCTGGAAGTCACTTTGTAAATTCTGTCAAATTGCGTGCAAAGCAGGCAAGCAGAATGAGCGCAGTGGACGTTTGCTCTGGCAGGGGATTCAAGCTCCAAGACCCTGCAGGGGATCCAGCCCCGGAGCCTGTAGGGGATCCAAGCCCGGAGCCTGTAGGGGATCCAGCCCCGGAGCCTGTAGGGGATCCAAGCCCGGAGCCTGCAGGGGATCCAAGCTCCTGGAGCCTGCAGGGGATCCAGCCCCGGAGCCTGCAGGGGATCCAGCCCCGGAGCCTGCAGGGGATCCAGCCCCGAAGCCTGCAGGGGATCCAAGCACGGAGCCTGCAGGGGATCCAAGCTCCTGNAGCCCGGAGCCTGCAGGGATCCAAGCCCGGAACCTGCAGGGGATCCAAGCCCGGAGCCTGCCGCTGGATCCCCGCAGTCACTCCCGGCACGGGCAGGGAGCTGCTGACTCGGACAGGCTGCAGGACCGTGTGCTCAGCGAACTGAGCGTGGGGCCAGGAGGGTTCAGGCACAAGGTAAGCGTGAGTGCAGTCAGGAAAGCCAGAGCCCAGGGAGGAGGAGCGAGGAAGGGTACCACAGAGCAACAGGAAAAAAATAACACCACAACAAAAGAGAAGACAGTAAAAAGGAGATCAATAATGGGCATGCATTTCTCTTTCTTCTGCCCCATGGCAAGCTGCCAATCTCTTCCACAGAAATTCCTCAGTGCTAGTAAAACCAGTCCCCATGGACACACCTGCCTTCAAACAAATTCTTTCAGTCTTGAAAAAATCTGGGCACTTCTTCAATAAAGAGCTTTGCTTTTAAACTACTTCGCCTTTGTGAATTTTGGCAGCAGCTCACACTTGGAGAGCTTTTGAGAACCCTTTCTGTAATGAGATTTCCCTGCCCTGCCCCAGGGGACTGTGGGCGAGTCACTTCCCACAGCTGTCCCGCAGCTTCCAATTCTGTGACGTGTGGCTCACCACTGCCTCAAAGGGCTGGGGCGAGGCATCATTTGTGTGTGAAGAGCTGTGAAATCCAAGAGGGTGACGGGTGCTGAGCAGTACATGACATGCTGTGAGCGTTGTGTTACCATCAGCTCATCACTCGGCTATGGCAGGAGGTGGGGCAGGCACAGGAGTGCGGTTTAAAACACTTCACTGCCCAGTGCAAAATATCATTAAATGAATGAAAAAGGAGGCAGCGGAGTCATGTGGTGACAGGACTTATTTCTTCTACACAGTAGAGCCAAGGTTTAATACCAGAAAATACAAATGTGCTTAGGAGTACTAGCTAAATACTCAGGAAAAAAGCAAAACCTAAGCTGAGACCTTTCCGGTTCCTTCTCATGCAGGCTATCTTCTGAGCCACCTCGTGCTGGAGGAGTTTAGGGGTGGCAAAAATCCTGTATTTGCACTGAGAACAGTCTCCCTTCTTTTCCTGTTCTGACCAAAATCGGACTAGGCTGTCCACAGGCATAAAAAAGAACCCAAATGATTTGCAGCATGGTGCAACAGAAGAGAGCATCTCTACAATTCTGTGGATACACGGCTAAAATAATGGGCATTGCAATTTCTGACCATTTCTGCCCATTTCTTCCAATTCTGATTTTCTTCTGAGTGAAGTTTCTAATAATATAAGAGTAACCTGCTCCTTCTTTCCTATTTTCTCTCTTTTTTTTTTACTCTAATTTCTCACCAGGCCCTTACCACATTTGCTCTGAGAAAGAGGTCAAGTATTGCTTTTTACAAGCCAAGTTGCCTGCGTTGGCTTAGATTTGGTTTTAATACCATAGCTGGAAAAACTTATGCTACGTTTACCTCTTTTGGCAATTTACACCCTCACCCCCCTAAACAAATACCAAGACAAGTTTTGAAAAAGTAGTGTCTGAAGATATAGATGCTGTCGTGAGCCATGCAGAGTCTAATTCTGGCTTGGCTGCAAATTTAATTTGAAGCCTGGAGCAAGTCAATTAAATTTTTCTCATCAAGTCTTCCCTCAGTAAAAGAGGGAATAGTTACTTGCCGTGTAGAGATGCTGTAAAGACTAAGAAAATCATTAAATAGTTTATTTAAGAAGCAAAAAATCTCTTAAGAATTATGTAGAAACCTCAATTAGGATTTATAAAAAGGCTATTTAAAAACACAATGGGATAAAAAGTATCATCATTGAAACTAATTAATGAAATAACCATGGTAAAAACTCCTCAGATATGAAGAATGGAACATAAATCTGCAGTTGCCTGACAGAGTATATCCCACTCAGAAAAGCAACTGCTCTTTATTCACCATGATGGAACAAAGTAATTGCAGATACATGGGGAAAATCTTGTGGCCTACCATACTCCTTGATAATGCCTTCCATTATTATTGGTCTTTATTTTTCATGATCCTATAACACTTTAGGCCTTTAGTTGGGATCTGTCTGGTGTGGTTGGTATCACAGAAGACAATGAAGTGCACTGCCCCAAAGAGCTTTTGGTCAGAGGTCCCAAATGTCCAAGAGTTTACATCACACTGAAAGGTGATGTGCCATTACTCTGATTTTACACACGTGGTCAAATTTTCCCGTTTCACATGAAGTAGAACAAGGCTGCTTATCTCAGTGTCTGGTTTCCCCCTCAGTGGGGGCTTTCCCATGTTTGCTTGGTGATGTATCTGTAGTGCAGGTCAGGTGCTGTTCCTGAAGTTGTGGATCTGTTCATGGGATTATGTGTAAGTGACACTGCACAAGCTGCACTGGGGCCTTCCTTCTAGAACTCTTTCCTCAGGTCATCCTGCTGCAGGAGTGAGGAGGCACCAGCTGCTGCTTACCCCAAACATCCAGCTGCATACAGGGATGTTTGTAGGTGTGAAATAAATGTGCTCTCTGCTCTGGCAAGCTCCCTGTCAGTAGTAGGTACTAACTTGCCAGTTTATTAAGAGCTGAGCTCCACCAAGCATGTCCCTCCATCCAAGGTACTGAACTGAGCATGGTTTGCAGAGGTCTGTGTGGATACTTGTTTTGTCAGCTTCACGGTCTGCTTAGTTTGTACGGCACTTTCATTCAAGAAAGCTGTCAGTGAGACCTGGAATCTCTGGGGACGGGAAAAAAAAAACAGGTATTTTGCCAGTTCTGTTCTATGTTAGGCCACTTGCAGAAGTGAGAGGAGCATTTCCATTGGTATCCCAGCCAGAAGTCACTCTTCTAAGGCAGGTGCTGGCTTCTCCCACCAGAACTGGGCTGAACACAGGAGTCCACATGGGAACACCTTCCCCCTTTCTGAGAGAACCTTCTCCTGTTGGGAGAGGCGAGGAGAGGGGAAAAGGCTGCCTGACTGAAGAATGCCTTTAAAGGTCAAAGAACCTTTTCAGCAGCTGTGCAATAGATTTTGAGACAAATAAACATACAAACAGTGTATGGAAGTACCTCAGGATAGGGGGACACATGAGTTCAGATAGTGCAAAATCAGTGATTTCTGTACAACCCATGAAGAGTCCTGAAAGCAGAGACCTGAGCAGGCTGGGCATGCACAGCCTGGTCACAGCAGACAGAAAATACAGTGGGGGATGCAAGAGCAAGCCTGAGAAGCAGAGCATGATGCAGCACAGGCACAGACACCCTGATGGCAATGGGACTGTCACCAGCTGTGACACTACATAAAATCAGTAGCACCAAGTGTCTGCTTCACACCTCTGGTGGGCTTTGTGCCCTTCTGGTTTAGGTTTGCTATGGTGATCATTATCTGCATGGTGTTTTTGGATTTGTAGTTATGATGTTAGGGAATTGTAGAGCTCCTGTGTAGAAAGCATAGGAGAATGAAAAACCACAGAGCTCCAAGACAGAAGGAGCAGAAGTAAATCCAGTGCAGTAGAGGTCCATTTTCTGAAGACATTAAACAGCTTTAAGACTGGTCTAGTAAATGAACACACCCTTTTTATCACTGAGGCAACCAAAGTGGGGAGAGTGGAAACAGGCTGTTATAGGTAAAGCCAAATGAGATGTTGCCTAGTAACTCTCAGCAGGGAAGCATTTAAACCCAGCCAGTTTAGTGAAGCTGATGTTCTGAGTCAGAGATTATTTTCTCTGGAAAAAATTCTGAAAGAAGGAAAGCTCAATTTAGCAGACATAGGATTTATTTTGCTGTTAGGGCAAACCATAATGACAGTGCTTGGGAGAATGCAGAAGTATTTACAAACCTACACAAGGAAGAACAGACAAGGCATCAAAAGCACCATTTTACCAAACCTGTTTTCTGATGTTGATTTATTGCCCCCAAATAAATTTCATATTCATTTTTGGATTCTGAAATACACAAGGGATAATAGAAGTCTGAAAATATTACACATATCATTACATTATTTTCATATAATTGCTGTAAGAGAAGTTTCTGGAGCAAACACTATTTCAACTTCGCTATTGGACACAGAATCAAAATAATTGATTTAAAGAAGAAAGACTCCATATCTCCACTGGTTCAATTGCCTGAAATAGTTTTAATTAGGTCCTCCTTCAGGACTTTGCTTTTATGGGTTCACAAAAAAGTCACTTGGCTCAGCTAAAGGTCTCTCATATCAGGGGGAAAAAACCCCCTCAGACCTTATTTGAAGATTCATGTCATTTTTGCTTCCCTTTAGAATGATAGGATGATTTTACAGAAGTAGAAGCTTTGCCATGATCAGCCATGTACACCTGTGCTCCTGAGTGCCACAACTGCTGCTCAGAACAGGCAGTCAGGTTCAGGAGAGCATCTCATTTCAGCAGCCTCAATACAGCTAATGATGATAGCTGTGAATGTGAACTATTGCACAGGTTTGTTTTTTTTAATTAAAAAATACAATAAGCAGATTGTCACGCCACACTACCCATGAAAAGATAGACTGTCAAAGAGTTACAACAAAAATATGTATTTTATCAACAATAGTAACAGCTGGAAAACAAAGCTATTACAGCATAAATACTAAAATTTGAGTTATATATTAAAAACATGAGAGTTTTTCACAAACATACTGTATCAGCAGAGAGAGCCACTTCTCACTGACCAGAGCCTGGTTTGAAGTTTAATGAAATGCTGTTGATACAGAACCTCTGCCCAGAAGGTGTGGGTCCATCATCAAACACATGGCCTAGATGAGCATCACACTGCAACAGAAATTAGTACAGTTTTATTACTGTATTGTTACAGAACAACAAAATCATTTAGGTTGGAAAAGACATCTCATTCATAGACCCCACCTTTGACTGATCACCACCATAGCATTAATTGCCATGTCCAGTTGTTTCTTGAACACCTCCAGGGATGGTGACTTCACCACCACCCTCAGCAGTCCATTCCAATGCTTAACCACCCTTTTCATGAAGAAATTCCTGCTGATGTCCAGCCTGAACCTCCCTGGTACAGCCTAAGGCCATGACTTCTCATCCAGTCTTCAGCTGCCTGGGAGAAGAGGCCATCCCCCACCTGGCTGCACCCTCCTTTTAGGCAGTTGAAGAGAGCAATAAGGTCACCCCTGAGCCTCCTTTTCTCCAGAGTAAACACCCTCAGCTCCCNCCAGCAACCATTGTCATTACATTATTACCATTGCAATTATGGACCAACATTATGCAGGTACCTACTGCACTATCCTGAATTAAGAAACTTTTACGATTAAATCACTGTTGAGTTGTGTGAGTGGAAGAGTCCTGGGTAGTGACAAGGAATCACATCTTGTCAGTGGGCAAGTATCTGCCTCCAAACAAGCAGATCCCGGAAGAGAAAGTCAAAAGGTATTAATGCCAGAAAGTATAGGAAATAAATGAGAGGATCTAGACATCTCAACATATCATGAAAACTTCAAGGTAATTAATAAATCACTGTAGGTCATTCTCACAGACCAAATGAGGATTCGTCTCTCAAATTACTGAGGTGAAGAAGTTACATTCACTATAGCTATCAGTGACAGTATAAAATTGGAAGGTCTTCAGCTGGGGCTCTTGAAGGTGTTTGCTGCATATGGCTGCAAATGTGACCTCCACCAAGATAATGGACTGCAGCAAATTCTTGTTACATTTGCAGATGTACCCAAGCCTACTGCAAGCACACTGAAGGACAGCATTAACAATCTTAACAGTTTACAAAAACAGACAGACACAGACACAAACAAACCCCAAATCCAAGATGCAATTCATTAAATTCAATTGCATACTTTTATACCTTAACAAAAGTAAGGAACAGATTCAGGGTTGGGAAGAAATGGGTAGGGGTGGCAGTTCTTTAGAAAAAGAACCTGAGTATTACAGCAGGTCCCAAAATAAATATGTGTCTGCAATATGGGCTGTGGAAAGGTAAAGCTGCAAGGGCAGGAACCCCATTTCTAACACACCTGAACAGCCTCCAACCCCAGCTGCAGTGTTATGTCCAGCATTGCAGTCTACTTCAAGAAGGAAAAGGGTCAGTTGGAAAGAATGCAAAACAGAGCAACAGGATGATCAGCACACTGAAAAGCACTGCATAAAAAGGAACAGTAGAAGGAACTGAACCTTTCCAGTCTAGAAAAGAGGTGACTGAGAGTGTCAAAACATTTAGAAAAAATAGAAGGGTAGCTTCTGTGAAACAAGAGACTCCACAGAAAATAGCAGTGGAGATGCATAGCACAGCCACCACCCTGCAGGGCAAATAGAAATGGCTGCAGATGGCTTCACTGGCTGGCGTCTCAATCTCTGCATATTTTAAAAAAATTCTACAGCAAACATTTGACAAGACTGAATGAGGAAGAACTGTCCCTGTGATGGGCCAAATGCATGGATCCTATCTCAGAGTCTCTTCTACCATTTCTTGTCACACCTTGAGTGAATTTTCTGTCTAAACTCCAGCCTTTGGCTCTACATCCACAATTGCTTTCCCCAGTCACGTACTTTTCTTCACCCCAGGCTGAGACAGAATGGCTCCAGAGATACTGTAATTCTCACTGCTGTGTTTAGGCAGATTCTTTCATGGGCACGACCAAAACTTACCTGCTGAGATTTGTGTCTTTGTGTATCCTCTCCAAAATGCTCATACCTGTTTGCAGATGACTTCAGTTCTAGTTGATCCCAGTGAGTTATCTGGCCGTCTCACGATATTGGTATTACTTTCATCTCTGCCACGAGCACCATAAGCCTCAGAAAAAGAAGGCCATCCAGTCCCAGAATTGTACTTCTTCTCTGAGCTGTAGTGGAAACCAGATCTTGTTAACAAGAGATGTTACAAAAGAGTCTGCTCCTATTAAGAAAATTGGCTTTCCCCCTCATTCCTGTGTTGTACCAATATTAATAATATTTGGCACAGGAGAAGTTTTCTCACTGGCATCAAACTGTGCCGGAAACCCTTTTCCAAAGGGAATTCTCAAACAGTCCATAACAGGAGAATTTGCCTCACTGTTTCTATTTCAAAGACAGGTTGGTATTTTATAAAGCTCAGAAAAGGTTTTTTCCTGACAACCCTGCTACACTAACATTATGCTGTAGTGTTTAGCTGAATTACACCTACAGAGGTGCAGTTTGAAGCCTGGCCCAATCCAGCACTCTCAGAGAAGAGAGTTTACAAGAAGAAATGAAGAATAGACAAAGGCTGGGCTGGCCCACCAGACCAGGCTCGTGCCTGATGATGATGGAGGCTTTGTCCTGCAGTCAGCCATCAAGCTGGTTTGGAAAACCAAACAGAGCCTTGCTCAAACCATCAATCAACCAATGACAAATCCTCACAGCACAAAGATCTGCTTTTCCCAGGAGATAATCACAGCCATAAGAAACAGCAGAACAGACTGTCAGCTTGGGGGTGCCTCCTGTTAACTTCCAGGGTGACCAACACTGTTTAGCTGCATATTAAAACCTAGAGCATATTGGCAAATATGGTCAGAAGATACTTTCGGGATTTGGTACAGAAATGAGATAATCCCTCCTATTTAAAATTGTGCAAGCTTTGACAGCAATATGAACCTTCTCTTATTGAAGAGGGACCTAGTGTGAGTTAGAACAAGAAATGAAGATAGGTTCACATACTTCTCAGGTAAGTGGTCTGGAGACTCACCACAACCATTTCCTCTGATTTCCCGTGGTTTTAGCCCAGTTTCACAAACCCAATGCTCTTACTGGCATCTAGTGGAGGATGGAGACATCAACACCACTCAACAGCAGCTCTTATCAAGGGGATTAAACATTAGTTAGGATAGAATTTATTTTGGTGGGTTATTCACATGGTGAAGAAAAATCTGAAAGTCTTAATTGCAGTGCCTTTCAGAAATATAAAACAAACAAAGTGGACAAAAAGCTTAAAAAATCCACCCCAAAGAACAGTGCATGAGTCAGCATTTTTATAATCATCTGCACAGGGCTGTCATTGAGTAATGCAGCTGTGGAAATAAAAGAGGATTTGCTAGCACAGAATGAGTAAAGGCTAGTTTTTGTGTGGGCTGTTGCTTAGTCCTTTACATCAATGCACAAACAGCCATGAGAAATATTCTCCTTCCCCTCCTCTCCATAAAACTGGAGTGAAATAGGACACAGCACAGGAGCAGCCCACTCTGAAACAAATGCAGGTTGCAGACTCTGTGTTTATACATCAAGGTCCTCAGGGCTCCAGGCCTGCTTCTCTCCAGCCAAAGAGGGCTCCCTGCTTTCCCTGCCACAAAACCACATGAACACTGTCCCCACCAGCCACCGGGTCCCCAAGAATGACCTGGGGGACAAATATCCACACATGACTTCTGACCTTCCCTAACATACAGCTGGTTTGTTTCTTTTTTATCAAAACTCTTTATTTTTTGACCCAGGCATCCTTGTGTTTACTCACACATAGATACAAAGATCCTCTGTGAAAACCCACAAAGTCAAGGAAGGTCTTTAACACTGTGTGGGTTTTGCATCTGACCCTGCCTGCCTCTGTCCCTTACATGCCACTCATAATACTTCAGCTTATTGTAGATGTTTTCCACTGCTAAAGGAACAATCTTTTGAGCTGTTAAACTAGCTCTCAACAGAAATGGTCTCTGTGTGGTTTTATTAACAGTAATATCACTTAGATTCCCTAATAGAAACATTTTAGTACCGAAAAATATTGCTGTTCAAGATCATATTTGTCCTTTGAAGTATTTCACCACTTAATTTATGGATAAATGGACTTTCCCTAAACATATGCATTAGATTAGCTCTCAACACACCATTCCTCCAGCACATGTCATTTACTTTGATCCCTCTTTCAGTTGTCCTGGATGGAATCCAGATAATTCTAAAAAGTGCTTTTTACTGTATGAATCTCAGCTGTAGGTTTATGGTTTGATGAAGGTTTGAGATTTCATTAAAGCACCACAATTTGCTATCTGTAAAGGTTAGGGGTTTGTTCCACGTATTTCCAGCTCTTTCAAATGTATATTTGGTAGCAGAAGGTAATAAATTCTGGTATAAATGTATACACACATGTTTCAAAGAAAGGAAGAAATACTTCATGTTTACCTGTAGCTAATGATCTAATGCATTTGAAAAAGAAAAAACATTTTTAATGGACTAGGAAATAAATATGATTAATGAATCTCTTATCCAATACCATTTCTCCCCCTCATTGCTAGTACTCTCCTGCTCTCCATAGCATATCTCCATGGAAAAAATGTTTTCAGAACATTTTGCAAATTTAATAGTTTCCAATTTTCTTACAAGGTTTTTTTCCAGAAAGTTTGGGTTTTTTTGTTTTTGTTTTTTGGTCTGTGAGGCTTAGCATTACCTTGTGCTGCAAAGAAAAGTGCTTATATTCTCTGAGAGCTGGATAGTGCAAAAGGCAGCCTGTTTAGTTACACTGCTTCTTGTTACTAGTTTAATAACAGAAGCAATTTCCTCCAGTGTTTGTTTCTCTTCATGTTGGGCTGTCAATATCAATTGTCTAATATAAAAGATGCCAAAATTGAAGGAAAATCTGAAGGAATTGAAGGAACTCTTCCACAGCTTAGTAATCTGCAATTTCTCTAATTTATCTGAATTTTCCAGAGGTGTTTTTAGGTTTTATACTTATCTTCAGAATATTTGGTAATGCTGGGCTAACATCAGAAATAAATTTATTTAGAAATGTTCATTAGCAAACTTCTACAGAAAATCATACATTGAAGCAAATGTTTGCATAACAATAGTTTTCTGTACTTGGCCAAAGGAAAACTAGTTGTACAAAATTATCATTCAATTTCTTAGTTTAGGTTTATTTTCAATACATCCATTACATTTTCTCCTCCTTTCTTGCTATCCAGATCTCTTGATCCTTAGCATCCCATTTGAAGTTCTGATCTGTGATTCATCCTTTAATGTCTTCATAAACTCGGGCATATCAGCCACATTTCATTCAATTCTCAGTTGGGAAAAAATAAGGGCTATTTTCTAGACCAAAAATATGAGAAACTGTCTTTCCTGGTTGAGTTACAGAGAACAGAACACCCTCTGCAGATCCTACTCCAAGGCACTCTATTTCCTTTTACTTAGAGGGTAATGAAGTTGCAAAACACTGAGCACTAGGGTTAACTGTGCAGTCATTTGCAGCCAGGCTTTAAAAAGTAGATGTAACCCAAAGGGAAAGAATAATGGAAATTAATTTAGGGAAAATGGAGGGGGTGGGAGTGAAGAGGAGGTCTCAGAACATCACAACAGTAGACAAAGGCAGACTAAGGTCTCTCCAGCCCAGCAGCATGAGTGGCAGAAGATGAGTATGGAGTAGCACAAGAACAGAGCAAACACACAGTGATATTCATGCATAAACACACGGATTTTGTGTAGCTTGTGGCTTATGGACCTCTTAAACAGAGAATTATTATCAACCAAAAAGAAGTGTGCCAGGAGAAACAGGCAAACCCCAGTGTGACAGATGTGTGCTGGCCACTGGCAATCCCCATCAGCTCAAGGAAAAGTCATACCATGTGTCTGTGTCACCACAGGCACCCTGGAAGACTTACACACAGCACTTGGGCACCAAGGGGTTGTTCTTCTGACCAACACTTTCCATGCCACTCATGAAAAGACATTGCCCCTCCTGCCACAATTAGTATGCCTTAAAGATGCTGTGAAACCCAGAGGATGTTACCTGAAGAGTGGGGCATTGCAGCACACGCAGCAGTACATTCCTGATTCTGTGTTATTCAGATAGATCCCACTGAACGGCTTTTAAAATGGGAAGGAAAAAAAGAGAAGTTAATAATGCAGGTCTTTAGAAGCTCACCATCTGGAAGAAGCATGTAGGACTCAGATTCAAAACAGGAGAAAAACCATAAAAAGAAGGCTTTGCAGGGGGGCTTTGAAGAACAAACATTAGCAGCCCCAAGAAAAGAAGGGGAGGATGCCTTTGGATTAGTAGTGAAGACTACCCCCTACCCCCATAAACTTTGAGACCAGTCAGATGCATAAATCATCCAGGTACCAAGGATGGAGTCGTGACCTCCACGAAACTGGTGAAATGTGCAGGATCCCAAAGGCCAGGGCTCTGCTATGGACTGCCACAACTTTAAAGCGGCTTTACAGAGGGACTCTCCTCCTTCCTGCATGGTACTGGGATCCTTATTTTACAGATATGGATTTGGGCACAGCTCACATGACTTAATCCCATGGCACATGCTCCATGTGTGCAGAAGTCCTGGCTCTGGGCTAGGGACAACCAGCACTCCACCTGCAATGCTACACAGCTTCCTTCAGAGAAGGAGGAAACGTGGGGACATGCTGGTGGATGATCTGGCACGTGAGGGAGAACCCATTTCCTGAAGTGAGTGCTGTGTTTAAGATTTCCATGGCTAATCTACACATGGTCAAAATAGAGGAGACTACAGGAAAAAAATATGATCTCCCTCTCCTTTGGAGGGGCCTCTACTCCCACCTCACAAACAGTTGATCTGGCAGCACAGTATCCCAGAAAAAAAGCTCAATAAAATATGAAAAGAATACAGAATGTTTTTTCATCTGCAAAACAGTCTGGATCAGAACAAAATCTACCCTGTTCTGTATGCTGAGTCTAACTTTCATCCACAGGAAGGCAGGGGAAATCCTGTGAAGAAGCTGAGCGGTGACAGCTCCCCAGGGCAGGTTTTTCTGTGCCCAGCAGGCAGAGGAGATGGCTCACCCTTGGACAGCATTAGCACTTTTGCTCACCGGTTCAGTTCCTTTTTCTCGTGTCACATAGAATTGCTCCGCAGTCAATTTTTTTTTCCAGTCTGTCACAACAGTTGGTTCAGCTTGTTTAGTGAGAGAGCCTGTGTCTCCTATTAGATACAGAAAGATAACTCAGTAAGATAGCTTAAATTCCATTGATGCTTCCCATCATCATCTCAGTTCTGCCAAGGTTTCTGTGGGTACAGACCGAGCACAGAGGGCAGTTCAGGGACATGAGCAGGGGCAAGCGCAGGACTTTGCATCTGCTTTCCATTTGCTGTGCTACATGCAGAGAGCAGCTCCAGCAAACCATGGGGCAAGGCTTGGAAAGGAAATGGGCACCTGTGACCCAAGGCACCACCCACTCTCCCAGCACAGCCCTCTGCCCTGGCTCAGGATGACTGCTGGTGCTCCTTCTTCATCCCTGGACATCACTAAAAGGTTTGGCAAACCTCTTGGAAACCCTCACAAACCAGGGTTCATCTGTGGGCTATGGAACACTGGCAACTTCCACAGGCCCCAGTGAAAAGTGGTGCTAAGCAGGAGCACTGGAAGAAAGCAACCTACAGCCCAAGAGAAATGGGGCCAGAGTTAAGTGAGGGAGCAACAACAGCAGAGCAGAAGTCACCCATCATGGTGCAAACCTCCAGTAACACATCCCGTGAGTCTGTACACACCAAGAACACTTATGGTGGTACAGGACTGGCAAAGAATTAACAGACTGGCTGAGAAACAGCGAGTAAAATAGTTTAATACCTTCATAATAAAAAAGTCTGAGGTGGGGAACTAGCTCCCAGCCTATCTCCCATCAGCACGGGATCCTTGGAAAAACAATCAGCTCCTGAGGAATGAACGCTTGCCTGCACTCATCTCTTGCAAGGCAGAGGTGAGACTGGGGGCGACCGCAGGGGGAAATGAATTTGAAAATGATAGTTTAACCAAAAAACCTACAGTTCAGCCTGCCAGCTCAAGACTAAAACCTACAGCCTGCTGACGCAGCCGTTCCCGAGCGGCCCGAGGACGGCGAGCACGGGTGTGGGGACGCCCTTTCCCCTCCCCGAGCGGCAGGCGGGGTACCTGTGCCTCGGTGCGCGGCGCGGGCGGCGCTCGGCAGCGGGGAGCGCAGCAGGAGGAGCAGGCGGCGGCTCCCGAGCATCCTCCCGAGCGGACGAGCCGCCATAGCGGCGGGGCGGCACGGGGGAACACGCCGGCCGCGTGTGTTCCCTGCGTTCCACCTAAGAATCAGACCTCACAAAAGCAGTGAGTAAGGCACCCGCTTAAATGCCGATGCAGCGTTTGCAGGTAAAGGTTTCAGTCACTTCCTACCGAGAGGCAAAGAGACCACCTTAAAAATGCACACTCGCTGTAGCCGTAAACATAACAAAATCCTGTCGAGACATTTGCTTGCAGCCATTCTAGGTTGTTTTTAAGGTGAACGAGCCTGGTACTTGCATGCCAAAGCGCTCTTACTGTCCCGGATGCGTCACGGGCCTTGCTCCCAGTGCTGTGGATAGAGGAATGGCGAAGGGGCCGTGCTGTCTGAGGGTTTCCTGTTTTCCTGTGGTGATCTGCAGTCACAGCTGCTTTGGCTTGGTCTATAAATATCTCTGTAACAGGACACTTGTGTTAGTTTGGCAGCCCTTCCTTAAAAGGTGGGCCTAAAGACAGGTTAGTTTTCTGGGTTAAGCCTGAATGCTGCTTGCTGTCTGTTTTTCTTCCAATAGTTACATTTCTGATTCAGAATTAGTTCACCATTTCTGAAGGATGTGGAAGGAAGTGTTTTGATTACATTGGATAACAAAGCTAATAAAGATGTTTAATACAAAATTACTTTCTTTTTAGTCTAAGTCTTCTAGCCTAATTCTAAAATCAAAGCTAAAAGATAGTCTTGTGTGATTGGTCCTGTATATAGACATTTGTATTGAACCATCCTTATGCCTAAGACAGCGAGTTCCATGGCAGCTGAGGACATCCAACACAGCATCTGGTCAGTGCCACTGTAATCGCTGCCTCTGCTGGGATCCACAGAGCATTGCACCGAAGGATGGATATCAGCAGGGCTCCTGCATGGTGCATTCACTGCCTGCAGTGGCAGGGCAGCGAGGCACAGCTGATTTATGGCTCTGTCCTGTGTAATAAGGCACAGCAGAGCAAAGCCAGAGTACCTGGATAAAAATCCTGGAGGTGTGATGTCTGTGAGTCCTTAGGAATGTGATTCAGGATGTTAGGGGAGCAGTGCTGCTGGCAGGGAGGAGAGGGCTGTGCCACCCCACTTTGGTGCTGGCAGAAGGCAGAATCCAGGCTATAGGCAGAGGGACAACATTTTTCCATGTTCAGGCGTTTTGGGAAGTGATGATCCTGTGACCTTTCCAAACGCTTTCTAGCTTACCCCTGTGGCATCTTATATCAGTCATGTAACCATGGTTTAGGAGGGGGTTGGAACAAGTTAGGGAGCCTTTGGAGAGGAGAGACCCAATCTGACACTCCCCCAGTTCCAGCAAATGGCTTAGGGCTGGAAAGTGGTAGCAGGTGATGGTGTCACTCGTGGCCTCTGTCTCCAGTTCAGCTGTGGAAAAGAGGCATTTCCCTCACATTCTTGGTCTTAATCTCAGATGGTGTTTGCTCCTGAGGAGGACAGGTAATCAATAGAGTTCTCCCTGAATTACCTGAGAAATGAAGGAGGGTGAGAGAAAGTGGTTAGTTCTGGAACTTGCATGTTTTCAAGTAATTGACATTGATTTAACTGGTGCTTTTTTTTAAAAGATAAAATTGAATAAAAAATGAACTGTCAATATCTTTCTTGCAGGGCTCTGGTACTGGTGCCATCCCAAAATGCAGCAGTTTTGAGGCAGTGGAAACTGAACCAACACAGGCCTGCTGCTACCATTTTCCTCAGGTTCTGGAGGAGGAAAGTGGGTGCCTGGGAGGCAGTGGGAGCAGAAGGAGCACAAGGCATCAGGTTCATCAGCCCAAGCCTCATAATCCTCTCAGTTACCCAGTTCACTGCAAGCCACTCCTTGATTAAAATGAGGGGGGTGGTGGAAGAGGCAGATCCCATTCGCCCCAACAGCTGTGATCCACATTTGAGGTGGTGCATGGCAGAGCAGGAGAAAATCCTCCATTTTCCCCTCCAACAGAAGCCTGACCTGCAGTCATCCAAACCAGCATGACAGGTCTTCTTCAAGTGGAAAACAACCCCCCCAGCTGAAGGAAATTCATTTTTCAGATCTTCAGTGCTGAAAAACCAAATCATTGTCCTGTCATGCCTGTAATGTTGCCTCCCATGGTTACAGCACACACCAAGCCCTGTAGCTAGGCAGACATCCGGCCTGCCTTTCTCCCCACAGACTGTTCTAAAAGTCAATTAAGCTGTTACTTAATTTTCCTCCTATTTTTTTTCCTCCCTTATGCACAAGGGGAAGCAGTTAAAAATATCCCCTAGCTACATTATGTAAATTTTCAAGTAAATTCTCCCTGAGCTGGAATTCAGCAGATTTGTTGTTAAAAATGTCACCTGTCTCCAGCATGTACACAGGCTGCATCCAGGGAAGGTGGCTCATCCCAAGCAGTGTCCCATCAGACACGCGTGGATGGGGAGAAGCTCCTCAGCTCTCCCGTAGCGTGGCTCTGTGCCGAGGCAGCAGCAGCAGCAGCACATGTGTAGGTGAGAGCAGGAGGGAAGCAGCACAGTCCAGACTGTCCTGCTAATATTTATTTGGGCTCCAACCGTTTCCCAGCTCAGGCTCTGTCTTGACTGACAGCTGTGGGGACAAGCAGAGCATCACGTAATGCCTACGCTGGCAGATGCTGAGCAGCCAGCTAGGAAGCAATGAGATGCAGAAGTGAAATAAACCCTGTTCAAATTCAAACCTCTGCTTACGCAGCTTTTGTTAATAAAGCCCCTTGACACTACTACATAGGGAAGAAAACACTGAAATTGTGGTGGTTTTATTTTGTATGCATTTGTATGCAATTGGTTTTCCTCTGCTCACTTTGTCAGACCTCATGTACGTCCCCTCCTGTGGGGTGGTTCCACTGAGACATGTGGGAGCTCAACATGCAGCAATTTGTCCTGGACCTGTCACATGTGGTGGTGCTGTGTGCCCAGGTGCCTGGGGAGTGAGGAACAGGGGCCTGGCATAAGCCCTTCAGTGGTGGGTTGTGTCTGTGGGGGGCTCTGTTTCCTCCATGGAAACCCTCAGGGCTTTTGCAGGAGATACTGCAGGAATTCCATATCCTTCCTCAGCAGAGTCTTCTCTCTCCTCCAACAGACTTGATACAGCTCCGCAGCCAGCCTCCAGCCACTCAGACATGATGAAACTATGAGCTCTTGGTGTATGGAGATACTGTTTCCACATGGAAACACTATCTAAAGATACCTGGTCATGCTCTGCTGCTGAATTCCGGTGATGGAAAGGGATTTGGGCAAAATTTATCAGAAGCAGAAGTGTCAGAGTACCTTGGGAAAGGGTATTGCTGGTTTCCAAAGACACATAGACTGAATGCAGATCTGAACCTCCCGGAAGCTGATCTATGGATTCTGCTTCGATTCATTTATGGAGCAGCCTGATGTGATTCAGGTCAAAGCCATCATGAGAAATAATGAACACACAACTCCTCGCTTTGTTTGCTTTATGGATTAATATCTCTTTTTTGCTAATCATAAACTATAGGATACTTGATTATTCTAACCTTTGTTTTTGGAAAGTATGAGTCATATTTGTGGACTAGCTTAAGTGGTAGCCTTCTCTTGGAGTCTAAGGGTAGAATTTGAGCAGAATAGAATAGAATAGTTCCAGTTGGAAGGGACCTACAAGTTTGATCCACTATGACAAATGCTTTGATCTGGGTTAGACCAAATGCCCTCCATAGGTCCTGTCCAGTATAAATTATTCTAGGATTCTAAATGCTTTGAGAAATTTCTTGCACAACAAGTGAAGGCATGAATTCAAAGTTAAATGGAGAGTTCACAATCACTCCTTGATAGAAAACTCTACTCTGCAATTGAGCCACTGGTTCAGCTAAAAGTAGTCATGCAGTCTGGTGTGGAGTTTGTGTATCTTCAGGGGCAGCTCTTGGGAAGCAACAAATCCAGGCTTTTCCCCTGCATTTTCCTGTGCAACTTCCCTATCATACCATCCAAGTTCCTTGAGCCACACAGACAGTAATAATACATTCCACAAAGTTGTGTGTGATTTCTTATCCTTTTTATCCCAGGGTAGTGAAGAAATGAGATGGTTCTTCCACACAGTACCCAGAGCCTGAACAGAGCATTGAATGAACACTTACTTGGCAGCAACTGCCATAGCAGCAGCTTTCTGTAAGTTGTCCTAATGGATTTATCACCCTGAACTAAGCCCTGGCCATCTGTTCTATTCTCTCATCAAAAACACAGAAAAAGCTAATTCATTACTGCATCATAAAAAAGTAAAATATAAATGATTTAAGAGTAGGGTATGTCGTGCTTCACACCCTGATTGGGAAATGGCTCTCTTCAATAGTGACTTCCCTGATAACAGTTTCCCTTTTTCCCAGCAAATGGGAATTACTGAGGAATGAGGCTCACTAGAACAAGTTTTATTCCCACTCATTCATCTTAGATGTATTTTTAGATTTGGGATCTATGTAAGTGAAATTATGCATCTTCTTTCCTTCTCTCTTAGGTGAGTCCCCAAAGATTTATTTTTAATGTATTTTCCAATCAGGGAAAGCACAAAATCACGCTCCTTAAAAATTCCCCAAAGACTGCATTTTCTCCATCTCGTCTTTGCTGAGATGCAGGCACATCTGATGGAGTGAAGGTAAGTCACCTTCACTGCAGTGCTCTTGATTAGAAGATAAGCAGAAAGCAGGGAGATGAGTGTGCATTCCCTGCTTCCTGAAAATGACCTTAAGTTCTTTTGTACTGCCTCTGTCCCAGCCACCAGCGGTGGCAATGGTTTGGCTGGGAGTTCTAGTTCTGATTGACTTGTGTTGTGTAGGACCTCTTGGCACATCTGTCCTCTGGAAATCTTCTACTAAAAATGGATGTATATGGACAAGTTAGGAGGCCACAAAGTAACATCTTAGTCCTATGGGGTTTTTATGTGGTACATCCTCCTGCCAGCAGCACCTCTTACCAGTGTGAAGCGTTGTGCTCTGGCTCTGCAGCAGCTTTGGCTGAGCTTTCAGCACCCCTAAAGGCTGTGACCTGGGTCATGGGGGTTTATGGGGCTCTGAAATGCTCTGTGACTCCCTGCAAGAGACCCCTGACTTGTGGTCAGACTGGGAGGCTAGACTGGAGTAAGGAGCAGGACTATTAATAAAGTTGGTGGACAGCAGAGGGGATGAAATATCTCAAAAATAATTTGACATCTGTGTTTTTGGAGGCTTTTTTGTTTGAGTTCTATTTTCCCAGTAATAAAAAACCAGATTTTGATTGATCAAATGGATGTGTGTATTGAAAAATAAGAAACTAGTTCCAAAAATGCCTAAGGGATGTGCAGATGCACAGTGTGCAGTTCTGCACTACCTGTGTGCTTTGCCAGTCTTAAACTCATTCTGTACTTCAAGTTTAAGTTATAATCCTTGGTCTCCAGCATGCTCAGCAGTTATCTGTTGGAAAAACTAGCTTTCTGTTCTCAAGGCATGAGCTGGCTCTCCATTTCATGACAATGAAGTGCCTGGTGGCAGTCTGGCCCAGCACACCCTGCTCCCACAGGAACAGGAGTTGGATTTCCTTTCCAGGACCTATCTGAGCAACTCTGAGCTGAGCAAAAGCTTCTCCTCCAGCTTCTTGTGATATAAAATCTGATTTGTGGGGACAACCTACTTAAATGGGGACCTTAGGTGAGAAGCCTTTTAAAAGGCAGAGTGTACTGAGTCAATGCTGCTTGTGGTGAATGTTTATGTCCACATCTGCTATGTAGGAAGAGAGTAGAAAGGATCAGAGCATGCTCTAGGTTTCACATGGACCTCTTATTTCTACACCATACTACCATTCATCTAGCAAGAAAAAATACTGGTAGGCCAGGTATTGCTAGCACATTTGTCAGTGAACTGCTTTGATTTCTGAGTGCCAAGCAAAGATATCTTCCCACCATACCTAATGTTCAGCAGTGTTTCAGTATCAAAATCCAGCACAGACCTGACTGAAACCTGTGCTACTGTTTGCTACTGAATTCCAGTGGTCAGCAAATACACAGCAAATGCCAACAACACACTGGGGGCAGCCCCTGGGTGAGGCACTGGAACAGGTTCCGCAGAGAAGCTGTGGATGTCCCATGCCTGGAAGTATTCAAGGTCGGTTGGATGGGGCTTGGGGCAATTTGGTCTGGTGAAAGGTGTCCCTGTCCACTGTGGGGGTTGGAATGAGATGATTTTTAGGAGCCCTCCCAACTCAAACCATTCTGTGATTCTGTGACTCCCATCCCTCCTCTATCCCACAGTAACAAACGCTACAGACTAATCCCTGTGTGAATAACTGCAGATTTCTGTCCAGAGGTTTTGCTCTGAAGAAGGCACCCTGAGCATTGGACCAGTGTGATCCTTGGTACGTGGAACATTGCATCCTGAGCTCACCCTGCATCTCATATTATTTGTTTTCTACCTGTACCACATGCCACACAGCTCTTGGCCTGTGGAAACAGCAGTGAGCTACTTAGACCCAACATTAAATTTGGCCCAGTGCTGAAAAGTTCCAGTCCCCATCAGTTCCTGATACTGTCTTGTGATTGGAAATTCCTGAAGAAATTTAGTACCTGAATAGCCCAATGTTTGGGCTTACAGTCCCTGACTTTCCTGCACATATTTATATCTAGGAGCCAGCCTTTAGTCACCTAGTTCTCTCTTTGGTAATGCTGCTCCCATTTATAGCAGGTGGATCTAGGATTAAACCCACTTACATTAGAAGTCTGCAGAAAAAATAGTGTAATGAAAAGAAACTGGCACTCACAGCATGTGATTCTTCTGTATGATAAACTGTGTCTTAAGAGTGCCCATTTGTCAGAGAATTCTCCAACTTTGGAAATTAGATATCATTACCAACATCTGTTATATCCTGGGACACTGAGCAGACCTCCAGTCTTTCATAACATGTTCCCTAATGCCAATTAAAACTAATGACTTGATATTTTGAAAAGCCTTTTGACTCTTTAATATCTTTTTGACACCTGGCCTTTAAGGAATCTTCTTTCAGACTGTGTCACTAAAAGCACCTTGTTCAGAGAAGCTCATACTAAAAAGGAATTAAAAACATGCTATGGTGTGGAGGTTTTTGTTCAAATCCTTCTTATAACTCAGAAGCATTGCTGATCCGAAGTAAGAGGTGTGTTGATTTTGAATGGGATAGAGTTAATTTACTTCACAGTAGCTGGTATGGGGCTGTGTTTTGGATTTGTACTGGAAACATTGTTGATTACATGGGGATGTGTTTGTTACTGCTGAGCAGCTCTTTTACAGCACCAAGGCTTTTCTGCTCCTTACTCCACCTGTGAGTGGGCTGGGGTTAGCACAGGAACCTGTGCTGTGAGGGGACAGAGCCAGGACACTGACCCCAAGTGACCAGAGGGATATTCCATAGAATACAGCATCATACTCCATATATAAAACTGGGGGAAGAAGAAGGAAGGGGGAGTACATTCACAGTGATGTCCTTTATGGTGGTGCTGAAGTGTTGGTGGAGGTCCACTCCCTGGTGGTGTTTAGGAAACTCTGTACATGGCACTTAGAACCATAGTCTAATTGACTTGGTGGTATCTGGTCAAAGGTTGGACTCAGTGATCTCAGAGGTCTTTTCCAACCTAATTGGTTCTGTGATTCTGTTTGTCTTACCAAGTCCCTGTTAACATGTGATGGAGCCCTGTTCTCCTGGGCATGGCTGAATACTTGCCTGCCCATGGGAAGTGGTGAATTACTTCCTAGTGTTGCTTTGCTTGCATGTCCAGCTTTTGTTTTACCTATTAAATTGAGTTTTCTGATTCTCTCCCCCGACTTATAGGAGGAGGAGTGCATGAGAGGCTGTGTGGGGCTGACGGCTGATGTTAAACCACAACAGGATGTAGATTAGAAAACTCAAGAGATGAGCATCAGACACAGTAAAACAATCTAGGGATGTCTCCTGGAAACAGCAAGAGAAAGCAGTGAAGAAATGGGGAATAGTGAGACTGCAAGCTGTGGGACCAGCAGGCACTGAGGTCTCTGGTTGTGTGGTTAGCTCAACCTTTCCTGCAACAAAAGAGTGACGTGACTTTGGAGCAGTTTCTGCTTCACAAGAACTTGGCACCATGTTTTACAGCAACCTCGCACAACACTGGCACCACAAAAAGGAAAGATGTTTCACACTATGGAGCCTATGGAGAGTTTTGTTGCTTTTATGCAGCTTGGATGAGGGAGTGAAAACCAGCAGTGGGCAGATCTTGCTGAAGAGCTTTTTCTGCCTCTTACTCTAAAATAGGCAAAGAGATCCTGAGGAGCCCAAGCATTTGGTCTGCTGGAACACAGGGTCAAAGAAACCCTCTGCTATGCTCACTTGCAAGGTAGGACTAGCATGAGGAGAGCTGGTTGGGGACAGCATTTGAGCCTGGGCAAAGGGCTGCATGAGCAACAGGATATGCTGCCTACTTTGATATGATTGCTCTTCTCATCTTGCTGTATTTCCCCCAATATCTACCCAACTCCAAGTAAGAACTGACTTCAATTACGCTTTGTGCAAGGTTTCCATAGATAGCATCTTAGCATGTCTGTGAAACATCAATGAACTGGAAGAACTAGTTGGTTCATTACCATCAAATAAGCTCACTCTTCAGGAAAGAAAAGCTTTCACTCACTCCTTGTGTCTCCAATACTCCAATTTCTTCCAAGTCCTACAAATAACATTTTTATAGGTCAAAGACATACATGTGTGTGCATGTGTGTATGTCTCTCCCCCACTGTATTTCTCTCATTCCTGTGCATACTCTACCTGTATGTGAATTCTAAATTCTGCCTGGATTATAGTCAACTAGGAAGGCCAGATAAAGTTATTCCACTATTTCTGATATCTTTCACACATTGTCAGAGACAGTGTTTGTATAATAGAAAAATAATAAGCTCATTAAGAGGGCTAAAGAGCTGGTAATTTATCTGCAAAGATCTGCTGTAATAGCAGTTCTGGTGGACTGAAAAAATCATGTCCCGTTAAACAGTTGTATTGCAAAGGCCACAGCAAGTGCTAGAGCAGAGTCCTTTGGTTGTTTCCCTCAGTGCCATTTGGGAAGAGGTGCAGCTGCCTGGGAGTAGAGGAGGAGCAGTGGCACAGCTGTAGAGTTAAAGGGTTTGTGTATTGGATGTGCCAGTGGGTGGTTGTACAGGCATATCTGTGCTGTTTTCATCTCAGTTAAATGTGTTATTAAACCCCTAGACACATAGAAATCCCCTGATCTGTGAAGTGCTGAACCTAGCAGAGTACTCTGGAAATGCAGAAATGTATTTGCGCCATGCTCTTTACCTTTTCTATACTGAGCATTGCTGGAGGTGGGTTACTTTCTTGGATAGACTCCTGGTTTGAGCATCTCTGTCCATTCTTAGGCTTTCTTCTTCTACTTTGTTGCAATGTGTTTGGGCTTTTAATCATCTGGGGATTTTTTTTGTTTGTTTTTTTTTAGTCTTCTGAAGGAAAATACGTAGTGCCAAAGAGTTGTTGGGAGGAAGACTCTTGTGTAAACCAGCAAGAGGACTATGAATATAATAAATGTTTTAGTGCACTTTTCTATCTTAGCTAAGTTCACACACTGGCCAGTAAATGTCTGCTGTCTCTGCAGTTTCCATTCTGATGCTCTGTGTTGACTATGAGCTGGATTCACAGAGAAATGAATCATGTAGTAAAAGAGGTGCAGATTCATGCAAAGAAGCTGTAGATGAAGTAATACGTCACCATTCAAAGCTCACGTTTACTGATAAAAGACTTGTTTCTCCCTGAAGACAAGTTTAGTGAGAAAAGTAACAGAATAGAAGTTACTATTGGTTGTGAAAATAAATACCTATTTTGTTCTGAGAGCTTTGGATTCTTCTCAGCTTTGGATTCTTCCAGAGTTAATCAGCAACAGAGATTTCCTAGAGGAAGAGTTTATTTTAATTTCTACATGCATGGGAGTGCACAGTTTGAGGGAGTGATATCCTGTCAATGCTCTATTTTAGCAGTAGGTATTCAGAAACTATTTGAAATGTCCCAAATATATAAATTACACTGCAGTTATTCCCTGCTAGCATAAAGATAAAACAAGTGTAAGTTAACCTCAGTGTTTCTACTGCTCAGGGATCAAGGGCAGCAGAAGGGCAGCATGGAAGAGCTGGTACTGCTGCTGCCACCAATCTGTAGTGCCTCGGCACCTGCTGGGGGAAGAAGAGTGCACTTCTGCAGTGAGGTGTTTACCAGAAGCACCCCTCAGGAACAAGTCCCAGCCAAAAACTCCTCTGCAGAGCCTGGAATTACTCCCTTAGCCACAATGGTCCCAGCACACACAGAACAAGCGAAAGTAGAGGTTTGCAGGGTCAAAGCATCAGACTCTCTCATACCAAAACCTCTACTGCAACCTGCAATCCCATTGATACCATCATCAGTTTGCTCTGCTGCTTTACCGGTTCGCATTCAGCAGACAGGTAGGAATCATACCTGACCTTTTATCAATACAGTCCAGATTTGTATTTCTTGATATGCAGATGTGCTATATATTAAGCACTGTGCTTTTCTGAGCCAAATCAAAACCAAAATTCTTTTTAATGAGTAGTGGGGGCAGCAGGGTACATGGGGGTATATGTGTGTCTATGTGTTTGTGTGGTGTGTCACTTGCAGATGCCTTGGAAGAGACCATGCAGGAAGCTGAGCAGGGCACTTCAGCCTTTCTGCACAGTCAATACTAAGTTGGGCAGTTCCCATGAACAGGAGGAATGAGTCGTCATGCCAGCTTCTCTCAGAAGCACAGACACCACAGTGAGGATGACTTAGGGGTGCCTCGTTCAAATCAGGAACTTCAGTCCCCATCACTGTCCTGGGATAACCATCTACATCCCTCTCTTTCAAGAAGCTGAGCACATCTCATTTGGTTTTCATTCTGCACAGCTGCTGGCCATGATGCCCATTTCTGTTTCATTGTCTGGTGGTTACAGCTGTGGAGGAAAGAATCTGGCCTCAGTTCTTACCTTTGCTTAAGACAGCTTTTCACCTTGTAAGAGAGCACCTAATTATGAGGATCTTGTTCTAGATAGGGTAGAGTTTCTACATTTTACAGTAGAAATCTACATGTCTATGCAGTAAATGATATGAACATTTCTGGAAGTGGGTACTGGAGACCCAGACTCTTTTTTCCCCAAAGGAAAAGCCTAATTGCTACTCACAAATATTAAGCTGAAGAGGTTGCTCAACTTTTCTGTTTCTGTAGTCTATTAATCCTGCATTCTTTTCTATGTGACAGCAGATCTTCAAAAAGGGATGCAGAGTGCTTAGCAGCCAGAACAGATCCTGCAATGAGGTAGCTGCAGACTGTTTTGTTCGTGCTTAGGAAGGCATCAAGCCTGACTCCTTCTGTGTGACTGATCTGCTGAGTGAACTATTATGTAAAAGGAAATATGAGCCCTTCCCCATCTGCTCCTTAAATGAAGGTAGGTGATCAATTCCCTCAGGCGTGGCCCAAGCCAAATGGTGTGTGCTGGGCATGTCCTGGGAATATTCACCCAGCTGAGCCCTGTAGAAATGTTTAAACATTTTGTTTTCTGAATCAGTACTGGAATGAGTATGAGCTGAGCTGCTCTTATCATGGCTGGGGGAATTCTACACCAGTCCAAGGACACAACTACAGGTCCCTGATTAACATCAAATAAAAAAGTGTGGCATCTCTTGACTTACTTGACAAATAAAGTGCAGTTTTCAAAGTAACAATCTGAGATTGAAGTGTCTATATTCTGCCTAGATCTTACTTCTGACATCCAAGTGCATTACAATTTTGAAGTGAGGACTCACTACAAAGTTCAAAAACATTTTTGGATCGTAAGTCATAAAACATTTTTGCATCTTACATTTTTGGATTATCAAATTCTGCATTATACAATGCAGGGTACATTGTTTGGCTTTATTTGTTTAGATAATTATTTTATGTAAAGTGAGCTTATATGTCTAGAAATTCCCCAATTTTTGTTTTGAAAAACTACATTCTGTCTTTTTTTAAATATCAAATTTTATTAGAAACAACAGAAATTGCTTTCTTTTCAAGACCTCCTCAAACACAGTAAGTCATACTTTAACATTATGGTTCCAATACAAAATAATGAAATTCCAATGTAAGAAAACTATACAAAATGATAGCTAGCAGGAAATTAATTCTTATTTTGCTTCAATTTACTGGACCTTCAAAGTTGTGGGTTTCTATACCAAATCATACCTATCAGTGAGAGCATATGACTTTCCATCAGTCTCCTACCTGCTACATAGCAATGATAAGAAACACATCCTCACCTTTCTCAGTTCTGCCAGCACATCCTGAATTTTGTTTCCAGAGCTCTTTATCATTCTGATGTCTAGAGGACTGCTGAACATAAGGTTAAAAAAAAAAAAGTAGAACACAAGGCCATATAAGTGAATTTAAAACATAAAGATAAAATGTTCCCCTAAGGACTACCAGGAAATCATGCTGCATGTCAGAGAAGGAAGGAGAGGGAGTGGTGGGATCATGCTCAAGAGCAGTAATGAATACAACAGATGCAAACCCGCTCCTCAATCCAAGGCAGGTGACTGCTTATACAAACATTAAAAAGCTAAAACAACACAGACCCCAAATTTTTTAATCACATTTTTGGTAGGCAGGAAATAAATGCCTTGTTGTAGGTGTTCTGATCTTCTCAAATTCAGTTCTGTACAGCGTTGCCTGCACTGGCCTAGCTGCTGTACAGGACATTTTCTCAATTTTCTACAGTAAACTCAATTGATACTGGTGCTCTCTGAAATACTCCAGTACATTCCTGACAGTTTCACCAGGAAGTGTTTACCAGAGTGTTCTAATCAGTATTTTACCTCTCTTAGAAGCAGCACCACTCTTCAGCAACACCACGTTACCCAAGGCTGCAAGAAATACAAATTCCCCATCTAAAACCACTGCCTTCTTGGAGTCCATTTTATCTTCAAGTCAAAAATAAAGAACTTAAAAGATCACAAGCATTAACTTCTCAATCATCTGTCTTTCCTGTGCCAGGATAAACAGTATTTACTTTCATTCAGAGTATTCTATTATCTGTAAATATTAACTCTGCCAAGTTCTAAGAAATATAAATGGGACTTTTTTCTACAGAGGCTGTAAATATACTGTTATTGTACTTCTAATTCTCAGTTCCTGAGTTATTTCACACTAAAATTGTCCAGTTGTTTTTAGGTATCTTGTTATTTCATCAGATATCACATTTTCTTCCTTTATGGACATGAAATTCCTATAAATGTGCATGGGATTTGAAGGAAAATTAAAAAAAAAAAGAATATGCTGCATTGGAATTTAAAACTATTTAATAAGCATTGTAATGTTAGCACACCCCAAATAATATTGATTGCCAAATTTTAATCTGTCGTTTTTCAGTTTAGTCTTAAAATAGTACAAAAAATTAACGACATTTCTATGCACTGAAGTTACCAAAACCACGTTTAATTAAACCTTTAAGACATCATCCCAGATATGCTTCTTTTTGATAGTTCGATATGAACACCCTCATGTTTAATAAATACAGCACTGCAAACATATTTAAAATATTTATTTTTGCAGAAATTCATCAAGATGATTAAATATGTTTGTATTGATCAGCCTTTGCAGTTCCTTGTTTCAGCAAACAGCCTGGTTCGAACATTAGATCCACAATATACTCTTGAGGAGGAAGCAGAAACCCTCTGGGAGAGTATTCAACCAATTTAACTTCATTCCAAGCTCTGTTATACTTGCCACGAACTACACTACAGCTAATGCCAATTCTGTCTGCTATCGCCTAAAAAAAAAAGAAAAATCAGTTAGTCACAGTTCATTCATGTAGCTTCTGTGATATACAGCAAGGCCCGGAGATACTTAAAAACAAAACAAACACCTGAAAGACCTAGAGCTTTCTTGAAACAGACTATGAATTTCTTAAGTGTTCCAAACTTCAAACCTTTATTGTTGGTTTTGCTTAGAAAGTGTAGGCTTTTAAATGTTATTTCTTGCATATCCTATACACAACATGAAGAACATTCATTTTAACTCTTTTCAAACACTGATACATTTGTTTATCAGCCAGTTCTTCAGATCTCAAATGAAGTGCAGCACCCACAGTGCCCAGCAATGTTTCTTTCTGTTTGGAATACTTACTTCTAAGTCTATTCAAGCAATGAGGTGCAGGCACACTGCACACATACAGTTAGTATGAAAAATTAAGTGTAAAAACGTAACATTTTTATCAGTGTTAGTTCAGGACTCTTGCTTCACTCTGAAACACACTCCTTGCTTTTCAGCCCTGGAAATGTGGGAAGCAATGAAATGCAAGGCAAGTGTCTGCTAGATGAAACACCTGCCTTTCCTCTGGGCTGCACTATCACAGACAGACCTATAATAGTTTCCAGCTACCAAGCTGCTTTTTCAACACGCATCTGCTCTGGAGGAATGAAATCCTGGAAGATTTTTAACTTGTTACAAATGGACACGGATATCCATTGCTTAGAGTGATGTGGCTTTAAGAGAGATGACCTGTGCCTACGAAAGTTTCTTAGGACAGTGGAGTATAATTAATTCAAACCCTCAGAATGCCTTAAAATAAGTTGGAAACTTTCTCTCTCTATGGATATCATAAATTTAAGGTCGTAGTCTTTCTCCTGTGTACTCTTTCCTAGGTCCTTCCTGCTTAATGTGCTAGGCCTTTGTTTCTCTATTTCTTTCCATGCAAGAAAGATAAAAATCCAGCCAAGGAAAGAGGATGGGACAGATAACTGGGCTGCACCAGTACATCTTCATATGAAGAAAGAAGAAATAAAACTTCCCAGTCTAAGAAACTAGAACATGGAAGCTGTTACATACTATCACAGAATACTGGATAGATACCAAATAAAAATTGTTCCAACAAGTTTACATTTGCAGCATGGAAAAAGAGGGAAGCTGCATAATTCAATATTTTACAGTTTACAGAAAACGTAAAATGTTTTGACTCCAAATCAAATACTTTGGCTTTTTGCCATTTATCAAGTATTCTGCTGATATCACTTAAGAGAATTTAATGACAACAAGAATGTTTACAGAAAGAAGCGATGCTGGCTTTCATTCTCTGGGAAATCAACTTTGCTGGTGAAAAATTACAACAGTATAAAAAAGATTTTACATGAATATAAATACTCTGTTATACTGATGCAAATAGACTTTAGTTTAGACTACGCATTAGACAAGAATATGTTATGTTGCAAAATAAATTATGATGTACCTTGAAAAGTAAAGCTCTGTGATAGAAAGTCCCTCTTTTGATTTTCCCGATAGGCACAATGTTGCTTTTCAGTTCAAATTCTATTCCACTCATGTCAAGTTCCCAGCAGTAGTTATGTAGTTGCTCTTCCTCAATAGGGCCACCCATCTTGTCTGCAACAAACCTGTTCCAAATGCATACCAGGATCAATTACATCTAAAATTCCTCTTGTACTTACTGCAAAAAATGTAGCACAATGAAACGTATACAAGCAAGAAGTGAACGACCTTTGAGACTGTAATACTTTTTCTACGTTTGTTTAATTTTTTTTTTAATTCAGTAATTGGTATTTTAAATATGCTTACTGGTAAATACAGATAACTGTAACTTGAATAATTCCTATTTATCCCAGACCTAAATCAAGGTGCAAAAGCAGAGATTCTGGAGAGGTGTAGTATAGGCACAAAGTCCTCAGAAAAAGTAATCAATAACAGTGTAATTACTGAGGAAGTAATTACAGAAGCTGGTGTTCATGTTTGCAGGTAACGGATTAGGTGAGTTACATATTACAGTCCCCAGACCTATCATTTGTTTGAAACAGTAATAAAGGCATGAGAATATGTATGACAAAAATAAAGCCATAGGTAACGATCCCAACATAGGAAAGCATCTGTATTTATTGAAGGTACTCATCTTCTACATGTGCTTTCCTATATTGAAGCCAGTATTTGGGGGGTGAGAGGTATTTATCCATTAAAACAAATGGCTCGGAAATAGAAACAGATCAGAACTCACAGTCAGTGCAAGCTCTGCCAAAAGCATGTCTTCTGGGGGACTGTGCACACACAGGACCAAGCCCTGGTTTGTCAGTCTCCCCATACACACACCCCTTCACTATGCAGGGTCACTCTATGTAAAGTCCTTTGTTCCCCTCAGTGTCCCAGCCACAGGCTCAGGGGTTTTTTGAGGTCTCTCACTCTGGACAAGATGTTGCAGAGCTGACATAAAAATCACGAACCATTGCTTCAGACAGAGAGCTAAAACCTGCATCCCCTCCTCTGCAGAAGCAGTGAACGTGTTCCTCTGCCCAGCACAAGCAAGGCAACCTCCGAGGCCTCACTTTTCAAAACGTAGAGTTGAGGAAGCACTGGTTGCAATAGTCTGGGCACAGGGAGCTATCACCAAGCGTGTCAGACAGGGCATCTTGAAGCTGGGAATTACTGGGTGAAGCTGAGGAAGTGAGGGGCTTGAAGCAGTCCCTTGTGCTGTGTGAGCCCATGGCCAGCCCTTATTAAAGGAAGCAATGCTGCCCGAGCCAATGCGCTCACCAGCACACAAAGGTGCACTGTGTTTGTTCCAAAGGGGACATCCAGCATTACTGATGTCCCCTCATCCAGCCTGAACCCCTCCCCAATGAGCACAAGAGGAACTCTAGCCAGGCTGCCAGGTTGCTGAGGGATGCTGCAGCTGCCTTCTCCCCCACTCCCTACTAAACACATGCTGTTCAGGCAGCTGCCTGAAATGGAACACAAACAGAGAAATCCCCACAGAAAACATTCTAGTTAAATTTCCCAGGATTGTTTCACTGGGTTGTGTGTCTGCAAGTATTTCACTGGTGTGTTAGAAGAGCAGATTTAAAAGAGAATTTTATGGATTCCACCTTGAGGAAGGCAGCATGATTTATACACAGCTGGACAATTAAGGATGAGTACCTATCCTGTCTAATTCTGCAATCAATGGAACAGTCATTCCTCATAACACATTAGACCACTTCATTAAAAATGAGAGTTAGTAAAAGTAACAAATTTTGTGAGAGTAAGTGGGATCTGACACCAAACTCTCCAGATGCAGGAGGAAGCCAGAAAACTGCTAAGGTATAAAGGTTAAACTATGGAGAAGATGAAAACAGACACACTGCTTGGACAGTGATTGGTGTCCAGGCTGAGTAGTCAGTGTAATTGATGAATCACACACTGATAACAACAGCCTGTACATGCACTATTGCAATATTCTGGCACTATTAAATTGTCAGGATATTAATTACAAGAGCACTTAAAAGCTGTGTTAGAAAACTTCTCTTATGATTTTGGCTCTATAGAAAACAAAATACAACAGAGTTGCTGTCCCAAGGGGTTACAAAGCCAAATAGGCAGGAAAGATGGTAGGAGAAAGAACAGACATGATAAATGTAACCTGCAACCATCTTGACTATTAGCTTTGAGTTCTAACTATGCTTTTAGGCTTTGCATAACCTGGGTCTCTGGGGCTCCTTGATGATGTAGATGCTATATGCAGGTGATGTGTGCATTGGAAAGAATCAATACAGATGTATAAATGTGAAAAAGAACCTGAAATTGTCTATAAGAATATTTTTTAATGAGAAATTGATACTCTTTCGTTGCAAGTGATACTTTATTTTAAAAAAATATTAAATTAATTGCAACAAAATTAGAAATTTAAAGAAGCTTAAAATCTAAAATTCTGGGCCAAAGCTCATTTGGATTCCACTCAAGCATGGGAAAATAAATATTTTGGAAAAGTTGTCCTTGAATAAGAAAACAGTTATTTTACCAATTCAGCTTATGGAAATATGATTTGGTACTCACTGTGCAAGAGCCACAATCTGTTCACGGGTAGTAGCTAGTGGTTGAATTGTTTCGGAAGCAATATTAATGTAATCCATTAAAATGAAGTCAGGTGGTGGTAGCCAATGAGAACTTTCTAGATTTATTTCCTCCTCGACTGGAGGTGTAACAAGAATAACTTCTTTTGATTTTTCCTCTTCTTTTTTCCACTTCTCTTTTCTTACATAGGAAAAAAATTATACACTTATTTAGAATACTGTAATCTCAAAAGTTCAAATTCAAATACATTAGTTCTCCAAGAGGAAAAATTTAGACAAACTGACTGGGGAGAGGTGGAAGGTAGGAGACATTTTTTCTCTAGATAACAAATATCCAAAATCTACAAAGCTGTAGAGAACACTTGTGGAACATGCCTTCAGGAGGTGGTTAGGAACAAGTGCCACTAGCTCTATAGTAACATTGTTGTAAAATTTCATTTTATTTTTAGTTAATGGCTCTGATATGCCTTTCCCATATATGGATTATGTAGAGGAGACACTTACTTACCTACAATATACAAATAGGCCATATTTTTGGTTATGGTTTAGTTCTGTATGGATATGAACTAAAAATCATGAAGTTCAGTGAGTTTTTACTTGATAAAAATCTGGTCTTCAAATAAAGGAAAAAATGGAATCAAAAGCATGGCTGAAATGTTGACATTCCAAAAGACAGCCTCTGTTCCTGCAAGTTCAGGTATTTCAAGCAGTATGCAAACTATTGCATGGCCTGTCAGAGAAAGATTTTATAACAAGTCTGTGTTTTTGCTGACTCTTTTTCATTACACATGCTTCATATTTTACTAATGCTCAGGATCTGAAAAATGAATATGATCCTAAACAGGCACCTTCAGCACCCAGCAAAAGTATAAATGAAATTATTGTTCTGCTTAAATTAAATACTTTGCATTTCACAAATTATGCAGCAAATATAAAATCAGTATCTTACCAGAGGTATTATTAAGGTCTATACAATCAGACAGTTTAGGATCTTTCATTTGTGGGAACACATGCCACTAGTGTTTTTTAAGCATTATGTCTTTTTTCAGCATAGATCCTGAAAAATTTTACTGTGAAATATAACAAAACTTCTTTCCTTCATTTAACAGTTCTGGCTTATATTTTAAAATCTGTAATACTTCTGGTGATCTTGGAAGGAAAAAGAAAAAAAGAAATAAAGGACCACTAAGCACATGGCTCCAGGACACACTATCATTATTGCATGCTCTTCAAATTATTCTTAAAATTTTTACTGTGAATAGCACTCTTAAGATGGAAGGCATTGAACAAAGCAAAAGGGCATACATTATCAGTAGTTGAATTCAAGCAATTTGTCTTCAGAATACTTTGCAAACTTTTCTTTCACCTATTGAGATTTACCATATTCACAAAAAGCCCTTTTCATAGGTGTCACAAAGCACATTATTTTAGACAGATAACCAATTAAGATTTAATCTTAAAATCATAGAAAATTCACCACCCTCTTAAATAAACTGTTCTGGTTATTAATTACACTTACACTTGGAAAAAAGCAGACAAACAGTTTTCTTTATCTAATTTGACTCTATCTAACTATAGCCAGAGAACCTTATAATGCTAATTAAATATCTATCTACTTATCCATTTATCCATTATGGTTAAAAATACTGCGCTTAAAAAATCCTGAATTATTCCCAACTCGCTGGTGTCCAGTTTAGAAGCTTTTCAAAAGAACAACGTTTACAAATGCTATATTTCTTGTTTCTTCACCATTTGCCCTTTTCCCCCTTCTTCCCGTCTATCCTTGCAGTACTTTTCTTTCTCTATGAGAAGTGCAGCATTAAATTACAGTGCTATAGGAGAATTTGTTCCCTATTTCTATCTATTCAAATGACTCTAGAATCACACTTATTCTCCTTACCAGTTTTCAGACAGAAAACACCTGAGGGAGATGGGTTTGAACAGTGATTTGTTTGGGTTTTTTGCTGCTTCTTATTTCTCTCAGGCATGACTATATTCTGTTCCTTGGTGGAATAGCTGATTTAAGGCTGTCTTCCACACTTGTCTCTACCTTACTCCTCCACTCTTCAGTTCATCATATCTGTCTAATCCTCACCTCACAAGGAACTGTGGAGCTGCTGTCTTACAGCTCAGTGTTATAAAATAACCAGAAACCACTGCAGGAGACCTCTACAGTTTTTTTTCCTGCCCTCTTTTTTAAATCCCCATTTTCTTACCAGTGGGAATTGTGACATCAGAAAAAAATCACTCTCATTTCTCAGAGCTATCTTTCTAGTCATGAGACTACTTGTTGTGAAAGCAGAGGAATACTGCAAAGGAGAGTTCATGGCACTATAATAGTCTCCAAACTGTTTCTGATCCTTTGCAACTTTAGAGTCCAACAGGTCACCAGAGCATCAGCCGGAGGAAGAAGGCAGCCAATACAATATTCTACCATCAAGAAACAGCCATGACACCTATTTTCTTTCCCATTTTGCATAGCTTAAATGCCCTGGTTCTCTTTTGAAAAAGAATAAATGAGCATTGGGAAGTATTTCCTTAAGTGCAAACATAGGATGGAATAAATACACATTTATTAGTCTACATTAAATACAATATTTTAGCCCAGTCAATGTGTATATCAGATATGAAACTGCCTGATTAAAAATACTGCTGTCAATGCAAATATATGTCAAACTATCAGCTAGGCACTTCCTCTGCATCTAATTCAAACATTTCCAGCAGACAATCACAACTGCCCTTTCTCTTGGCTTTCAACGATGGTTTATATAAAGTAGTATCACTTTTTTAAAACAATGGCTTTAAACAGTGTTCAGTAGTACTTTGCAAAATAATGATGAACAGAAACATATGATCAAAGGAAAAATTATGTAGGAAAAAGTCATAGCATGTTTGAGACTTGGAGTCAGCCACTGACCTTCAAGTAACTCCCATATATCTCACAAATTAATAATAATAATGATGTATGAATTATGGATTCAAAATGAATGACAATGGGGTTATAAATCATACAACTTGATCATGACATTCAAAAGCAATTATTTCCTACTTGAAGACAAGAGTCCTTGTACCCCTGCAAGGTATACTATGGGAAATTGAGGCAGGTATTTGTTTTTTCCTAAAGAAAATTTTTTGCTTTTCATAAGAGTTATGGTTGCAAATAGAGCATTTACTCTGCAATTGACATAAATTACATTAAAAGCAACTATCTAAGTGTATCCTCATCACACACTGTAATAAACAAATATATTATCTTATATCAAAACAGGTCTCCCAGCTCCTGAGACTACAAAATGGCCTATGACTCTAGAGCACCTTCCAAGGTCAAGGAACCCCCCACTGGAGCAGAGAAAACATAACTGGGGCTCAGTACCTTCCCTTGCCTCTGCTCCCTTTGAGTAAACTGGCATAGGCACAGTGGGTCATGAGCAGGGCACACAGGGCAGCAGGAGGACCTGCAAGGGAGCAGAAGCTGGGACAGGCCTCCTAAGATACTCAAGCTGCTGTACCTACTCTGGTGCATCCTGAAACAGGAACCTTCCACAACACCATTCATATGATTCATTTCAGGTATCTACCATAAAATTATTTAAACTGAATTTCAGAAGTGCTTGCAGTCCAAATAACTAGACAAATGGGAATGTGTGCCTTGTAAGTCAATAACTTTTGGATAGACTAGTTTGACAATTTGGGTCCTGATTAGAGTCAAAACCTCAAACATTCACAGTCAGTAGCTATTATCTGTCAATAATTCGCATGACTGTACTAAACAAGTTGATATAATTCTAACGTATTCAAATATAACTCAAAGTATAATACTTTACGCCTTTTTCTCTAGTGCTGCTTTTGCTGAGTGAACACCATTGTCCAGATAACTCCTGCTTTTCCTCTATTGGAGATTCCACTGAGCTATGAGATCAAAAGCAGGTTTCAGTTTTGCCTCAATTTTCTTACTGCACATTTCGTCTCAAGTGCAGATGCAAACTTACACAGAAATATACAAGCAGTGTAAGAAATCAGCCCTTATCTCTATCAGTAAAACATCTGTACAGACAGTAGGATATCACAGTTCATGAATGAGCTCCAAAATAAAACCTTGAAACACAGTACATCAGCTCCTACAATAGACACACAATTTCTCCTTTTTTTCCAACCCTGCATCACTTAGCATTTTGTAAGGCACATCACTGACTAGAACTCACAGTCCTGAGCCATTGCCAAGGCTCCCTTTATCATAAAGAAAGGAAAATCAGAAGTCAGGACTGGGACCCACAGAAAACAGTATGATAAATGGTCAGCTCACTAAGTTAGCTAACAGAAAGCCAAGAAGAGTTGAAGGTTATATCACATTCCTATTGAGGACTAGAGACCACTCCATTGATGGCAAGGAGGCTCTTATTTGGACTGCTTTCGGATTCCCCTGGAATTAGGCATGTGCACCTGCGTTCTCCAAAAGGCACTGTTGTGGTCATGATTGTGCTGCTGTTTTACAGGAAGGACAGCTGGGAGACCATGGCTCAGTTTTCTTCCACAACAACAAACTAGGGGTTAAGTATTTTATATTGGACGAGGACTAGAAGCCTGGTCTTGGCAAGAATAAGGAGAGTTAATTGCCTGAGCAGCTGAAGTAGAAAGCCCTGCCCATTACACCTCATGCTGTGTGATCAGCTACAACAAACCACAAGGAGACTGCTAAACCCCAAATACCTTGTGGTCAGCTATCTTCATGTGAGAGGGACAGACTCAAATCCTCTTGCAGTGGAAATTAATTTTCCACTGCAAGAGTAGAGGTTCTGACCTACTTGGTATGAAGGAACAGACTGCAGCACTGTACCTAGTGTATCCTATGGATCAGGACAAACACTGCAAGAGCAAAGCATTTGTTAGGCTAGTTATCTAAAAATCAGGACAGTTCTGAGCACACTCTTCTCAGCTTTTAGTCATCTCTGGAACTGCACTGGAAGAGATTTAATCTAGAAATAAGGAGGCATGCAGGCAGTGTAGGAACATTTTATGGGTTTAAGTTCTCAACTGAGAAAGAACTTCTGCTATTATTTCCCCATGTCTTCGTTGTCAAGTTGTTCAATAACAGCATTTCACTGCTTCCAAGGGATAATGAAGGAAAAAAAGAGCAAATAATTGTGAACTGTTCAAATAAAGTATGGGAAGAGGGGACGAATAATTACTAAGATAGACAAAGGAATATTACTGCAAATAGGAGGTGAAAGAAAGACTCCAAAATCTTGTTTAGGTATTTGTACTCCATTCAGAAACTCTCTGTCACTATTTTAAGTCAGACTTCTATTTCTAGTGTTAGAGCAATAACAGAACATTGACAACCAGTAAAACTGAGAACCATACCTTGTTTTTTCTTTGCTGCTTGTTGTTGAAACAGATGGTGATATATCTTGTACCTTCTCTACAACACTGAAACAGAATAAGATATTTTTGCATGTTATTTGCAGAGTTAATATTTGCATGTGAAGCTATGAAAATGGAGTTTGGATTTTAAAGGACAGTAAATATATTCATACATGGTATATAAGTGAAAGAAATAACTATTAATAAACCAGACATTAATTCAGGGATGAAAAATGAAGTATGGAATCACAGAATGACAGAATATGCTGAGTTGGAAGGGATCCACCAAGATCATCATGTCCAACTCCTGGCTCTGCACAGAACTATACCCAAGAGTCACGCTATGTGCCTGAGAGCATTGTCCAAATGCTTCTTGAACCCTGTGAGGCTTGGTGCGGTGACCACTTCCCTGGGGAGCTGTTCCAGTGCCCAACCACCCTCTGGGGGAAGATCCTTTTCCTGATATCCAACCTAAACCTCCCCTGACACAACTTCAGGCCATTCCCTCAGGTCCTGTCACAGGTCACCACAGAGAAGAGATCAGTGCCTGACCCTCTTATTCCCCTCATGAGGAAGTTGTAGATTGCCATGAGATCTCCCCTCAGTCTCCTCTTCTCCAGGCTGAACAGACCAAGTGACCTCAGTCACTCCACACAGAGCTTCCCCTCAAGGCCCTTCACCATCCTCATGGCACTCCTTGCACTGGTGAAGTGAAACTAATAGGCCTGTAGTTTACGGGGTCCTTCTTCTTGCATTGTTTGAAAATCAGGATATTCACCAGCTTCCAGTCAGCTGGGACTTCTCTGTTCTCCCAAGATTGCTCAAAAATCATTGAGAGAGGTTTTGCGATGACATCATCCAATTCTTCAAGGATTCCTGGATGAATCTCACCAGGGATCCAGCTGGAGCAGCAGATGCTGTACAATTTCAGGGTTGACTGGCAGCTGATCATTCTCCCAGTCATGGTCCTCCAGCTCAGGGCACCCTTGGTCCATCATCCATGTTGAAGACAGAGGCAAAGAATGTGTTAAACACCTCTGCCTTTGACCCTTAATGCTAGACCACCCTCATCCTGTAATGGGACAATGTTGTTTCTACACTGCCTGTTGCCATTAATATATTTGAAAAAACTCTTTTTATTGTCCCCCACAGTTTTGGCTGGCTTCAACTCCAGCTGAGCTTTGGCTACACGAATTTTCTCCCTCCAGTGGCCAACATCAGTTCTGTGTTTTTCCCACATCACCTGATCTTACTTCCACTGGGCATACACATTCATTTATTGCCTTATTTTAAAGAGAAGATTCCTGTTCAATCAAGATGGCCTTCTGCCTTCTCTGCTTGACTGCTGACATTTGGGAATTGCCGGCTCCTGTGCCCTTAGGAGGTGATGTTTAAAAAGCGACCAACACTGATGGATGACAGCATCTGCAAAAACATATTCCCAGGGGACCTTACTCACTAATTCCCTGAGCAGTCTGAAATCTGCTCTCCTCAGGTCCAGAATTGAGGTTTTTGCACTTTTCCTTCTATTAACAGAGATTTTAAACCTGATCTCTTCGTGGTCACTGTGGCTAAGACAGCTGCCGATCTCCACTTGCTCACAAGACCCACCCTGTTGACAAGGAGTAGATCAAGGAGGGCACCTTTCCAAGCCTATTGCATAAAGTTATCATTCAGGTTTTTTAGGAATCTTCTGGCCTGGGTTGTACCAGCTATGTGAGGTTCCCAGTTAATTTCTGGAAAGTGGAAGTCTCCCATAAGGACAAGGGCAGTTGACTTGGAAGAGTCCCTTAGTTGCTCAAAGAATAATTCATCATTGTCCTGTCCAGGAGGTTTATAGTGGACTCCCACAATGGCATCTGCATTATTTATTTGTCCTTTGATTCTTATCCAGAGGCTCTCAACTGTGCCACTGCCAGCTGTGAGCCCCATACATTCTACCCCTTCTATCACACATAGTGCCACCTCTCTGCCTCTCCTGCCGTGCCTGTCCCTCCTGAAGAGCCTGTACCCATCCAACAGGGCACTCCAGGCACAGGACTCATCCCAACAGGGCACTCCAGGCACAGGACTCATTCCAACAGGGCATTCCAGGCACAGGACTCATCCCAACAGAGCACTCCAGGAACAGGACTCATCCCAACAGGGCACTCCAGGCACAGGACTCATCCCAACGGGGCACTCCAGGCACAGGACTCATCCCAACAGGGCACTCCAGGCACAGGACTCATCCCAACGGGGCACTCCAGGCACAGGACTCATCCCAACAGGGCAGTCCAGGCACAGGACTCATCCCAAGAGGGCACTCCAGGCACAGGACTCATCCCACCAGGTTTCACTTGTGCCAGCGATGTCAAATCTCTGGGACTGGACCAAAGTCCCTTGTTTGTCCCTCATGCTGGGTGCATTAATGTAGAGACATTTCAGGTGTGGTGCATTGTAGCTAACAGCTCCTGAGGCAGATTGAGGGATCCCATTAGTGCTCCTTTCCTCAAGTTTTGACACACCACCCATCACTCATCACTGGCCAGCCTGGCTTTGTCCCTTTCCCCCCTTCCAGGCTGGTTTAAAGCTCTGCCAATGAGCTCCGTCAACTCCCATGCTAGAGCTCTTTTTTCCTTTTGAGATCAGTGAATACCCAATGATGAACACAAAAATAACTGGGGAGTAAGATTGCTGCCAACGCACAAAAGCAAGAAGCTGTATCAAAGTCAAAGAAAGAAAACCTGAAAGTTAAAGACAACTCTAGGGATCAACAAAAAGCATGGAAGTCTAATTTGTCATAGATATTCCCAGACATCTTTATGGTGTCATATACAAGCTTAAAAGGGAGGCTAATGGTACTGTAAACCAAATATGTGATGTGTTGACAGAGAAGAAGTTTTTGGACTTGCAAAATATTGGTAGAGCGATCTTTGATCTGTGAGACTGTTTACAGGAAATGGCTCCCAGTTAAACAAGCCCAATACCAACTTCCTGAATTCAAATCTAAGAAGATTTGTTAGGCTGGCTTCAACTTAAACAGAGAAGAAATGGACACAGGTTCTTTATCAAGCCTGAGAGCTTAATGCTTGGCTTTGTCCCACCCCTTGGAATGATGTGCTTAAAATTCCATGCATTTGTCTGTACAAGAGGACCATCAAATCACAGGCTTCATTGACGAATGTTGACATTCAGCTTAGATGACATAATTATTACAGCAGATGACAAGCTTTGTTAGAACTAATAAAACACTGGGTGTCCCATCATCAGGAATCAAAGCATGTTAAATGAATGAGTCTTTAAGGCTAAGATAAATAAAGCAACTCAATAAGCTATTTTCCAAATTCTTATTTAATCGAATACAAATGTTTTGCCTTCTAGGACATAAAAGCACTATGCTGGGAATACAATAGATGTCTCTATTTATACATGTGTGTGGATAGATAGATAGATAGATAGACAGATAGATAGATAGAAGACAGATCTTCTCATTAAGAAGATGAGCTATTACAACAAATGCTAGTAGATCTAACATGACTCACATTTCTTGGGGTTTAGCATTAATGAAGATTGCTGCCCGACGGTCAGTAAGCTCTTGCTTGCTTAATTCTTCCAAAGACAAAAATTTCCGTCCATGTTTTATCTACCAGAAAATAAGCATAAAATATAAGGTGCCCTGTTCAATTAAAGATATAGAGAAAAAATATATTTAAAAGATATCTAAATAGTAATTAAAAATTCCTAATCTTAAACCAAAGACTGTGTAAGAACTTATAAAGCCATTCAAAATATCTGAAATTATTTTCTTCTTAATTTGCATTTTCTTCATCAATTTTTCTTAGAAAAGATTGTTTGTAAATATTTTAGCTTGTAGTGATTGGTTTGAAACATTCCAAACAGTTCAAGAATAAGGAAATGTTCCTACCTCTGAAGGCTTTACAACATAGGATGGAATTTTCAAAAGCAACCAGGTGCTTTAGGAGCAGGTATTTCACTGATTGTCAGTAAGACTGGTATTTCTAATTCATCTGGGTATTTTGAAAAGTCCTTCTCAGATTTAAATTGAGCACAGCACTAACAAGTGATACTGAAGTCAGTCTTTATATACAAACACTTCTTTTGTGAAAGGGTCATGACTGAGGTGAAAATAGGAACTCTTTGCTTCCTTATGTAAAAATAAACAAACAGAATGTCCATAGGTCATTCAATGTCAAGTTAGCATTAAGTATAGTGCAGGGAAAGAGACCAGAAGACATGAAGTTTGAGAAAGGATCTGGAAGGGAACTAGTCTGAACAGCTCAGACAGGATTGGGAAGATTAAAACTAGGGAATACCATGAAGATGATTTCATCCATTAAGAAAGATAATCAAAAGAGATCTGTATAGCAGCTGTGAAATTTCAGTACAAGAAAATAAAGTATTTTCTGTAGCCATATTTTGGCCTTTGCTACAGTGCTCTTTCTAAATTAAGAGGAAAATCTTACTCTTTCTAAATAAAGTAATTTGTTTAGAATAGCTTACCTGACCACAGTCATAGAATCCATCAGTAATGATATTACTTGGTGATAAATATCCCATCCAGCTGTACTTTAGGGGAAGATTGTTATCAAGCAGCTTTTCCAGAGCAGCTTCACTAAACTTATTCTTACGCTTTTTTGACAGATTGATTTCTTCTAGGATGTCTAAAGCACTGATAAATAAAAAACAAAAGCTATTTCATCATTAAATACTAATTAAATGTTATTATACAGCTCAGAGTTAGTTTTCAGCATTACCCAAGGCCAAGATAGATTCACTTCCGAGTGCTGATCCTGTGTACTCTGGGCCAGCAAGGAGTGACTGTGCAGCACAGAATTCCTTCTCTAGGGAAGGAGAACACCATGCAGTGCTCAAAAGCAAAAGCAATTACTTTAGGTAGTTAAATGCTACCTAAAGAAATGCAGACAGGATGCTACAATCTTTTATCTAGAAGGATGTTATGCACCATAGAGGACTTGGGAGAAAAAACAAAGATGTAAAAGGAACAATGATCAGAGCCGACCATATGATACAGACCTGGCAACCTCTCTCCCTCTCTCTCTCTGCTCAGCTACAAGGCAATTTGCAGATTCAGTTGTGCATTATGCAGTGTGTGAATCCTTCTGGTCTAGGACTGCTACTGTGTTTGGGGGAGCACAGCTGGCAGATATTTGCTAAACATGAACAAGCATGGAAACAAGGAGTTGTATCAACACCACCAGAATGGCAGGATTTTTGCAGCATGGAGATAGAAACAAATAGTAATGTGGGGACATGGGAGGAGAGGAATTGATTTCCTAAGCTGTTTCTGGTGCTGAAGCCCAAACTGACAACTTTTGACCTGAAAAACTCAGGAAAAGCTCACTAAGAAGATAAAGGAAATCGAATCAGGAGAACATCGCATACTGCAGTTTTGAGACTGTTTAGGAATGGAAAAAAAAACCAGGAAAAATGGATGATATCTTCATAAGTGTGTGTGAGTGTACATATTCAAATTTCTATCTGTGTATGTGACTATGCACACATGCAGATATTCTTCACTTCCCAACGATTCAATTTTATATACACACTATATATATATATTTCTATGAACTACACAGGGAGCCTCAGCTGTGGACATCAACAATGTAGACTTCTGAAGGGATGAATTCAGATGAGTTCCATAGAACAAGTTTTTCGGGGAAGGCATATGATAACCTTCCCTTACAGAAGAGAGCAGTGGGAGAAGATAGTGGAAGAGTAGTTCAGGCTGTATGTCTACAGCATATTGCAGATAATCAGCAAGTAACAGAGGGAACAATTTTAAAGGGTAAAATGAATAAAGAAAGGTTAATGTGTACAGCAGGGTCTAAATCAAATGACATTACAGGCACAATGGCCCATTACCTTCATATGGAAGAAAGATAAGTCAAAACCAGACAAATAAAACAGCTGCACCAAAAATTCCATGAAGAGTTGAAAACAAAAAAAATGTCAGGAATCAAACAGAAATGGAAACACTGACACTTCCAACAGTGCTGGAATAGAAAAAATAGAAAAAGTAAGGGACAGACCCAAAAGATGCACAGGCAAAGTGAGACACAACTATTCAGGGACTGAAACAAAGAGAAATGTTTCATATGCTACAAGTCAGAGAGGAAAATGTAGGCCTATTACTCAGTGTGGGAAGAAAATTCATAACAGATGGCACAGAAAAGACTGAAGTGTCTGATGCCTTTTTTGCTTTTGTTTTCACAGAAGGGTTTCAAGGAGATGCCTGGCTTTTAATAAGGAGGTAGAAACAGTAGTCTTAACATGTCTAGAATAAGTTTGAGGAGACAAGGTTAGCAGTCCCTGAGGGCACTTACCTCATATTCTCTATGAATTTGCAAAGGCAACATTGGAACTATTTATAATTGTATTGGAAAATTCTGAGCTAGATGCCTGGAGAGTGCAGAAGGGCAAACATACTATCAAGTTTTGAAAAAAATAAGAACAAGGAAATTATAATAGAGATCATTCAGCCAAATTTTAGCGTCCAAAGAACACCATATCAATTTATTAAACAGTCAGTTGGTAAGCAACAAGAGATGAGAAATAGCCATTATGTATTTGTCAAGAATCAATCATGTAAAGTCAATCTAATCCTTGCTGCAACAGGGTAATTGACTGAACATATAGGCAGAAGAAGTAGATGTGAGATACGAGCTGAATTTGAAATACATTTTGACTTTTGTAAGTCTTTTCACTTATTCTTACTTGGATACTCATGAGCAAGTCAGGGAAATCTGATCTACATGAAAACAACATGAAGTAGTGCCTGACTAGTTGAAAAACTATGCTTATTGTATTATTACCAATAATATGCTGTCAAACTCCAAGGATGCATAAATTAGAGTCCTATTTTGATAGTGTCACAAAAAGGGATTAAATAAGAACAGTGCCATATGAAAGATACAGAAAATAATAACTGAGCTTTTTTTGATGGTGGTATGACCTCACCTGAAGTACATCATCCAGGCTGGGAGATGGTACTTCAAAATGGCATAAAAATATTAGAGAAATTCAGAGATGTGATAAAATTATACAAACAGAACTTGTCCAACATTTTTACTTAGTCATGAAAAGGAAACAGAGAGGGACATGAAAAATTAGAAAATTTAGTGAGTTAAACTCAAATTGCTATAAAAATCTCACTGAAAGCAGGACAACATGATTTGTTTTAAGGAATATTTAAAACAGAGAAATCCCTTCTAAGTGTAAGGATATTCCAGCATTAGAACAGGCCACCTCAGAAAGTTGTGAAACTCCCTCAGGATCAGTATTTACCCAAGCCAAAATATGCCAGTGTACCTTACTCAGTCTTACGCTAGGCTAGATGGATAATATCACCTTTGAGGTCTCCTGATCTGAATTTCTGAGAGACTCAGAAATTCTCTCATAGATGGATTTAAAGTATCTGTGCAGTCATCAGAGAAGTGCCCAGCAGAGGGAGCAGGGCAATTACATATATTTTAATTCAATAGTAACCAAAAGAGTTGCCCTGTCTGAGGAGTCCTGTGTCATAATTCTTTTAACCTAAACTAGCTTTCATAAGTCAGATATAAATATATGGAACTGGGAGTTCCTAAGGAAGAATAAAACAGAGTCACTTGTACATGACACTTCAGCACACCTGCAGTTAACCAGAGCTTGTAAATCAAATCTAGCCTGTGTGTAATAAGTACATTATTGTACCTATTACATGATTTGTACATGTATATTAAACTTAGTCTGAAACCTTTATTTCAGTTTCAAATGTTAGGGGCACTGTAGTCCCTAATATTGACTGATACAAGTTATCTTCAATATAAAGCCTAATTCAGTCACAGAAACAATAAATGTTTTATAATTCTAGACAGTTCCTTTTACAGGCTTATATTTTGTCAGAAGATTCTGTTCCCAAAAATCAATACCATTTCATCTGTAACATCTGTGGTGCAAAAGTAGCTTCAGCTTATCAGAAAGCTCTGTTATTCCACTATAAATATGTAAAGATTGACTTGAATTCACCCATCAAAAATTTTCCTCTGACTTTTGATGCTATTTCTACTCACCCTAGCCCGCACAGTTCAACAGCAGTTGGTTCATCACTTCCACAGACCATAACAGCCCAACAGGCATTTCTTCTGACTTCTTCATTCTTAGAATGCAGCAATTTAACGAGTAGTCCCAGTCCACCTGCATTTCTTAACTATTAAAAAAGTGAAGACATTGCCACTTACATCTTTCATCTATCCCAGCAAGAACAGGCTGTGCAATTCACCTCCCAAAACATTCAAGCTTTGTAGAAAAGCTACACAGGGCTGGAAAAAATGTCATTTATGGGGATTCTGTGTTTCTGTGAACCCTGCCTAGGCTGGAGCTTCAGAGCGGTACAAGGCAGACATCCCTTCTGGCTCTGCCCTGCTTTTCAGTTATTAGGCTGCGGTGTGGAACCCAAAGAGACTACGCAACCCAAGACTGCCACAGAGAGTTACACAGCTTTTCCTGTGTTCTGGTGCCTCCTAGCAACTAATTTACATCACAATACATTTGAATTTGTATTGTATGTATGACAATCTTATTAGCATCCTATTCTCTTGTGTGCTACTGTACCTTTCCTATACATGCTGGAGGAAATATTGCTTATTTGGATTTTCGAAGAGAAAGACATTTTAAGGACACTGGAAGAGGTAGATTAATTATCTATGCCCCTTATTCATGTCCTAATTAACAGCCTTGACCCATGAGAAAACCCCAGCTTATGATTTATGAATGCACATAGCATCATTCTTATTTATGAGAAGAATATACTATGACCAATTCATAAACAGCAAAGAGTTCAACTTGCTGGATGTCACTGATCAAAGGATTAATTATTTTTTGAGTTTTGTCTGAAATACATTTACTCCGTGCACATCCAGTATCTCATTAATCAAGGTCAGACATTGCCGTTCAGGCCTTGAAAATGGGCAACAGAACACTGAGGGATAGTAAAGAGGACTGAACTTCTCATCTTCAAAGTTCAGCCGACAGTTGCAGCTGATGTTTAATGCTCCTAAATATATAGATCAAGATATAGCCCTAGTTAAAGCTCACTGAAGCCACTGAAAAGCTGTAAAGCAATAATTTCGCGCAAGCAAACACAGTCGTGAAAATTCAAGTTAAAGAAAACCCTTTCCAAAATCTCATAAAAACTAAACAAATTTCAGGAGAACAAGCATCACAAAAATAAAAAATAAGTAACTACCTAGAAAGCTCAGACATCTAGGTCTGACACAACAGATTCCTGGTTAATATAACTCCCACCTCAGATCTAGAAACGTTACCAATAACCACAACCTCAAAGAGCAGTTTTACCTCCGTTCGTGCAGCAGCATCACAACCAAAGGCAGCCACAGCAAACGCTGCTTTGCTCTGCACTTGGCTGTTGGTTGAGCGCAGTGGCCTCACAAGGGCCCTCATGATGCCGTGGCTCTGGATACTGACACGGTATGTTGCTTGCAGGGACAGATTTATTAGCACTGTAATGGCATTGACAATGGATCCATCTCTCTGGGCTTTGAAGGTTTTCATTAATGGCTTGATTCCTTCAGTCTCAGCAACAACACTAGCAAAATGAAGGAGGGGGAAAAGTATTTGTTATTTTAGAACCATTTTTTCTTCTTATTGTGCTAAACTAATACTACAGTTCAAGATTTACATATATACATATGTATACATCTGTACATATATATATGTGTGTGTGTGATTTCTATATGGCTCACAGTGAGAAGTTCAAGAGGTACAACCTCAGCAGCCAAATCAAGTCACAGACTTCTGGATTCTTTAACTTATAAGCACATGAATTCTTTCTGAGGTGTTGAACAAGTCAATTAAATCCTGCATCTTTCCAAAGGTGCAGAATTTCCGTATCTTTAGTTCCTGGAAAATGCTTCTGCAGCCTCTTACCATCTCTCCCCATAAATATTCTAGCACTACTTCTAATGAGGATTATAGTGAATGGAGTATCCAGATCAATTAGTCTATCAACAGCAGATCCAGTTTACGTACTCCCTCCGTTACCATATGATACTGCATCCAGGGCTGAAGAGTGCTGCCCCTCAGCAGTGCTGGAACAAATGCTGGTGTGGCCAAGTCCCAAGATAGATGTGCAAAATAATCTATTTCCAAATAACATTGGGGAAGATTGTTGGGATCTTTTTCTAAGGATAATCTCACAGATTTAGGTTAGAGAACAGTCAAGGAAAAAAAACAACTGAAGAAGCATTATTAATGAAATAGAAACTTCGGGCAGGAGATAGAAGAAGGTGCAAGGAGCTGCACCAATAGAGGATATATAACTCTAGGCTCATCTGTTTGTTAAACAAAAGTTGGCAATATTGTTAGCAATGGGAATGCACAGATGGCAAGTTGAATTTTCATTGCAATTGCTTTTTATACCCTCTATTAGTATATGTTGTTTACGTGAAAACCATAAAAAACTCTTCAAAAAAGTTTACACTTTTTATAACTTTTGCTAAATTCCTGTGAACACAGTAATAAAAGAGATCTGTATGTGAAAATCCTTCACTGTAACAGTGCCTTACCAAAATTTGACTAATATTTTGAAAACTTTCACAGTTACAAAATAAACCAAGCTTAGAAGTATCACATATAAAAAAAATCATTATACTACCAAATACCATCGACATTGATAACAAACAAAAAGGAGGACAAACAAAACATGAGGAATGCTGACAGTCACACTTCTTTGCAAACAGGACAGAAAGTAGAATACATGCCAACCTGTGTCACTAATACTAAAACAATTATTAAAACGATCCCATTACATGGGCAACATGATATAGGTCTTATTGTGAACTCATCTTGGTGCAAGTATCTCCACATGGTCAGAGAGGGGGATACAGATGCTCCTGAACATACCTGGAATGAATCAGCAGAGCCTAATGGGGTTTGTTACTCTCATCTCTGCTTCAGGTGTGAGGCAGTGGCAGCTCACAAGAAGTGCTGAAGCACGGATCTAACCATATCTGGCAGGCAGGCAGGCAGGCAGGCAGGCAAGCAAGCAAGCGATAGTTACTTGTTTGGAAAACGAGGAAAAAAGCAGCAATCCGGCGACTGAAGGTGAGTAGGATTATTAGCTTGGGTGCAGCATTAAGATACAGGGTCAGTTTGGTGTTGCCTAATTAATCCTCCTGGAGCACCAGTAGCTTAAATCCAAGCACTTTGCTCTCTATTCAGAAGTGAATCCCATGTTTTCAGATATCCCACACTGCACCCCTCTGTCTTCCTTCAAGGAGCTGGATTTCCCTTTGTGTGTCCTCCTCCCCCTTTCTTACTTGACTGGATGAAGAAGAGTTAAAAATGTTTTATTTCGTATATGGCTTTTTTTTCTTGTAGTTGTTTTGGGTTTTTTACTTAGGTAAGGTCACTATACTTCTTTGGTTAATACTGTCTTACCTTACCCATGAAAATTTTATCCAATTTTTCAGCTTCAGGACTGTTGTAGCTCTATCCAGGCTGTTGTATATGAAGAAATTCTGGACATGTTGATTGCACATGTAAGAATGAGCTATACACCACATGTATCACAGGCTTGCTGGCAAACATCCCATTAACAGCACGTGTAACAATGCCACGAGGTACCTGCTGGCACAGCTTGGGTGAGACTCACCATGCACACACCCAGCTGCACAGAGTGAGGTGTGTCCATGAGCTATCAGATTTACTGCATTATGCGGTACATACACACACACACTTTACCCAGGAAGGAAAAAAACAAAAATAAAATCAAGCAGTTTCTCCTTTACAATGGATACACAGAAATTCCAGGATTTATGGGACAGATTCACTACTCATAAAATGCATCACTGCATCTCACAGGTGTAGTATATCCAATATTTCTGCAGGAAGTACAGGACTTACTATACACATATTCTCCCACAGGAATTCCTAGTAAACATATGGTACCTAACAGACTGGCTACAGAATGATACACAGCACTGAATGACGTAGCCAATCACATTATAAGCAGATTTACTATAATTTCCATAAAACCAGCAAGTACACAAGCACTTAGCAAAAGAGCAAGGTGACGGCTCCTCATGTGTTCAGAGCTGACCTCAGCAAGGTACAGAGCACAGCCAATTTTCTCAAGTGCCACTCAACTTCAAAAAGGTTGAGAATCACTGATTTAGAAGATCATACATATTTATTTCTATCCTGCATTCCATTTCTGTACAGACTCATTTTGAGTAACAGTTCCACACATACAGTTTAATCAAGTAGCACAACTGAGCACAAGGCAAAAAGAATTTGTTTGAAGTGACAGTGGCAGGTAACAAGAGTTGTAGGTAACCAATACCTTTGAGAATTAGTTTTTAAGAGGGGATGAACATCTGAGGCCAGTGCTGTGTCCTGGTAACAGAGATGCACACAGAAGAAGGAGGAATGGGGAATCCCTAGTTCAACTCACTCCTACCCCACAGGCCTCTGGAGAACACAGAAATAGCACTATCACCCTGGGCCACCAGATCTGACCTCAGAAGGGAGCTGAGAGAATGAACATGTTTAAGTTAAGGGTGCTGAAATACTACAACACTCAGTATGGGTGTCCTTGTTCCCTTCTATATTGGACAGAGACATGCACTGTGTAATTTTTTTATTATGAGGCAAAAAAAGTCAGAGAAGGCTTTTACCAACTCTGTCTTTGCTTAATGTAGATCAGCACTAGACACCCCCTGCCTCCAGAACACTCCCTTCAGACACGTCCTACTGATACTGTGCAGTTTATCAGTGCTTCCACTACAGACCTATATCCTCAAAGAATAAGTGAGCCTTGGTTTAGCTGAAAAAAAGTATACACTTTTTGATGTGGAAAAGGAGTAAAATAAATCTACAAGTTCTTTCCTCCAAGGTGCGTATATATTCAAAATACATACTTTCCTAAACAAGGAGAAAAAAGGTTAGGGAAAAGGAAAGAAGACAACGACAAGAGAAGAAAAAAAAATGGCATTTGCCACATCACCATTTTTTCCTCAGAAGCAGAAGCTGCCTATCTGAACTACAAACAGGAGGGCAAAAAAAAAAGGCAAGACAGGTGTAGGAATTGCAGAGCTAAAATTTAAGTTAATTCAAATGTTATGAATTATACACACATATTATGATCCTTAGAATGCCTAACCTAGAGGGTTAGGCTCTTTAATGGAACAGTAAAATTCTGATTACAATTGGATTCAAATGACTGTATTTAAGAATAGCTAAATTTTTTTCAGCTGTCATTGGGAAGACAAATATTAAAAGATCATATAATAAATATTTAATTTATTCATTTTAAATACACATTGTAATGTTAAGACATTTTCTTGAAAACTCTCTAAAAGATAATTCAAGACTCAAAGAATAAATGCTGAAAGACTGAGAAAAACAAAAATTTTCTTTACTGCTTTTACTGCAGAAATAAATTAAAATTGACAACAAAATCATTACCAAAAACTTCACAATACTAACGTTTTTTAACAGACACTTTGGAGATCTGTAGGAATGTAATTGAAGTGAGTATTTTGTTGCTTTAGTTGTCTGGGGTCCAATGGGAAAGCTCAGATATTGGGAGTGTGTTGTGAAAAGAATCAGCAGTAAAAATTTGATGAAAATCCTATGGGGTTTTTTTACTTTATTTTATTTTTAGTACTATAAGCACTCTGCAGCAAGAACCACCTCTTTGTTGGCATCCGAGGAGCATAAAAGCTCTGCTCTGTGACCAAGCCTTCTAGGCACGGCAAGAAAAATAACAGTTTATTTACTCAGAGCATCGGGAATGGTCCAGCTAGCTTTTCCTCCTCAAGAGAAAGTCTAGCCTAAGGGAGAAAGCAACTAAGAGTGTTCAAAGAGCTGCCAGAAAACAGTGAGATTGCCCCTCAAACCCCCAACCTAAACAACCTCCCAGGGAGAGGAGATAGAGGAGAAGAGCAGTGGTACAGCTTGACACCACTGTTTATTCAAGATTGTACTAAATTTACACTAGTGAGATTGACACTTCATAAAAATGGTAAAGTATGTTTGTTTGGTTTTGTTTCTTCTACCATGACTGAACATAAACTGGTTTATATTCAATTATATTTTTATTCACTCCTATGCTGTTTACTCCCCCCCTTCTGACTGAGGATTTAACACAATTTCTGCTCAGAAAAAATTCAAATTTTTCCTCCTCACTGGACTTCATTTTTTTCAAATGTGTTTGCAACTGCATGTTTAATTTCTGTGCAAAATTACTGTGATTGTGTGTGAGGTGCTTAGCTAGCCATTTATGCCTGTGCATATCTCATTTTCATACATAATTGCATGTAAATTATGCATAAGAATTATGCATCTAATTACACACATTTTTTAAAATCAACTCTATCTGTGTTAAATCGCATGACTTCTTTTTCACAGAAGACATTTTTGATCCAGCTCTCTTATGCAATTTCTGTCTGAGAAGGAATATCATAACCAGAAGTTTGAAAAAGCCTCAAGAAATAGCTTCCTTTTTATTCCTTAAATGTATTCATATTCTTCATTAGCCTTGTTATGCCATCAGAATAATCACATCCAATAAATGTCTTCTGCACTTACCAAAAATTTCACTTTGTGATTTAATTATTTTCAAAAGCAATTGACTGCTGTAAATAGTCACTCGTATTTTATTTAAAGACTAATATTACTTCCTTTTTTCTTCACTATACAAGGGAAATTAATGTCAGTATGTTTATTCAGAGCAAGGGAATCTAGCACAGGAGACTCTGATCTACAATGAAGGAGCCCTTTGTGCTCCAATAAAAATATTGATGATATCAACAAAGCATATTAATTTTTCATTTCAGGAACTGAAGCCTCTATTCCTATTTTCTAATGACAAGTATCTTGTTAAAATTGCAACAAAACCAAAACTCAATAAACCTCACAGTCTGGATGCAGTAAAACCTTAAACTGTCTGAATTACCAGAGACTGTAATACCTGACCCTCATTTAGCAATTCACAGAGATCTTCTAATGTCTATCATTGAACTCATCTGACAAAGTCACACAGATTTCAGTTCTAAAACTGTAGTACACCTACTTTAAAACGTTACAGGAGCAATGGTAATGAACTATCTGTTCATGATGCCTGAGACTTTCAGTTATAATAATATTTGCAACCTTTGTAAAGAATTTCTGGTATTTCCACTATTACGAGGAAGGCTTAAAACTCAACAATAGAAACCCTTTTTGCTCCTGAAAGATCCCATGTACCTTCAGCCAGGATAAGCTCATGAAAATAACACAATCCCCCTCTCTCTTTTTTCTGATCCAAGAAGCAGTGCATGCAAAAATCAGTAACTAGACACAAATATTCAGAGTCAGGAATCCACACTGTTACAAAAGCAAAGTAAGAGGAAACATGTATATGTTGTCAGAGCAGTCTTCATGAAGGTGGAAGGAAAGAAAAAGCCAAATCAGGTTCCTTACAATTCCTCTGAACACATGGAGCGAGGAGACCATGGTTCTTCTTCATCTTTGGAAGCACCAGCCAAGGAAGGATAAAAGAGCTGTGCCAAGTCAATCTCTACACACAGTATTTGGGATTGTAAACTCGAGCTCTCACTTCTGGAAAACTCTTTTCTGGACAACTGTGAACATATCTCAAATGGCAGCAGTCTGTTTTGAGTGGAGCTACAAGATCAAGCTCTTACGATGATTTAGAGTGCAGAAATTTATGCTTTTAGCTTTCTCTCTTAAAATTACATCTCTAAGAAAATACACATCTGCTACCACGTTACAATAAAATTACTAAGGTTGTATGTAAAAATGATAAGGTTACTTGTGAAAGCTTATTTTTACCAGATGACAGTCCAAGTGGACAACATGCCATAGTCAGTGCACAGGTTAAATTCACAGCAGGGCAGAATTAAGTTTGCATGGTCAGTCATAACCCCGAAATTTCCTTTCAGACACTTCAAATAAACAACTTCACACTATACTCAAGTAAGTTAAAACATACACTTTAAAAATTTAATTTAGAAATCTACTATAAAGGAAATGTGCACGCAAAAGCACCAATACATTTGTCCAAAATATTTAATTATATATAAAATAACCCTTGCCACTTTTAATTCATAAAAAGCATAATTTATCTCAGTGCATGTCACCAAATGACATTGTAAGGATATATACTCAAGAGTAATCATGGTACTTGTGCCACTACACAAAATAAAGTTTTCTCTCCCAGGCTTAGGAGTCTCCATCTGGGAAGAAAAAGAAAGAAATCTATCATGGGAAGTTACAGGTGACAAGACACATGCTCTGAGTGAAATTCCAGCCTTCCACAGCTAAGATAAATGGTGATCATACTGCAAGGCTTTGAAAGTAGGGGTGTACAAACAGGCCAAAAGATTCTGTATCTCCAAGGACTGAAATTTCTATGTAATTATCATCATCCCAGATCAGAAGTGTTCTGTGTTCTGTCTGAAACTAATTTGGACTTACTTAGGTTTCCATGCACTTTAGGATGTGGTGACATGAGATTTGTGTTAGATAGAGATAAATGCTCTATATTGGTCTTTGTCTTGAATATAATCCCAAAGTTTAAAAACAACAACACAAAAAAACCCCAGGAGAATGCATAACTTTTTCTTTTCTTTTTCTTTTTNGGAAGAAGAAATGTACTGGGAAGAAAACAGAGTTACAGTATCTGAGCCTGCAGAAGGACTTTCTCATGCAGCCACACTTTCCCAATCTAAAAGAAAAATACAAGAGCTCGCTGTACAAAAGATTTTTCACTGGCAGCAGGGCACAGCCCCGTGTCCGTGGGCTGTTTATCAGTCATCTGATGTGATAGTAAAATCTTAGTGGGAACCCATTTCTGAGTGACATCCCAGACACAGACTTAATTCAGCTTTTCTGCCAAGGGAGAAATTTGCCATAAAACATTTTTCAGTTTTCAATGGAAATCAAGATGTAACTTGTAAGGAAAAGCTTGTGAGCTCTTGGGTACTGGGTAATGACTTTGTTGTCTTTTTTGTTTTATAAAGTATCTCCCACAAAATGGATATACAGTAAAAGAAGGGAAAAAGAGGACCCTGTTTGTGGCCTGAGATAACTGTATTTTACAGGGTGTAGACGTGGATGCTAAAAAAGTAACAGCATGAGCCACAAAACTCAATAAAATCCCCTTACCTTGCAGCGCATTAGCTCAAAAATATAAATCTGTCACTAGGGGTCAGTATTAAAACATATTACATCTACACAATACTGCCAGCAGCATTCTATTGTTGATTTCCTCCTTCAGAAAAACAAACTTATGTCATAAAGAACTATCAAACCACAAAAAAGACAAAACCTACAGTAGATCATCACCTTTTTATGCTATCAAATGTAGGTCTTGTTCTAGAAATTTGTGTTCCTGTTCTCATAAATTAACACACATATTCATGCAAATGTATAATCTTATATAATATTGACACTTTAACATTTATGTGAATTAGGTTCCATCCACAGTCTTGAAAGAGAAGAGCTATTACTAAGTTTCCATTTTCTAATAGAGAAGACTACTACCTAGTGATATTACTACCTAGTGGTAGTAATCACTATTTCCTAATAATAGAAATATTTGGAATGTAAGAAAAGCTGGATGTTCTTCAATTTTATTCCTTGACAGCCATACTTGTCTTATAAACAATAAAAAAAATCTATTGTGTACTGAAAGTCTTAGTTGAAAAAGGTGAGACACTCTCACTACAGGTGAAACAGATTGAGGATGTATTTTGAGTCAGTGTATGAATTTCAATTTGGAATAACAGATATAACACCCACTGAAGTCCAGGGAACAACTCACTTTCTCCTCACTGGACACTGTTCATAACCAATGAGTTTCCAACCTCTCCTCCTATCCCAAACTACTTTCAAATCTTGACAATCTTGATACATTCGAGAAAGCACACATTCAGATGCTGCACTAATGCCTGGAACAGCCTATATAGATATAACCTTTACAAATTTAAATAGGTTCTCTGATTTCTGTGAAGGGCCTAAGAATTAATAAATTAAATAACATAAAGCTTGTTGACTTTGTAAATTTTGGGATGATACTTTACTATCTTGAATCCAGATATCATACAGAATTTTGCCACAGGGCATTTATTATAAACCCCAGGAGAAATAGTCTGTCATAAGTCTGTCACGTATCACAACTTCCTGCAGCCCTTGGTACAGATGAAGGAAAAACATCCTTTTCCTTCTTCCCCCAGACCAAATTCTAACTGGATGCTATAAATTTTGCACTTAAAATAAACAATTTAGGACAAATATTATTGAGGCTGTGAATTAGTTTTCATGTCCAGTACAAAGTTCTAAATTTCAGAGCATATGTTTTTCTTTAGTGGCAAATCCATTAGGTGCCCAGAATTCAGACATTGCCAGATTTATGAAGGCAGCTATTAGAAATGGCATTTGTGCTATGCCAATACTGAAGAAAAGAGCTGGTCAAATTAATGTCTGACTAACTGGTAGGTATACTTGAGACTTTATTTCTATGTGCTACTTCTAATATCTTATTTCTATTTAACATGATTATCTTATCCTAAATACATGAAAAGCAAAAATAATTGATTATACTTTAAATGAGAAAAAATAGGCAGAGGCTGAGGTAAGCCATTTGTTCCAGGATTAGATGTGTGGCACAGAATCACTTATTTTCCTGCCCAACAGATGACGCTGCTGTTTCATTGTTCATGTGTAATTGTTCCATTTGTGCACCATGTCCATTACTGAAGTGACTGCACCCACACTGCCCAATGGCCAGACACAGCAAAACCAGAGAGCTTCAGAGATCCTTTAAATGGCATTCTGCTGTCCAGATAACTGTATGCAGTTTTCAATAAAGCAAATTATTGTTCTGGATTTAAAAATGTGATAGATAAGATGGATGCAAATACCCAGCTGAACATAATTATCTTTTTTTCCAGAAGCAGATCACAGAAACAAATTCTGAGATACATATCAAGGACAATCTTGGAGCTATGCACACATAGTAACATAACATGTTAGAATAAGCACATGGGATTTTGAACTGCAATGTACTTTTCTTTTTTTTTCTTTTTTTTTTTTTAACTTAGGCTAATTTTAACAAGTCTACAAGGATTTATTATCAATATTGAGCAGCATTAAAACTCTGTTCTTATGGTAAAATTCTTATAAAAGCATATCCAGGGGGTGTCAGTCTGTAAACTAACAAGGCATTTGATTATTGTATTTTTTCTATGTGCTACTGAAGTGTGACACAACATCAGGTCTGCAACAAAAACTTAAATGCTGAAATATTTGAGAAGTTATTTATATTAATTGCTATGTGTTCTGGTAGAAATCCTATTGAAAATCCACGTTCTCCAGTAAATCTGAAAACTCAAACCACTTGTATGGGACTCATGTTCTCTTCTGCTCTAGATTTTTGGTTAAAATGCCATGGGAAGCAGAGTAAATCATTATTTTAATTTTTTTTTCAAATCGTGGTTGCTTGAGGACTTGTGTGAAATGATAAGCTGGTCTCTGTCCCATTCATCGTGAACAGGTGTTCTAATTACCAAATCTCCACCATATTTGACACCTTTATTAGCTGTCTCAGTTGAGAAACAAAGGATTGATTGGATAGGGGTATAGAACCAGCCTTTCATTGCTGTGGGGAAGCACCTAAAGGTCAAGGTTAATATACATTAGTGGGGGGTAGTATTGCCTATTGCCTATGCTGTTCTTGTGCTATTAATCAATGGAAGACTTTATCGTTATGAGCGACCTATGGCGGGAGTTTTAATTACACAATTGCTTTAAATTGCAGTTTTTTTCCATATTATATGAAAAGCTGGCAGCACTTTTTGGTCTTCCTAACAAGAAAAACAAATCTCCAGCAAAAATAGCAACATCTTGTACTCATTTTATATCCTCAAATATATACAGTACCAAATAATTCATCCTTCAATCAATATAACATGGAAAAACGTTCATGAAATGAAATAACAGCTGAATGCATGCATATGAGTTCATCAAGGTTGAATTTTTGACTGGTCAGTAAAAAGTGAAAACACTTACAGCAAATAGTCTTCCCCATCACTGGACCCATTTTGTTCTTGCCACAGAAGGTCCACCTGCTGCTACTACCATTCTGATTTTATATTCTTGGAGGGTTTATAACAAGAATCTTATACATAACTGATAAAAGGGCACAAGTCTTGTCAGTTTCATTTGAGATCAGCATATTGTCCACATAATCACACAGCGAAGTTACATTATTATAAAAGTGCATCAGCATCTTCATTATTTATACACTTATTTTCAGTGGTCTACAGGACACACAAATGAAACATTCTATGATTATGGTAACTCAATCTGGAATGAATTTTCTCCAAACTATTTTTTTTCCTATTATGTGAATGTAAAATAAATATGGGCCTGATAGTCAGTCAGTGAGCTGGAACTATACCAATTTGTATCAGCTAAGGGTTCAACACTATATATTCATTTATAGATCCAAGTCACACTCAGACCCTTCTATGACTTATTAATGGTTTTGATTTAGAAATGAAGCTTTGAAGTAATTATATAGTCACATGGAATTCATCCAATATACATATTTAACGTAAATTATTGCTTCCTGATTTTCACAGAAGACCTCTGATTAGATTATCTGGTGCTTGCATATTGTACTTGGAGCTGGATTGCAAGCAGAGAGAAGTATATGTAAGCCACCTTTACAATTTCCTGACTCTGCCCAGCAAGAAACAAATACGGACTTCATTATAATGCAGAGGAACAGAGACAGCTATTTCCCTGCCTGAGGTCTCAGAGAATTGTTCCAGCAGTTGAGCTGAACAATGTCCTGACTATCTCCTTAGCAAAAGAAATGGAATGAGTTGGCATAAGCTGCTATACCAACTCAAAACTCTCCAGAGATCCCCTTTTCACAATGTGAAACCTCAAAGGGCTGCACTACGAAAACCAGCTGTAGTGGAGCTGAAAGTTTGACCTCTGGACTCCAGTACTGTGCTCGTTTTATGTGTGTGTGACTCCCACTGACACCAACTGAAGAGTCCAGCACATGAGGAGAGCAGAATATCAGACAAAAAAAATGTACTATGTGAATCTGAGAACAGAGTATTACTCTCTGGTGTCAAATTATTGCTCCATCTGGTAACATTGAGCGAATACTAGTGACTATTAGAGCTGAATCAATAAATTGAAACAAATAATTTATTTTGTGAGTTATTTTACTTTTTCACTTCAAAGAATGCCTGTGAATCGATTACAACTTCTTTAAGTATATTCCATCCAGGAAACTTTTAAAGATTTTTTTTCTTTATTTGTAAGTTACACGTGATTGCTCATATACATCACACTGCTCTGTTGCTTTACGCTGAACAGGACTTTTAATAGAGTCAGGTTAAAAGAATACTGCAGCTGACAGTAGAATTTAGTTGATACAAATGTTTTGGAACATATAGTGAGTTTACCGTTGTTACCTTTGTTAGTAATTTTGGATTCTGAAGTTACATTTATTTTCTTTAGAAAATGCACTATGAGCATTCTCTATTACTTGGGGAACAATAAAAAAAAAAGGAAGAGCAAAACAATGCCAATATTCAGAGATCTATCTCCCTCAAAGAATGAATTTAGATCAGTCGAAAAGGTTGTATGAACCATCAAGTTTTAAAATACATCAATGATTTTTGGATTTAAAAAAAGAACTCCACATCAAATACTTTAGATTATAAGGCATATTTTGCTCATATGTTCTCTTCAAAACATGATTTACATCTCTGCTTTCATTACATCTGCTTCATACCTTTTCTTGATGAAGCAAATGTTAGTAGAGACAGCACAACTCTTGTAACACTGATGAGAACCAAGCTATTCTCGGTAACTCATGAGCACCAAAAAGTGCCTTATAGTCAAATTCAAACAAACCTGCCTTGTAGGATAAGGACAAGATGAGGCATTCTTTAAAAATCAAAATATTACCACTTCAGATTAGTGTTTTAAATAATAATTTAATTATTGCAGACTCACCTTGCATTTTTAGGACTGGATGTTGTCAAATTAGTTAATGCTGTCACTGCAGCTTCTTTCACCTCTTCACTATCACTGCTTAGCAACTGCAGTAGCTGAGGAATCCCTTTGAAAAAAATAATTGTATATATGAACCTTTAAATAAACCATGCCAGTCTGCAAAATTATAATATTCTCCTTATAAACAGAAAAAACACAAATTCACATTTCATCCTTTCCCACCTTACTTACCCTGGAGTCCAAGGACACATTTACTGTCTAGATTCTCACACATGGCTGAAATGGCTTGAGAAGCAGCAATTTTAACTTCATCCTTGTTACTTTCCAAAAGGTTTAGAAGAAATTTCTCAACCTCTTCCCAATGTAAGATTTTTTGGATTTCAGCTTTAAATAAGAAATAACAATAGCATTAATCTGCATTTGTTTTCCAAATCAGCAAAAGGACATGAATTTGTTTTCTTTTAGTTGTTGGAAATATTTTGGTAACAGAGGCACCAGCCATTCAGAGCCGTGGACAAAGGACCTGAGCCAAATCCCAACATACAACATCCTGAGTTGGAAGGGACCCACAAGGATCATCCAAGTCCAACTCCTGGATTAGGCTTCATTGAACTCTGAATCAAGCCTAAAAAATTACTATTAAACACAGTATAAACACACATAGCCCAAGAGAATGCGAAGTTTGTTCTCTGTAAGACTTTAAAACCACAAAATGCACACAGGCTTGATGGAAACAGCTTTTCCAATGCAACAGATCATACTTACTCAGGATAGTGCTGAACTTCAGTTTATGCTAGCAAAGTTCAAATGCATAAAATTGAAGAACATACCAGTAAACGTACAATTGAACTTGGTGAAATACCATTCAATGTATTAAAGTAGCCAAAAAAAGGCAAGGAGCATTACGAAGAAAATTTTAAATTCTGCACAGCTTGTAGTTCTTCATTTACGCCCACTTTGCAGAGAATTTGAATTTTGTAGTTTAGCACAGTGTTCACTGCTGACCTACACTGCACTGAGCAGCAGCAGCTGCAGAAGGACAGAGATGCTCCTTCCTCTACACAAGTAACAACACACAGTGCCCACAAAGTATCTACAGACATCTGCATGTAGCTACCAATAAACTGATCAACTCCTTCATCCCAAAACTGATGAGATCAGAAATATAGGTGCTTCTAAGAAAGATCCCTGAAAGAAACTTTCTCATGTAGAAAGGCACTGGACAGCACAGAGGGTCTACAATGATGAGAGTCAATAAACATTTAACCACATGCATAATTTAAACCAGACTAATTGCATGCTGGAAGTTATACCTACATAGTACAATTTTTGAATGTATTAAAGAATTTCAGGAACTGAGAAGTCAGTGGGACTTCAAAATATTTAGGAATTTTACCAGTGCTTGCTACTGCTCTGAGGGATCACTCCCTTGTTTGGATTGTTCCCCCAAAAAAAAATTTAAAGGAAAACAAAAATATCATAAGTATTCTTTTTGAGAAATTCGAATCTGTAGTGAATAAAAGTAAACAAATACAAGTCTGCAAAGTCAATGAAAAGCAAGTTTGATCGAAAATGTAATTAAAGCAGAAATGACTCAAAGCCCATAGATGAGAAAGGTGCAGTCAATTTCTTCTCTCAAGCTCACTTTTAAAATTTTTTAGAAACCTCAGATACACAAATGAAATCACAAAACAAAGATGCAACAAATAAAACAGAGAGGATTTTAAGTGTCAGCAGAACATTGGCCACAACCTTGATACATATGAGCCAGCTCTCAAGAGAAGGCCTCATTTGGGATGAGAGATTATTTTGACAAGTTATCAAGTGTGTCACTGGCCTGGTTGCTTGCAAAGGTAGTCCATAATCCCCATAATGATCTCTAGAGGTTCTTCATGCCTCAGTAACTTGTTTATTGTACAGCAAGTTACTTATTTGTTTACAGATTTTCTTAAAAATTATTCTTGCTTTTAAAAGCAGCTATGATGATGGGTAAGCATTTATTTTAAAGATAATTTGTGCCTATATGAAGTTATGATGTGAATAATTAATTTGGATGAGTGAAAATAGTAATTTAAAATACTTTACACAGAAAAATAACGTTATAATAACATGGAAAAACAGATCTTGAATTTGAACTTATGATAAAGAGTATGCATGTATATTTAGGTAGCTAGATCAATGAAAATGATTAATATTTCAATATCCAGGTGCCAATTCTATTTAAGGGATGAACATTTTCTGCCCATCCTCTCTCTGTGTGCATGAGTTGTTTCCTTTGTGTCCTTTACTACAGACTAGAAAGAATGTGCAACTGAAAAGCATCGTTTACACTGAAGTACTTCATATGTCAGTACCAACACCATTTTTACAGTGATTAATTTCTTGACCCCTAAGTAATTTGAATACATTGATTTAACATGAAGGAAAATCAGGCACACACAACTAAAAGAGTTTGAACTATCAACCGTTCTGTCCAGATTTTCATGCATTGACCCCATGGTGAGACAACCGTTATTTTTCAAGATATTTTCCTATTTCCCCTTCTTACCCCAAAATCATGATCTGAGTTCTACTGATTACTTTTCAGGTCACTGTCACCACCTTATGGAATTATTTATACCAATTTCAAATGAAAAAAAGGAAATGTTAAATAGTATCATGACCTCCCACTGATCTTGAGTTGAGATAACCCAGCTAGACAAAGATCTCTATTATGAAATGCATGTGTTAATCAGGCTCGAGAGCGTGTTTAGTTGCTTGCCTTTCAGCATGAGACGCATTGGGATACACAGAAAGAACGGGGAGAGCTTCACACCAGAAGTCTGGCAGAGCAAGTGTGATCATCACTTTCTCCATACACACCCCACAGCATTTTGTTGTTGCTGGTGTGTCTGGCATTGTCAGGGGAAAATCAAGCCCTCCTTAATCAACAGTCCAGATAATCTACTCACAGATATTCAATAATTTATAGCATTAGATTATATTTAGCATTCTGAAATGACTGCATTATTTGGTGGGCAAGGCAGGAATCACAGTATAATTCACCACTGTAATTCTGAGCATAGAAAAAAAATCATCAATAAATTAATATATTAAATTCAAAATTATGTTACAGAACAGAAAAAATTCAGGGACAAAAGCATAATGATTATGTATAGAAATATGATCAATTTTAATGTACTTAAACAGAGCAGCATCCTAAAGATGCTATTTAAAGTTGAATATCATGTTTATACCATGTAATTTATTCTGATACTGAGAATAACTCTTAAGGGATAAATATATCTTATAACAACAACATGAAATTACAGGAGTCCCTTTCCAAAGGGTTGAAAGGGACATAAAACAAAACTGCTTGCTATGATCACATCTATCAGGAAAAGAAAAAAAACAATCCAAAACTAAATTCCATCTGTCAACAATAATAATTTCAAAACCAGATACTGTTGTATACTCAGCTGCCAGGATTAAAAAACCAGCTAGATACATGCTCTGTCATAGCAGAAGTAGGTTTTTCATTCCAATGAAAAGCAGTATTTTTTTTCCCCAAGTATACAGGAAATGTTGGTAAGTTGCAGCCATGATTATCAAACCTGAAGAATGTGGGTCTAGCTATGGAAATTTAATTAAAAAATCACTACAGAACTAAGAGCTGTTTTGTGTTATACTGGATTCACATCAAGGCTAGTACTAGCATAGTATACATTAGTGTTGCATTTTGGATAGGCTGTTTAGTATGCTTACAACCAGCATCCAATCAAAAAACAATGCCTGAAAACACTTCTGTTTTCTTTTTGCACTTGGGCTGTTTCTTAAAATGGCTTTTTCTTTTCACTGTAAGGCTGACTTTAGGCCAGTATCTCTATGTATCTGAAAAACTCAGTGCTTTTGGGGGCTACATTGAGCAGCAGGTTCACTGGACTGTGTTTTCCATTGCACCAGGACAAGTTTCCTTTTGCCTAACTGGGTGTCACCAAAATTCTACAGCTTGAAAGGAAATATTTTAAATCTTCTTTTGATGTATTTTCCCAGCTTGCTGCATCCATACTAACTGTCACAGGCTGAAGAAGAGAGCAAACCTTTATAATGAAACCTCATTGACTCCATTTGTAAAGCAGCATGACAAGAAGATGCATCTTCACTGACGGTAACATCCCATGATATAAGATCATAGGCAGTACTGTAATATATTATGTGTGGTTCTTGCAACCATGCTTTAAAAATGTGCTCAGACATGCTTCTACTAACAGCTGCTAAAATATTAGGCCACAAAAACTGAAAAAAAGTGTGAAAGAGGAAAAGAAAGCTATGCTTATTTGAAAATAAATATGATAAAGGAGTAAGATGCAGTAGAAAGCAGTAGGAGCAAATATAAATCTGCTTAGCATACAACTTACAAGCCTGTCACAGGACTATAAAAATGATACTGACAGTCCTAAGTAGCATAATAAAATAACAACACAGGAAAATACATAAAGAAAATCCTGACATAAGAAGGTCCCTTCCTATCTTTGATACCTGAACATTACTGAAAACAATTTTCAGTGACTTGCCAAGCTTCCAACAGATAATGACAAAAGTACAGAAAAATTCATAGAATACTAGGACACTCTGTGTATCATTTTTAATCCAAATAATTACTAATATTCAGGTTATCAAACTAAGCAAGGTGAGAAAAGAATTGGAGAGATAACATGGGGAGAGATGAAAGGAGGTCTGAAATATGGCGGAAAGGAGAGATTATTTTATCCATGTATTAAATTAAATGACATTTTTAAAAATACACATAAATTAAAGCCATGATTCAACCACAAGGTGCCAGAAACATGAATGAAATATTTAAATTCTATTGTCATAAAAATCCCATGACAGAAGTAAAATCTTCTATAGTCAGAAGTAGGTTATTACTTACATTGCATTTTGTTACACAACACTACTTGGCACATGTTGCAACTCAGTAGCCAATGTATGGAAAAAATTTCATTCAAATGTAGTTTGATTAAAAGAGTGTCCTTGTGGGCATAAATGATGAGCATGTTCTGCCTAATTCAGAATTCCTCAGCGAATTAAAGAAAGGTATATAAAAAAGAACTATAGGATGAATAATTATAAAAATATTACAATGAAACTATTTAACTCCTCTGGGAATATTAATCTGCAAGCCATTTGAAAGATTTCCTTTCATGCCTCTGTTAAAGGAATTTGTATTTGAAATTGCCTGACATTTAGACGAGCAGTTGAATGCAAAAGGAAGTCAGCTTGCAAAGAAGTCTTAACAGATAGAGGCAGAAACAGTGCCAGCAAAGGTGGCTTAAGATGCCAGTCAGCTGGCATCACTAAACAAAAGACAAAGATCATATTTTCAGAGCTCCCTTTTCCTTTGAGGACAGCATTTTACAAGAATATATTACACCTAGAAATAAATTGAAGTAAACCCTTAACATATTCAAATATATATATATATATAATCTCCTAGCATCCAATTGCTGCTCTGATTGGAAAGACTCATCACTTAATTAATTCTCGCCAGTGTTTTCCTCAACACAAGTACTACTCTCAACCAGAGAAGATAGCATCATTCTGGATAAAAATTTACTTCATAAACAATTTCATGTCCATGGATTATTGAAAAGTCACATACAGTCATAAGCTGCCTTGGTAATTGCCTTTGCTGCATTCTTCTGAATATCAGGAACAGTAGAGACATCTAAAAATGAAATTATTTTTTTAAGGCCTCCTGTCAGCTGAAGCTGTTGCAGAATATGCACATCTTCGAGGCAATTTCCCAACACAGCAAGAGTTTTGATATGTAGATCACTGAGTTCCTAATAAAAAAAAAAAAGCCCAAAAAACAAACCTTTAAATCAGGAATAAAATATCTTTGGGTTTTAAGTTTGTAAGATAATTGCTCTAACTTTCTTTTGGACAGTTTCTTCATACTGCAAAGTACATATTTACTAATTCATATTTTCATGTAATTTATTTGATGATGACTTAGGATGCAACACAATTTATTAAAAATAGTAAAACCCCCAGAAGTTTCTCATTTACATCAAAGAGGGTTAGACAAGCACTCAGAATGGGCCTGTGATCTTAAAACTTTTAAAACTTCTCTAATTTCTCTATGCATTATATTTCCCATTGGGACACCTGAACTCAAGAAGCACTAAACTGAGTCTCATAATAACATAAACAATGATAGGAAATTGTGTCTAAAGCCATTATATGAAGTAAACTCTATTAAAAAATTGAATAATAAACACTTTGGGAAATGTCTTTGTTTCTTTTCTTAGTAAGCTAGATATCCTAGCTTATCCTATTTCTATTCTAGCTCACTCCAAGTAAGTAACTCTTTGTTCTTATATCTGTCTTCCATAAAATAAGTAATATATCTCATTAGTCATACAAATATCAGCATCTGGAACAAAAAAACTTTTAAGGCAAGTAAACCGTACATTATTTTCCAGTATATTCAGAAGGCAATCTAATCCCTTATTTTCTCCCAGTATTATCCTGGTTTCTGCATCTTTGCTAATTACTTCTAAGGTTTGAAGGGCTAATGACTGAATGGCTGGATATTCAGATTCCAGTAGTCCCAGCAAGGATGGAATTACATCCAGTTCACGAACTGCAGCACGGTTTTGAAAATCCTGCAGTAAAATATTCCAACAAAGAATGTTAGTGATACAGAATATAACAATATATCAATTCCTCACTTTACAGAAAGAACATCAAAAATCTGATTTCAGACATTAAAAAATGAGTCAATACTCCAGAGCTTCCAGCTCTGCAGATTTCTTTCTTTTAAGCTAAGAATCAAACTGAATATAATCAAGCCTCACAAACCTTAAATTCTAGGGGGTTTTTGCATGACTGAAGTACACACTACAAAATCTAGTCCTGTATAAAGAAGCCTATTCACTCTTGATTTTACCATGTTTGCCTCAAGACAAATGTTTCTTTGAGAAAGTTTTTTAAATTTAGTTTCACCATTTTTATTTACCTCAGTGGGAGGAAAACAGTTTTTGTACTCTGCTCTGGTTGCCTGGTTATATCTTGTTTTGTTTTACTAATTATAAAATGACAATTTAAAATTTCAACTTTAAACAGTGACTGTGCAGCTTAATAAAAAGACAGTAGTTGATTATATTAAAAAAGAAAATAAATAAATAAATTACAATTTCCTTTTAAATAGCTTATTGCACATGTGCAGCATGCAATTATCCTTATCAATATAAGCAAGCACCAGGTGCAGTTATCCAGATATACCCTGCAACAAAGACAGCGAGATAGTAAAAAAGGAGAAAGAGTAAAATGTGATTCTGAATAGACATGCTCTGATGCCCCAAAAGAGATAGAGTTATAAACTGAATTCATTACTGAATTGATTCGCTTAAGCCATGGGAGAGAACTGCCATACAAATGCACCATTCTTTTGCTAAGCAGCATATGGATGACATTAGTGCTGAGTGTGAAAGTAGCCAATAACAAATCTATTCCACCCAGTATGGAAAGAAGCTGTTGACAGCATTCACCTATCATTAAAAAGATGTTCAAAATTGTGCTATGGACTTGGTGGTCAAAACAAGAAATAATGGAATTGGTAGTTCTTCAATTTAAAAGATAATTCCAACCTTTTGGATAGACAGATTACAACTCTCATTACTAAGATTAACATTTTTCAGCTAAGAAGACTAAGTTTTAAAAATCTGAATCTCATCCTGATTTTATTTTTACTGCAGTACAGCACAGAAAACTGCATCAGATTCAACAGAATTAAAAGCCAGCTATATTCATAACTAATTTAACATTCAGGGCCTCAGGTGCAAAGATTCAATGTTTCAAAAACACTGATGAACACTGGCAAGTAAAGGAAACAAATATTTTAAAATTATTAGCCCCACACAGAAAGTGAGGGGTGGGGGTGCAAATGCTTATCTGCCTCTGTAATTTAAGATAACAAGAGCAAACTTTACCTGTACCAAAAGGTAGATACACTGAACTGAATTCTTCTGAACATCAGGATCAGGGCTACCTAGCAGTCTGATAAGTGGTTCTAACCCACCTTGCTCAAATATTTTTACTTTAGTAGTATATTCAACAGCCATATATGCTAGGCAAAGAGTAGCAAATTCAAGGATAACTATATCTTCTGTGGGGAAAAAAAAGAAACATTTTGATCAAGTTTTATTCAGCACAGAATATGTTCACTAATCCAGTGGTTTAAAACATTATTTGAAGTCAATCAATAGTAGCTGTTAACCATACCCAGTGTGTCCATAAACATCTTATTCCATCTGCACAACATAAAACACTACTCAGTGAGCTACAGAGCTACTCCTATAAAAGCATTTACCTATTTAACATGCAGTAGGAAAAATCATTAGTTACAGAGTAGATTTTATTAAATTGTCTGATAAAATGGCAATCATAAATTATTTCTGACTGTACTTTTGCACAAGGAATGAATACTGTAAGGTACCTTCTGGCGCTAGCTGTGATATAAGTGAGTTTGTGACATCCAGTTCCCTCAGCAGCTTCCTGACATCATCTACAATGAAGTAAATACAAATATGAAGCCTTTTGTTTGGCAGTGTTGGCTAAGTAAAGAAACAATCTGCTCCAAGCAAAATGTACTTATGGTTACTCCCTGAATGACAAAAAGATCTGACTGGGAAAGACACACAACTAAAATTAGACCAAGATCATAATGGGCCCAGAAAAAATAGCAGAGACTTTCAAGTAGAAGATGACATTCTTTGACATTTGATACATACGAAGCTCCTCTACATTTCATTGAAACTTTATTCTAAATACTAGCATCTAGAAGGTTCTGATTAAATATTGCACAATTTTAGTTGCCAAAGAAGTAATATCCCCATAGTTAAAAGTATTTGTGGTTAAAATTATCAGATTTAAAGCAATCCTTCTGTTATTTAGTTTCCAAGCCATCACTCTGCAATTTTATGTTAATGCCAGCCCACACAGCAAATGGAAAACATGAATTACACAGGTCTTACTAAAATCACAGTAAAGACTTTCAGATTGCATTTTTATTGTTGTCAATAGCAAACTAGCAAAACCTCAACCCCTGCATAGAAAGATCAAATAATATTCTTTGGGACAGACTTCACGCGATCCTACAGGGCTGTGTTGTTATTATCAACATATTCAACATGTTGAAGTGTAAGAAAAAAAGAGTATGAGTTCAATTTACTTTTAAATAAAAAACCAATTAAGATGTGAATATAAATGGGAGACCTTTGTTCATTCAAATCCACATTTGTGCAGCAGCATTTACGATATGCTAATGCTGAATTAAAAGCAACCTAAGAGGGTAAGGTCCACTGCAGCATGACAAGAAGGTAGTAGTTAATGAAAAGGCTCAGAGAGGGGTTGGGATGTCCTCATGGAAGACAACTGGGTAAAATATTCACCAAATTAAGACCTATTTAATTACATTAATCAGATATAGGTCTATAAAGCACTATAAAAATAACAGCTGCTGAAACTCAACCTTACATCACTTACTCTTTATTCTGGGCCATTAATATAGGATTTTTTCACATGATCAGCCTCTTGTTTTGATGACCACACACTGAAAAATAGTAAAAACTTGAAACTCTTACAGTTAGAAGCCATGATGCCAAATACCATGACAGCATTTCTGCGTACAAGTGGATCTTCGTGTGAGAGAAGTTTATACAGCTTTTCCAATGCTCCAAGATGAAGAAGAGTCACTTTGTTTTCATCACCTGAAAAGGAATTGGGTTAAAAGCCCAAGAAGAATGCCAGCAAGCTCACAGTCCTAATGTATCAAGGTAAAACCACTACCACTTTTTTTATTGGACAGTAGAATCACAGAACAGAGGCCTGACAGGTCTTTTGGAGATCATCTAATTTTTACCACAAATAAATATGTGTCAAATAGTTTCAAGGATTAATAGTATCTAAGATTAACTCACATTTTTATTTCAAAGGATGCTTCTGTCTATTGGATATTCCACTCACTTGTTGGAGACTGCAGTAGAAGTACAAAGGAAAACTTTCTACTTAGCAAAGTACAGGTGAACAGTATCAGGTAAACACATTTTATTTTCCTCTTTTCTTGCTTCCCAATTTGATTTTCCTCAAAATAACAGTTCATGAATTCTGTGGATCTTTACTATCCCTCAAGGGAAGCAACTACTAGGATTTGTATCATTACCTGAGATTTTTACCACCTGAGAATGAAGTGCTTTGTAGGTGAATAGGTGCCAGACATGCAAAGAACAGAGGAGTTTAGTGTGATTACAGCCTTCTGTTCCTGCTCCCGCAAAACCCACACAAAGCCCAAGAAACAAAATCCCAATCCTACTTCTATTCTCAGTTCCCACAACAGCTCAATAATTCCTTTTCTAATGAACCAGCCTGCCCTTCCTGGCTACAAGTGAGCAGTGTGAGAGGAACCTGGAGATCTACGCTCATTCTCAGGCCAAGATATGATTAAAGTGGAGGAAGTATTTTTTATTGAGGGAGGGGACTTAATTTACTAGCAACACTCCAAAAAAACAGATAAACTGCAATTAATTAATTAATTACAGTTTAACAACTCCTCTTGTGCCACACCACAAAGCTACAGTCTAGTCTTCTGGAGGATTGTAGGAATATCTACATAAATAATTTAAAGGATTATTGTTTTAATATAAACATACAAGACGTAAACATCTATCCTCTTGCAGACCGACATATTTTATTGTGGACAGGTGGAAAAGAGCTAGCAAGACTTTATGGTTCATAGCTGGCTCCCAACAGTCCACATTCTCTCTTCACATATTCAGAATTTGATCTCATGCCCTCAGCCAAGCTTGCCATATTAAGCAGAACCTAAACATCTTTCAGAACCCAGTGACCCCTAGCCAGCTATCAAAGACTTCAGCTCTTCTCTCACAACTTCAGCAGTGTTGGTAATTTGCGTCAGTGTAATAATCAGCATATAAATGCATGATTTTTAAAGAAAACATAAATTTAATGGAAATTAAAATTAAACCAGATTAATCAGAGCAAGAATACTACCAGTGTATACCAATTTGAAGGACTAACATCGAACAGCATGGAATAAGTAGGAGCTTAAGAAATTATGTGCTACATAAATTGGAGTCTACAGTTGTTTATCTCCTGAGTAACTTGAACATGATGTTTAGCTATAGATTATACAGGGACTTTTGGAAGATTTGGAATCTTGGAGACTTGTTAGATTCCTAACTCACACAGAAAAAAGCTTGATAAAGGAGGCTGAGCAGTCTCCAATGAATCATCTGCACAGAAATACTGACACAACAACTTTGTGTAAAAATAACAGGAAAAAGCTAAGAAGTTCTTTTCATTGAAAACCAAAGCTTAAAATAACTACACTGGTACAGAAGTTTCAAACTGTAATATAAAAAAGAGAATTCTTTCCCAACTGCGGATCTGTTGCTCATAAAAAACCGTATTTATGTTATATTTAAAACAAGCTCCATTAAACAGTAAATATAAAATTCTCCAACAAAATGATAAAAGTTTCCTTCATGCAAACTACAAGACTTCCTTATTACTGCAAGTACAGGTTGGAAAGACATTTCAGAAAACCCCCAAAACTTCAACAGACACCTTTGAAAAGAAAGTAAGATTTCAATGTTAGAAAACTAAAGAATTGTGAACTACTATCAAAATCTAAGCAGTGCAAAACAAAGCTCATTGCAAAAGGACTAACCTTTTGATGCAAATTTATACAGAGCATCACATGCTTTGGCCAAAACTTCATTTTCAGGAGAACTAAGCATTAGCACAACTGTTGCTGCTGCTTTGCTTTCAATCAATAAAGGTTCAAACTAAAAACAAAATAAAACAAAAAAAGGGAAAGAAAAGTTTGATTTATACTGAGTCTTCCTGTGTGCTGCAGTAGACTCCCACATTTCATTAAAAATAAAACAAAATAAAATCTTGTTTGAAGGTGACACTGATTTAGAAATATTAACGAGTTGTGTTTACTTGGAAAAATCCAATTTTTAATGACAATTAGAGACATTGTTGAAAGATAAGAAACAATAATTTATTTCTAAATAAATATAACCATGATTTCATCACACATGAAGATTTTGGGAAAAGCTTGATGCTTCCCTGAAAATCTAGAAAGTTTTGAAGGTAACAAACTATGTAACTGTAACACATGTAAGAGCATTCTGAGACTTCAGAACCAGACATGAAAAGTTTCTTTTGAGCAGCTGTACACAGAGCCCATGAACTCAGGTGGTATAGAAGGAACAGGATTTGGTTAGTCTGTGGCAATATCCCTTTGTGGCCGCTTAAAAAAATAAAATAACACTTTCTGAGCGTTTGTCAGCTCAGTTCACCAGCTCACCATGATCCTGTACCAGATGAAGTATTTCCAAGATATAATTCCTGCTCACCCAGCTAGAAATGATACAAAGGTTTCATTTCCATTTCAGAGCTTTCATGCAGAAAGAAATCTTCCAACAAATAAGACAGTTTTCTCCCTCTTAATAGACTCTTTAGGACTAACATCACTTTAGCAAGGGAGTCTTCTAAAAAGCCTTTTGTTTCTTAGAAAACACAAGGAATTCTGAAAATTCTACTCATTAAAAAGTTCTCAGCTTCTGTGGACTTAAAGTCATTATTTAGTATGGAAAAACTGTCTTCCATCCTCACACTTCAGGCCTATAGAGTATCTTTGTTACATATAGAGTTTACTAGATACTGGAGTCATGCAGCTTCTCAAAAAACAATGTATTGATCTTTAATATACAGCAGATTACAAGATAGCAATACAAATTCATTAAAAATATTATATATATATATATACATACATATTTACAAATGTCAATGATTTGTTTTACTTTATTAAAAAACTTCTAATAGCTCCATCAGAAGCACATGTTGCTGAACAATTAAGGTATGAAGATACATACAAATCAGTTGTCAAGCAAGGAAATTATGGGGAGCAAACCTTAAAAAACATTATGAGCGTGCTAGAAGAAATACAGAGAGGTTTTTTTCTTCTCTCTTCTCTGACTTGCTCAAAAATAAGGCAAAATATGATACTAGTACTAAGACTTTTAAATTCATGGTCTTGATAGGTTTTTAAATCTAAGTGATTTCAACACCTTCCATGAGACAGATCACACAATTTAGAAGGCAGCAAGCTCAACATACAAGTTCCATTAAGAGGTCACCTGCCTAATGTACTTAACTGGTCTACCTAGCTTTAATCAAGTCTAAAATCTGAAGATACTGCCCAATTTCAAGCTTGCTGTGACAAGCTGGAGGTATAGACCAAGTCATGGAACAAAGCCCCTTCCTGAAAAAGCATAATCAGCTTACTGTACCATAAATGATTTTGCCTAATAATGACTCCGCAAAAGGAATTAAATCAAATAAAAGTGTAGTGGTGCAAGTTATGTCTTAACAATGGGCCTAAAATGATGGAATTATTTATGGGAGTTTTCTTTTTGGATAGTAAGGAGGCAAAAAAATTCAGCTTATCACAGCTCATTTTACCCATGGGAGAATTTAGAGGTGACTGAAAGTCCCTTTAGCCTCCTTCATACTTCTCTACTTCTGCACATTTGGGTCTTTGCATGGACAGAACATGATCCTCCAGGTAAGTGCTATTATTTAAATAAAGACATTATCTCCTGAGTCTGGTAAAATACGTGGTGATGGGATAAAACTCCAAGTTTTAGAAAAGGCTGTTAGTTTTTCAGAGAAAAATAAACACCAATACCGATCTCAGATGAAGTTCAATAAGAAATGAAAGAGGAAATAAGAGTTTTAAATATCAGTTATTTATACATTGATCTAATACCAAAGCCACAAGTGCATTGTTCCATTTTCAGTATTTCTCATGTTTACAAACACATATAAACCCCAACTCAATGAAAATCCCTAGGATTTAATGACAGGCTGGCACACGAGCAGAGTGCAATTAGTCTAATCTCTACCCATTTGATTAGACATTAGATTCTCTATTACTGTCTGAAATATTCAATAGGCACTTTCCTATTAAAAGCACTTTTGTCCTTAAAATGCAGTAAAAATAGTCACTGAAATCAATGTATCTTTAAGAATCAGAGGCCCGAGCAGGTGAGTGATTGAGGAAGAATTTCTTTACTATGNGCTAGAACAATATACCTGAAATTACAAACAACTTTGAATTAAACTAACTAATTTATAAGCAACAACACTTCCAACATTCAGTTTGTATTAAGAAAAAAGCAAGTTAAATGAAAAAGAAACCTATAACTCAAAGACTTCTACCTGTCTTTGATCTTGACTTTTGTGTACATTTGACTTCAAAGCCATTAGAAACTGAAGAGTATTTGGGGTTTGGTTTTGGTTTGGGATTTTTTTGGCTTTTTTGTGTTTTGGGTTTTTTGGGGGAGTTTTTTGTGTTTGGGAGGTTTTTTGGGTTTTTTGGGGGGGGGTTGTTTTGGTTTTTGTTTTGCTCCCATCAACTGAAATTAGTTTAAATGGAATGTAGTATCAAATATGTTTCCAGTCAGACCAAAGACTCACCTAGCCCAGCTAGTGTCTGATCTCCTGTACTAACAATAAAACCCAAGATGTTCTATGGAATCACAAATAGTTGATGTTATAAGACACCTCCGAAGACAATCCGGNTGCAATTAGTCTAATCTCTACCCATTTGATTAGACATTAGATTCTCTATTACTGTCTGAAATATTCAATAGGCACTTTCCTATTAAAAGCACTTTTGTCCTTAAAATGCAGTAAAAATAGTCACTGAAATCAATGTATCTTTAAGAATCAGAGGCCCGAGCAGGTGAGTGATTGAGGAAGAATTTCTTTACTATGTGGTGACTGTGCACTGGAATAGGCTGCCCAGAGAGGTGGTAGAGTCTCCCTTGCTGGAAATATCCAAGAACCATCTGGATGCAATCTTGTGCAATGTGCTCTAGGATGACCCTGCTCGTGCAGGGAGGTTGGACCAGATGACCACTGTGGCCCCTTCCAACCTGACCCATTCTGTGATTCTGTGATTTGCTGGCAGGTAACATTGTTCATCAAAACTATCACAGAACTGGTTATGACTTCTCCTTATTCTAATGCCAGCTTATGTAGTGATCCACTTTTTAAAAAATTTATTTTATTTTATTTTANGTTTTTGTTTTGCTCCCATCAACTGAAATTAGTTTAAATGGAATGTAGTATCAAATATGTTTCCAGTCAGACCAAAGACTCACCTAGCCCAGCTAGTGTCTGATCTCCTGTACTAACAATAAAACCCAAGATGTTCTATGGAATCACAAATAGTTGATGTTATAAGACACCTCCGAAGACAATCCGGTCCAACTGCCCAGTTCAGAGCAGGCTGAGCTAGAGCTCAGGGCTAGTGCACAGTCTGATTTTGAGTATCTCCAAGCATGGAGACTCCACAAGCTCTCTGGACAACCTATGCCATGCTCCATCATTGTTACGGTAAAAGAGAATTTTTTTTCTTATGCTTAAATGGAAACCTCCTGTATTTCCATTTGTGCCTACTGCCTCTCATCTGTTCACGGGGCACCACTGAGAAGAACCTGGTCTGATGCCTTTACTTCTTCCTATCAGCAATTTTTACACTGACAAGACCCCTCCAAGTCTTCTCACAAGACTGAGCAGCCCCAACTGCCAGTCTCTTCTCCTATGACAAATGCTCCAAGACTTTGTTCCAGTAAGGCCTTGCCTCTCTTGTACCAGAGAACCCAGAACAGGACACAGCACTCCAGATGTGGTCTCACTCATCAACACTGAGTGAAAGACAAGACTCCAATCTCTCAAGCTGCTGGCAACACTCTGCCTAATACCCAGGATTTCGTTAGCTTTCTTTGTCCCAAGTTCATATTGCTGGTGTATGTCCACCAGAATCACCAGGTTCTTTCCTGTAAAGCTGCTTTCCAGCTGGTCATCACCCAGTCTGTACCGGATATTCTTCCCCCAGGTGCAGGACTTCCCCATTTTCCTTTATTGAACTTAATTAAATTCCCAATTTCCTATTTCTCTAGGAAATTGTTGAGGTCCCCCTGAATAGCTGCACAACCATCTGGTCTGTCAATCACTCCTCTCAATTTCATATCTTCTGCAAACTTGCTAGGGGTGCACTCTGTCCCATCATTCAGGTCACTAATGAAGAGGTTAAACAGTATCTGCCCCAGGATCAATTCCTGAAGCACAACACCAGTGCCTGACCTCAGACAGATCCCATGCTGCTGGTCACAACCCCCTGAGCCTCAGTTCAGCTACCCCATCTGTTTATCTTGTCTGTACTTCACCAGTTTACCTATGAGGATGTTACAACAGACAGTATTGAAAACCTCACTAAAGTCAAGTTAAATTAGTATTTAGGCGTTAATCAATATAAGATGTTTATGTGAAGACAATTTCAGGAGCTGACAGTGCAATTCATACATTCCACCTTTTTTTAACACGAGTCCTGTGAATAATGCCATTTTCAAAAATACTCAGGTATCTATAGCTTTCTGTGAGTGATAACACTATCAGTATTTTTAGTATATTCAGTATTTTCTCTAGGGATAATCTTAAACCCCCCTTTCAATGTTCACGACCTAGCTGATGACCAAATAATAATATTGTGTAGACCAAACTTAATGTAGATATCATGTGAAAAGTTCCTATCAATGCATGTCAAAGCTAGCATATTTTATGTGCCTGAATTACTGTCTTGGGTCATCCATATAGAGACAGAGGCTCAAAGCAATGTTTTTCCTGTTGGAGACCAATTCTCAGAACACAGAATATGAAACACAGAAAATTATGAAAGGTAGTGAAAACAGAATTGTCAGGAATACTTTCTGAAACATGTAAGCAGTGGCTTGGCTAAGAGATGTGTTTCCCACCTGTTCCTAGAAATCTATAAAAAATTAGTGGTCATCTGCAGTACCATATATTCTCAGAGCATTCCACATGCACAAAGGCCTTCTTTTATAACCCCGTCTACATTATCTCAAGGCTTCTTTTCTTGGGCTTGACATTTTCATAAACAGATTATCAATCACAAGATAATAGCTAATACATCTTTTATTTTGTCTGCATCTCATTTCCTGCCATCTGAAATACCCAAGTGAAATTTAAAGTTTTCAGATTTGATTTTATGCAATCATTATTAACAATATTCCCATGATGGTAAGATTTTCTTCATTAATAGTTACAATGATCTATTTTGATGTTTAATACTGTCTTGATATGCAACATTCAGGATTTCTTTCTCCTGCTATGACTGTCAGAATAGATATGCTAGCCTGAAGTACAATAAGGGTAAAAACTAAGCCAAAAGCTGTAGATGCCATCTGGAATTCACTCTTTCCAGTTCGTTCCTTTTTGATCGTTTTACTGACTTTTCCTGTGTATTCACAGGTTCTTGTAGCACCTAGCAGGTTGTACCACACTTTTCTCTAGAAAATCTAATTGTATGTCTTGGATATAGAAATTGTGGTGCTGCATCTACAGATTTTCTAGCTATTTCCTGAAAAAGTCAACTTTTATTACTTTAGCTCATCTGTATGACTTACATGTCATCATGCCTTTAAAACCTTTTCTTAGACTGCAAAGATAGTTTTAATTCTTCAGGCCTGTTTTAATTAGACTTATCCACATACACCTTCTTTGTGAGTCCTGGTTTTCTAGGTTATTTTATTTAGATCTAAGTTGTGTTGAGGTTTTATGTAATTTCCTTTCATAAGGATTTATTATTGATTGAAGGTTATGAATCACATTTGTAATATTCACCTTTCCACAGCCCACTTGGGTAAACCTGATGTCAACTGCTATGCCTCAGTGACATCAAGGCAATTGGATACTACTTTCTTAGTCAAAACTATTTATGCTTTTTTAATATTGCAATTGTAATGTAGTTTTTGCTGACTAACTTTTCTATGACCTTTGAAAAAGCTCTTGCAGTACTACAACTTTTTACAGAAAAATCCATTGGTTTTTTTAAAACAATGTACTGAACTTTACATTTAGTGGGACTCATCTAGCGAGTGGGACTCCCTCTGTGAGACTCGTTGAGGTCCCCATTTTCATTAATTTGGTAGTTATTTGACACAGAATTTATATTGTACTCTTTTCAATATTTCTGTATTTCCCCTACTTCTTTCCACATAAACAATTAAACTTTAAAAAACAGTTCCATTTTGAACAATTATCTTTTGGGGGGTCTCTATGTACCTTGTGCATTTATAGAAACTCTTGAAAAGTGTGTTAGTGTCAGACCCTTAACCTCCACCTTTTGAAAAAAAAGTCACACTATCATCATTATTCTATATTTGGTTTCAGCTTTTGTACTTTTCATTGTACTTCCAAAGACAAAAGAAAAACCTAAACTGCCTCTTTAGACTGTACATATTTGCAAAAGAGCCAGAGTATGTAGTATTCTTCAAATTATTTGTCAGATTTTGTATTCGGTAAAAAACTCTGTAGATCCATCTAGGCTTTTAACTCCTTCATCCTTAAAGAAAGAGAATGTCTTAAAGACAGGCAGATCTCTGGTCACTCTTCTCCTTTCTCCTTTGATTTTTACAAAGAGAAAGCTAACACTGTTCTTCAAATAAAAAGAAGCCTGGATTGTTTCATGCATAACTGTTTGCAATGCCTGCCAAAGACAACAATCTCTACAAAGAACTACACATGCCCAGTCACTCTGGTTTGTATGCTGTCCAAGAAAAGCAAAAACAGAGTCATCTTCAAAAGCCATTTTTAGAATAATGTGGGTAAACTAGGAGAATAAGGAACTATGTAAGGACGGTAGAGCTGGGCCTATAATTGTGTAATGTTTATTTTATAGCACATAGCAGTTTATAAACTTACCACTTCCTTGGGTGGAGACTCTTCCTTCTTTACTTTTTTACCCATTCTAAAAACAAACAAACAAAAAAATAAAAGCAGATAAACAGAATCCCTTCTGTGTTTTAGGAACCAGTTTACCAGTGTTTTAGGAAAGCTTGTAAGACAGACTTTGTTATTCATTTGACTAACCTAATCAGTCTGAAAATACTTTGACGTGGTAATTTTTATACAGAAAGTAGTCCCTCTTTCTAACATTTGTACACATTTGGCAAAATACGTCTCTCAACAACATACATAGCTAAAAATGTCTGAGACATCACAGGCTCAGGTTATAATGTGGTACAAATACATAGAACATCCCTTTCTGTAAATTAGCCTTCTCTGCATCTCTAAATCATATATCAGCTTGAAAGTCCTTTTAGGGGATATGTTGGCAAACTTTCCATACAACTGCAGAACGTACAAGTAAGTTCTACCTTGAAAACATGGTTCAAATACAATTTGAACTCTGTTTGTATTTCACTGGAGACAAAAATCAGGTCTGCAGGTATTAAGAAACAGTTCTGCACAGTATAAATTTCACTGGTTTAAAAAAGTTACATTTATTTACACAAAGTCCAGCTTGTCTTTTTCTTTTTTTTTCTTTTTTGTTTTTTGTCGTATTAGCACATGTGCACATAACCAAGAAGACCTTCTCAGCTGCATCTAATAGCAGCTTCTGAAGCATATGGATGTAATATCTCATGTGGACCTAATTTCATGTGGCTTGCAAAACTTAAGCAGAGCCTTCCAGTTAAGGTATAGGCAAAAGTAAAGGACAACTTGAGCCACTAGCACTAGCTACGCATAGAACATAACCCAAGTTATGCTCAACTTAAGTTTGTTTTAACACCGTGTAGAAGTGAAATGTGCACCATTAGTACCCCTTGTTAATTCCCCAGTTAGTTCTCAAAGGGAGACCACACAAAATCCTCAGCAAGGGTTTACTGAGAGCCTGCCTCTGTTATAAGAGATTATTTTCTAGTGCAACATGAGTCGTAGCCTGGCTGGTTACAAAAGTCAAGGCTATTGTTTTTTATGTTCAACAAGAATTTAGAGCTCTTCTTGAATTTTCCAGGTACTGTTCCTCAACCAGCCTCCACAAACAAATTGTAACACAGCACTAATGAAAACAGTTGATAAGCACATCCTAAAAACAGATCTGAAATTTAAAACTTCATAGGCAGGTCACTAATTACAGTTTTGAGAGGAAGATCCATACAACCAAAGATTTTTCAGCTCCAATCTGCTTTACCCTTGTGCATCTCTACATATACACGTACGAACCACACACACGGATTCAGTGTTTCAGAAAGCACAGCTTTGGCCAGAGACAAATTAACTTATATAAGAAAAAGTGTAAGGACAAATTATTGACAGTATATTCAACAAGTGTGATGGACATACTGCCTTCTGATTTATGCAGGCACTGTAGAAAGTAAGAATCATGCACACATACAAGAATCAGATTTAGAAAGACATTCAGGAAATCTGGGTTATTTAAATTGTGCTAAATCCTGGTATGGAGATACGGACACTTACTTAGAATCATTCAGTTTAGCCCAATTAATTTCAGATATAAATTAAGCTGAAGTCATAAAAGACAATTCTAATTCTGAGTGATTTTAATTAAGTTTAAACCAACTAATTTTAAAAGTTAATTAATGTAAAATTATTTATAATGTTTTATAATTAATGTTCTCATATTCAAATTATATATATTTAAAGACCAAGAATAACTAAGGCTTTTAATGGCGAATATTTCTTCATTCTGTATAAATACATCCAACTTCTGAGCATGTTTTCAAGGAACTTTTATATATTTCTAAGTGTTGAGAAACATTTGGTTCCTTAAAAATGTCATCAAAAAAGCAGTGTGATCTGTAGCAACAAGCAGAGAGAACGGGTCAATTACTTTACTGTGGATTATGCCCCTTACTCTGTTTCTTGCTGCAGTTACTAATCTAGATTTCAATGCATTCTGCCATCAAATGTTGGTGTGAGCTTTGTTTCCATAAAGCTCTCTGTATTCAGTGGTCATTCTCTGGCTTGAGGGAATGATGGACACTGAATTCTTTGGCTTACTGATAATTAAAAATGTGTCTCCTGCATTGAACTGTAATTATCACAGGCAATCAATGTGTACAGGTATTGAAAGGCCACTGACCCATAAAAGAGATTGTTTATTCAAATCCCTTTCTCTCCAAGATAACTGCATGCTGTCTTTTTCTCAGTAGGTTTACAGTATGCCTATCTTTGAATCTCAGTTTACCAATCTAAATATTTAGAATTTGGAAAACAATTGTAGTAGGGTTTAAATTTTTATGTCTATCAAATGTTGGCTTAATGTCACCTGAAAAACTTATTTTAAAAATTAATATTATTCATTAGTAATTACATGTAATAAATAAATTAATTAATTCCTAGAGAAACTGGCTGCTTATGGCCTGGATGGGTTAACACTTTGCCTGGAGGAGATTCAGGGGGACCTTATTGCCCTCTGCAACTCCCTGAAAGGAGGGTGTACCAAGGTGGGGATTGGTCTCCTTCCACATAACAAGCAAAACAGCACAAGGAAATGGTCTCAAGTTGTGCCAGGGGTGGTTTAGACTGGATATTAGGAAATATTTCTTCACCAAAAGGGTTGTCAAGCATTGGAACAGGCTGTCCAGGGAAGTCCTTGAGCCACCAGTCCTGGAGGTATTTAAGATGCAGTGCTTAGGGACACGGCTTAGTGGTGGACTTGGCAGTATTAGGTTAACAGTTGGACTTCTTGATCTTCAAGGTCTTTTCCAAACTAAACGATTCTATGTTTCTAAATCTTAAAGACAAAATAATATTCTCATTTCAGTAATATCCTCTACTTCACATCCTGCACATTTCTAGAATCATAGGAGCATGCCTTTTCTACATATGTTTTTTGACATTAAAGGGTTGATTGTTTTAAATCATGTACAGCTACAGGTAATAAAGTATCTTGACCTAACAGATGTAGCCAATACATAGCCAAGCAATCTATGAAGTCATCATTCTATGCTACTTCCTGTCCTTCACCTGGAATTTATTGCCTCAGTGGCAGACAAACTAGCCTGCTTTACTTTCCTCCAACCCAGTTTTAGCACAGTGGTGTAATCAGGTGTTGTCTCTCAAGCAGCAGGACAGTCATTATGTCTAACTAAATCCTCATTCCAAAACCACAATCCCCAAAGCTCTTCCTCAGCTCTGGCTATTCTTAGTGCCTGAGCACAGTAGGCACTTCCCTATATCACTCTGAACTTCATTAGGACCTCCAGCTTTCCCACAGGACCAGAACTACTCCAGTGTGAGTATCCTAAGCTAAACCCGTATCTGGAATCTATGAGTAGAGTCCATTAAAATAAACTAAGCATCAGCACTAAAGTTAATCACTCTGCTTGACAATTGATGGAGATCTAGTCAACATATTCAATAGGTCTTAAGGCAGATTCATCCTAAAGGAGGTATCTAAATTGGAATAGCACCTTAAAAATAACAACTTTTTCATTGGACCAAAACCAGAGTCTAGAGTTGTTAGCTCATGTATTTACATTGACATCTAAGTTTGTGAGCTAAGTTTATTACCCCATTTCTCCACATGAATCCACATGCCAGGCTAGGTCTGGCAGACACTATCATAACAGACTGAACATTAGCAGAAACAGGCATACAACAAAACACAGCCACCTTGTCTTTTTCTGAAATGGCTGCAGGAACAGGCACATCTACAGTAATATCTCTATGAACAGAACATTCTGCCTGTAAGTGGAAAATGATTTTGTGGAAGGTCACAAATGTGGATTTTTTGGGTCAAAGTGAAAACCTCTAACTTCTTAACTATTTTATCAGGAACTGCCATCTCTGCCATGTCAAATAAAATACAGATAATTTATTTATTTTTGAAAGAGTTGCTGCAGATGCCTGCTCAGAGGAGGAGACTCCAAGTACTAGATCATAAGATAATGATGGCCCTGATCCCTGTACGTATTTATTTTTACTGTCATGCTTTAATGTGAATAGTTGCTTTTCTCAGTGTGAATACTTTCTTAAATTGCAAATCTGAGATACCCAGTTATTTCTAGTCACTACACTTTTTTTTTAAACATGAGATGATGGCTAGCAATTGAGCTTTAACAAAGAAAGAATCTATAAATCATACTTTGAAATATGAGGAAAGTCTTCTGATTGTTTTTCTGTTTGAAATACTGAAGTCTTATAAATTTTTCCTTTACACTATTAGAGTCCTGTTGCATAGAGTTAAAGAACATAGTATTTCCTGGGTTTAAATCAGACAATGCATTTAGAAAGCACTATCTGTTCCATATGTATCTTCTGTTTTCTAAAACCTTAAAGAACAGATGCAATAACCTAGGGCCCTGCACATACTGCAAGAGCTGAGTCAAAGAACAGGAATAAGTCAAAGGCACAGCCAGCTGTGGAACTTACCTCTTAGTCAAGGAATCAAAGGTCTCTTCTGAGAACAATTACCCCTGTGGAAAAGCAGGGCAAAGAGAAGGATTAGAAATAGCTTCTAACCAGTTGTTTATTACACGATCTACTTTTCAAATTAATAGTCCAATGCTGAATCCATGTTACTACCATCTGACTCCATGTTATTATAACCTTGCCATGATCTTCAGGTTCTGACTGAAAATGATGCACAAGAGAGATTCTTTTGCCTTACATGTGATAATTACACAATATCAATCTAGTTGAGCAAGTTTAAGTGAAGTCTGGCTATTTATTTTTGTCTCACAGAAACTATTTTGTTCTTGTGATAACAGTGAAAATTGCTTATAAATCAGTCATTATCACTGATTATTTCTATTGATGTTTGTATGGATGTTCTAGTACTGCTGCCTTCCAATGGAATCAAAAGACAATCATATCATCAGCAGACAATCCCACTCCTTTCTTTAGTCCATAAACCAATATGTCCTCTGTACACCAGCTCAAACACCCTCCTCACTGTTCTCTGATAGCTTTGTCTTAATTAAAAGAACAATGTGGAATAGTCTTGAAATGTCTTTCTTTCTCCCAAATTCCTCTTTCATCTTTTTTTCTGCCCAACTCCTTAAATACGGATCAACAAACTTCCCTTTCCCTGTGTTGTAATGACAGTGCAAGCATTAGCACAGTATTAAAAAACTTGGCTTCCTATAACAAGAGAGTTAAAAAGAGATAGCAGGTCCAATTTAATATTCAGTTCCTGCAGATACAGATATATGTGCCATGAAAAGAAATATGTGTGTATGAAAAGAATACATTATATGAGAGGTCAATTAACTCAAGGGCTTTGAATTTGCCCACTGTTTTATCTGTGTGCATGTGTACATTTGTAAAAAAATGATGCGGAAGTTCCACCTGAATATGAGGAAAAGCTTCTTTACTCTGCAGGTGATCAAGCACTGGGACAGATCGTCCAGAGAGGGTGTAGAGATGCCCTCACTGGAGAGATTCAAGAACCATCTGGATTCAATCTTGTGCCACGAGCTCTGGGATGACCCTGCTTGAGCAGGGAGGTTGGACCAGATGACCACTGTGGCCTTTCCAACCTGACCCATTCTGTGATTCTGCAATTCCACCAATAAAAACAGTCTTCCACATGGATGATCAGTATCCAGCCTCCAGAATGACAACAGACAAATGTTTCTGATAAATGCATGAAACTAATCCCAAAAGTCAGATTTCTTCCATCTGTTACAGGGTTTCTATTTCCCTCAAGTACCAAGGTTTAGATCTCCTAAAGTTTTTATGTTCTTCCTAACAATAGTAGCTATTTTTACTGTCCACATAAACACCTAATCCTTTCACTCTTCATTCTTAGTCAGACATGCTACAGCACAGGTCCAATTGTCAAGTGTACTGTATAAGGAACTACTTCTTAGACTTAAAAATATGTAAATGGTTTAAGTGTGTTATTCAGTATAACACAATAACCCTTCATCCTAGTTAACAGATGCCTTGACTTGATCTCTTTTACCTTCTTTTATAACTCACTGTACATTGATTTACCTCCTTTCTAAGCCGTCTTAATTATTTTTTTCCATATAGCTTTTCCAGACATGTATGTTTCCTATCTCAGAGTCCCTCTGTGACTGTTAAACCTTTCTCAGATATGAAGTACCTAACCAGAAATACCATAATCAATTCTAGAACACTACTGACTTATTCGAGTGACATTGTAACTTTGAGAGTATTTATTTTTACCCAGTTTCCTCAGTGAAGATTTTCACTAAGTTATCCACATATGGTAAACAGTTCATTTTCTCAGTCGATCACAATTAATTTAGATTTACTACTGTGGAGTATATTGTTCCAAGTATTCCTGACAGTATAAATTACATTGCTTTCATCAACAATGGATTTTATTTGTCATGCTGTTACCAGTTCACCCAACTGCAGAAGAGCTCTCAGAAGTTTCTTCAAGTCCTACTTAGTTGTAACAAAATTATTTTACCTCACCTGAAAATGTTTATTTCTCTAAGTTATTGCTCATTTCCAAATTATAATGAACATATAAAGTAACATCAGACCTAGGATCTATCCTTGGAGAATCCAAACTGTGACAAGCTGAATTGAGGAGACTTTTTTGTGTGATTCTAAATGTCTGAGATGTATAATGAAATCTCTCATCCCTTGAGAAAGAGACTAAAGAAAAATTGATGTAATCTAAACCAAATGAGAGACAGTAGTAACACAACCATTATCTGAGTTGTGATAGCAGGACACTTTCCATTCAGAAGGCAAAGATGATCTGACTTAGGAAGAAGTACTAGTAAAAAATTAAAGACACTCCTAAGATTTTAGCCAGCTGTGAAAATCTACATGAATTAAAATGAATGCTTCCTCCTGGCTGCTTCACAGGCACATTGGGGGAAAGGGACATTCTGAACGAGCAGATTTGTCCTCATCCCCATCACAGCCACTGCATCATATTAATCCCACCTATCACACCATATCTTAAAAATCTGACATATTTTTTCCCATCTCTCTCATTTAAAAGTTGTTCAACAAGCCAATTGCTAAGACCATAAGGGACCTTTTTCTAATTTTTAATTTTCAGTCTACAGTTTGCTGTGTATGTGTCATGTCTGAACATTTGTCAATTACTTCAATTACTTTCTTTTCTGGCATGCATGAAAATACTTTTTATAGTAATATTTATACTATACAACATATATTTACTACATTCTATATATACTATATTGTATATTATATAAATTCCACATATATTTACATATATGGAATCAGGATACACTTAGAATCTTAAAATGGTTTGATTGGAAGGGCTCTTAAAGATCATCTCATTCCAACCCTGCTGCCATGGGCAAGGACACCTTTGACTAGACCAGGTTGATCAAAGCCCCATCCAACCTGGCCTTGAACACTTCCAATGATGAAACCACAATTTCCCTGGGCAACTTGTTCCAATGTATCACCACCCTCTGAGTAACTGTCTAACCTAAATCTACCCTCTTAGAGTTTAAAGCCATTCCCCCTTGTCCTATCCCTACACGGCCTTGTAGAAAGTCCCTCTTCAGCTCTGTCATAGGCCTGTTTTAGGTACTGGAAGGTGCTCGAAGGTCTCCCCGTAGTCTTCTCTTCTCCAGGCTGAAAACAACCAACTCTCCCAGCCCACCTGCACAGGACAGGTGCTCCAGCCTTCTGATCATGCCCTTCCCCTATATGAAGACAACAAACATATCCCCACTCAGTTTTCATTTTGTTAGCTTAAAGAATTCTACTTTCCTCCATAAAAATGATTCCTTACTTCCCACATAGACTCATAGAATATCCTGAGTTGGAAGGGATCCACCAAGATCATCGAGTCCAACTCCTGGCCCTGCACAGCACCATCCCAAGAGTCACGCTATATGCCTAAGAGCGTTGTCCAAATGCTTCTGGAACTCTGTCAGGCTGGTGCTGTGACCACTTCCCTGGGGAGTTGTTCCAGTGCCCAACCACCCTCTGGGGCAAGAAACTTTTCCTAATACCCAGCCTAAACCTCCCTTGACCCACCTTGAGGCCATTCCCTCAGGTCCTGTCACCACAGAGAAGACATCAATGCCTGCCCCTCTACTTCCCCCTATGAGGGGGGGGTCTTCTCTTGGTCTCCTTCAGGCTGAACAGACCAAGTGACCTCAGCTGCTTCTCATACAGCTTCTCCTCCAGGCCTTTCACCATCCTCGGGGGCCTTTCTTTGGATGCTCTTGAATGGTTTCATGTCTTTCTTACATTGTAGCACCCAGAACTGCTCCCAACACTCGAGGTGAGGCTGCCCCAGTGCAGAGCAGAGCAGGACAATCCCCTCCCTTGCCCGGCTGGTGATGCTGTCCCTGATGCCCCCCAGGACAGGGTTGGCCCTCTTGGCTGCCAGGGCACTGCTGACTCACGTTCAACTCACCATGGACCAGGACCCCCAGGTCCCTTTCCTACGCTGTGCATACATCCAGGGTTGTCCAGTTCCCGACATTTGACCTTGCTAAATTTCATGTCTGGTGATTGCTCAGTCCTCTGATTAGTCAAGATATTTCTGCAGGACCTCTTTTAATTTCAATAACTACAAAAATATGTATTTAAATTCAACCAGAATGTTTAAAGACTTATCTACATAGAAAGATGTTCAAAAAAGGGACCTTGCAAACTTTCTGAAGATCAATCCTGTTGACTGAAGTGTTCAGATTGCTTTAGAAAGAAAAATCATGTCCCAGCAGCATGCTATTCACTGAACAAGGTTTCAATAAAAATTGTAAAACATTATAAATTATTATATCTTATAGAAAAATTTTATAGATTAGTCAGGCTTTTTACAAATAAAAATCTTAAATGGAACACAAAAAGAATGTTTACCCTTATCTCTCCTTCAATCCATTATGTATAGTATAGTATAATATAATATAATATAATATAATATAATATAATACATATAATAGTCTCTGTCTATTGTAAGGATGCAAAACTGCAACTTTAATCAAAGGATTTCTCACACTGCACGTACTGAAACCCTATGTTCTTTCCTTTCTTGGTAAAAAAGTTTACCACAACAAATACGTAGTTGATGCATGTACAAGCAAAACAGCAAGAAGAGACACGGCCATATATCACCATCTGGCTAACTAAAGTATAGTTGAAGAGTACAAAGTATTTTTCAGAAAATGAAGTTATTTTAAACAGTATAAAGAGGTTCTGAAAAATGGCTGTGATGCAATATAGCAAAGGCAACAAAAGAGTTTCTGCAGGCTGTAAAGGGGACTCAATTTAAAAAAAAAATGACAGCAACCACAAAACACATACACACATACACATGAATTTTGAGTAAAGAATACCACAACACAAGTAGAATCCCAGGAAATGAGTTAAACTCTAAGTTTAGCCCTTACTTTTCTGAGACCCAGTAAGAATACAGGGATATGGAAACTGCTTCTATTAATAATTTTCTCTTCAAAGAAATGTATTGGCTGTTTCCTTTTCTGAATTTTTGCATTAGAAAGAGCATCCTCATAAACGTTTTTTAAGTCAACCTCTCAAAAGCATGGATGACCTCTGCTGAACATCCCAGACGAAGCCTCTCCTGTCTTGTACAAAATTGTACTCATACTTCTTTGTTGACAGGGGAAATGTCTCAGATGTGTTACTATCACGTTCATGATTTTTATGGTTATATCTGCAAGGGTAGCCCTATTGTTATATTTTAACTGCTCATTCACCAGGCTTTATTATGTTAACAGTAAAAAGAATTAAAAGACATTTGTTGCAGTTTAAGACAAATATGCAGGTAGCAGATTTGCAAACGTAAGGAAAGCAATGGATATATAAGCCCATGTTGACATTCATTGTGTTAGAGGAATATTAGATAAGCAGAAAATGGCAACGTGATAAAAATCACAAAAATGAAAGGAAGTTAAAAAAGGAAATGTTGCTTCCATCAATAAATNACGCTGTGCATACATCCAGGGTTGTCCAGTTCCCGACATTTGACCTTGCTAAATTTCATGTCTGGTGATTGCTCAGTCCTCTGATTAGTCAAGATATTTCTGCAGGACCTCTTTTAATTTCAATAACTACAAAAATATGTATTTAAATTCAACCAGAATGTTTAAAGACTTATCTACATAGAAAGATGTTCAAAAAAGGGACCTTGCAAACTTTCTGAAGATCAATCCTGTTGACTGAAGTGTTCAGATTGCTTTAGAAAGAAAAATCATGTCCCAGCAGCATGCTATTCACTGAACAAGGTTTCAATAAAAATTGTAAAACATTATAAATTATTATATCTTATAGAAAAATTTTATAGATTAGTCAGGCTTTTTACAAATAAAAATCTTAAATGGAACACAAAAAGAATGTTTACCCTTATCTCTCCTTCAATCCATTATGTATAGTATAGTATAATATAATATAATATAATATAATATAATATAATACATATAATAGTCTCTGTCTATTGTAAGGATGCAAAACTGCAACTTTAATCAAAGGATTTCTCACACTGCACGTACTGAAACCCTATGTTCTTTCCTTTCTTGGTAAAAAAGTTTACCACAACAAATACGTAGTTGATGCATGTACAAGCAAAACAGCAAGAAGAGACACGGCCATATATCACCATCTGGCTAACTAAAGTATAGTTGAAGAGTACAAAGTATTTTTCAGAAAATGAAGTTATTTTAAACAGTATAAAGAGGTTCTGAAAAATGGCTGTGATGCAATATAGCAAAGGCAACAAAAGAGTTTCTGCAGGCTGTAAAGGGGACTCAATTTAAAAAAAAAATGACAGCAACCACAAAACACATACACACATACACATGAATTTTGAGTAAAGAATACCACAACACAAGTAGAATCCCAGGAAATGAGTTAAACTCTAAGTTTAGCCCTTACTTTTCTGAGACCCAGTAAGAATACAGGGATATGGAAACTGCTTCTATTAATAATTTTCTCTTCAAAGAAATGTATTGGCTGTTTCCTTTTCTGAATTTTTGCATTAGAAAGAGCATCCTCATAAACGTTTTTTAAGTCAACCTCTCAAAAGCATGGATGACCTCTGCTGAACATCCCAGACGAAGCCTCTCCTGTCTTGTACAAAATTGTACTCATACTTCTTTGTTGACAGGGGAAATGTCTCAGATGTGTTACTATCACGTTCATGATTTTTATGGTTATATCTGCAAGGGTAGCCCTATTGTTATATTTTAACTGCTCATTCACCAGGCTTTATTATGTTAACAGTAAAAAGAATTAAAAGACATTTGTTGCAGTTTAAGACAAATATGCAGGTAGCAGATTTGCAAACGTAAGGAAAGCAATGGATATATAAGCCCATGTTGACATTCATTGTGTTAGAGGAATATTAGATAAGCAGAAAATGGCAACGTGATAAAAATCACAAAAATGAAAGGAAGTTAAAAAAGGAAATGTTGCTTCCATCAATAAATGTGAAAGCGATCTTGCCCACTGACAATGAACAATAGAAAGCAGATGTCTTTACCTTGCATAAGTATCAGACCATCTCATATAGATATAACTTCAGATAACCAAGAAGATTTAAAAAGAGTTCTGTACTACAGATGATGCTTCTCTACCAGCTGATTCATATTTTGCTTTGAAATTCCTGTCTACAAAAGTCCCCAAACCTTTGAAATAGTAATAAATGAGGTGAGGTTTTCCCCCTAATAGCCTAATCACCTGTTACTGTTCTTTCAGACAAAACTTCTGTATCCAATTGGGATTTTTTATTCTCATCTCTAATCCATAGAATTCTAGATTTCATACCTTTCATGTTACTGTCTCACAAAAATTCCACATCTCACCTGAAGTGAACTGATTTTTTTCTTTTTCCATATTATCTATCTAGATTTTAAAACAAAAGTCTTTTTCCTCTACCATCTAAGTTTCCTCATGGCAGGTCCACTGCAGGTTCTTGCTTCCCAGTTCACATCTAAAAATACTGCTACAGTTATTCTCTGCTGAATGTGTCCACCCATGTCTTATCCTACCATTGCTGACACCAATTCCTAAACTTCTGGTTTCTAGTATGAAATAGTGTCAGGAACAGTGCAGGATATCCTCTGTCTGGGATTAAATTTTATTTTTGTTCATACTGATACACTTCAGTTGTCATAAAACACCACAATTTTAATATAAATCTTGCAATTGTCACTGCTTTTCTTAAAGGGGTAGATGCCCTTATCATGAAGAGAGTAAGTTTTTAGCAGGCTTTTTGGTTGTGGTTGGAGGAAACTTCAATGTATGCCTTTAAAAATTATAGAATCTTAGAGTGATGATTGGAAGGTGACCTTGAAGATCATCTAGCTCCAACCCCCCTGCCGTGGGCAGGGGCACACTTTAAACTAGACCAGGTTGCTCAGAGTCCCATCGAACCTGGCCTTGAACACCTCCAGGGATGGGACATCCACAACTTCCCTGGGCAATCTGTTCCAGCGCCCCACCACCCCCACACCAAAGAACTTTTTTCCAATATCTAATCGAAACCTACTCTTAATTTGAACCCACCGCCCCTTGTCCTGTCACTACATGCCCTCGTAAACAGACTTGTTCCATCCTTTCTGTAAGTTCCCTTATGCTACCTGCAAGGACGCTACTACCAAAAAAAAAAAAAAAAAAAAAAAAAAAAAAAAAAAAGAAACAAAAAAAAAAAAAAAGA